>CM051238.1:44182766-44717766 GCA_027917425.1 Gastrophryne carolinensis
ACCTCCCAGAAACCCCTAAATCCCTACCTGCTCCTCGATCCAGCGGCGCCCGCCGCCGCCTCCCGCGTGTCCCTCTAGCAGGACACGCACCCGCGCCGGCCGTTTGTGAATGTCCGTCGCTGCCTCCCGCTTTTCCGCCGGTGGGGATTGGCTGCAGCAGTCACGTGGGAGCGGGGAGAGGTGAGTTTTTGGGGCTTTCTGGGGGGTTTCACACAGCGGGGCACCCCCAATCGGGGTGCCCCACCGAAGTGGACCAAAACCCAGGATAGTCAAAATCCTGGGTGTTGGTCCACTTTAAATGATAATGTTAAGAGAGTTGTCCATGGAGCTTGATCTGGCTGAGAAGGGCTCACAGTGTTACGTACACATGACTGGAAAATTGTGTTGAGTGTTTATAGCCACTACTCTACTATTGATATTGCTAGCTGGTGGTAAAGTGTAGACAATCTTTAAAATTGGACGAAACTAAAAGTTTTCCCTTTTTTGCTTTTACACTGGAGCGACGCGATAGAGCGATTTTCATAGGCAATTAGTAATTTATTAGTTTAGCTATTGCAAAGTGATTTACTGCGATGCCCGGTAGGCCGCCAGCTCCCTTGCACTGTCCAGCTGCCAATTCCCTAGTTAAATCCCGGCTTCTTGTGGCGAGTCACAGAGCGTCCAGCGGCCCGCGATGGCTCCCATTCACCCGGCCTCCAGCTTGAAGCCGGATCGGGCATTAAACCAAAGGGCAGGCGGCCTGTGCGAGGTAGACGGCGACCTCCCAATGACGGCCAGCCCCTGCCAGAACTCTCATGCTGCTGCTGTGTTGTCGGATATCATTGACTGCTGCACACAGCCTTGGACAGCCTGCCCCGACTCCCAGCAGACAGTCGTGGATCCCGGCTCCCCGGCATTCCCCGGCAACAGTAAGTGAGGTGAGTGGGGGGGGGGGGGGGGGGCGGGTGGACTCAGCCACTCAACCTGTTATGGGGAGGGGTTCTGCCACTCAGGGTGTTATGGGGATGTTCTGCCTCTCGGCATATTATGGGGGGGGGATTCTGCCACTCGGCGTATTATGGGGGGGGGATTCTGCCACTCTGCGTATTATGGGGGGGGGGGTCTGCCACTCTGCGTATTATAGGGGGGATTCTGCCACTCGCCGTATTATTGGTTGGGGGATTCTGCCACTCGGTGTATTATTGGGGGGGATTCTGCCACTCGGCGTATTATGGGGGGGGGGGGATTCTGCCACTCGGCGTACTATGGGGGGGTTCTGTTTTACTCAAGCAGCTGTCAGTAGTACCTTCCTAGTTAGACACACAGTTAAAGTCAAATCCCACCCATGTCAGGCACCCTGAGAGGGGAGGCCCTCCCCATTCCCTTCACCCTGGCCAGCCCGTATGCACAACGCAGGGCCGTTTGACTATCCTGGGTTTTGGTCCTTTCCCCCACTGTGTGAAATCCCCCAGATCACCTGAAGAAACTCACCTCTTCCCGGTCCTACAGCGAATGCGTGGCCGCTCGCCCAATCAGCGCGCTCGGAGCCGCTGACGTCACGCCATCTAAGATGGTGTCTAAGGCCAGCGGCACAGGGCAACCTGGGGGGTTTCACACATCCGAAATCGGGATGCTCCGGGGGGTGGGGGGTTTGGGGGATCGATCGGCCCTGGAATCTTATAGATTTCCAGCCGGATTGAGCTGGTTTTTGGTCCACTTTAATCCCCTTTATGTACTCGCACATCCTCCTCCTTTATATTCTTAGTATACAGTATGTCCTGCTGCAGATAAGATTCATTACTCTTGGGTATTACTCCACCAGATGGTGCTGGACTGCAGAGACCGCAAAATTGGCTCCTCCCGGCCCCTCAAATACCCGGGACCTCCAACAAATCCCCAGAATTTCTCTGCAGTCTGGACTGCGAAGGACTAGAAATGGCTCTCTACTCGCAGGTGAGCGGGGCTATTATCCTGCGGCCCTGTAGGACTATTCCCACCCGTTCCATTATTAATGTGCCTCCCAGCCTTGGCTGCGCTGGTCCGGGCGATGGTAGGCAGCACCGCTGTCAGGTGCTTAGGAGCGCTGCTCCCTCGCAATCCCCCACCAAAGGGTAGGCGGTATAGGCATATGGTGAGCCTCTATGGGATGCCCCTCCCGCACTATTGCCCCTGTCTATCAGTGGGCCCTATGTTAAGTGGCCGCTGCCTTCCCTCGCTCTCCCTAGAGACAAGATCGAAAGAAACAAAAGAGAAGGGGGATGGGAGGGAACAAATATACCGTATATACAGATGGAAATATATGGTGCTGCTGAGCCCAATCTATACAGCATACACACATAAAATTTCTATATATATAATGGTGTCTGTACAAGGCTGGCATTGAAAATATTAAAACAGTGCAAAAAATGTGTAAGATATCCAAAAATGCCCAACAATATTAGTTACTAATAATGTATAGTGAAGCCATGTTCACTAACCACATGGAACAAACACCAAATTCCATCCATACCCCAAATAAAGTGCAAAGTGCTCTACCAATTATAATCTAAACCTATCTCACTAAATATCAACTAATTATGACAGTAGGACCAGCCGAGTAGAGAACAAACAGACACACAACACATAAACAGAATCTTACTGATCCACAGCACGCCAGCCGCAACCAAGTCCCCAGCCAGCACACGTCTCACCCCCGCCGACGCGTTGCGTGACGTCCACGCGTCACTTCATCAGGGCGTGTTATATCATTATGTGTATATTTGTAATTGTCATTGGGCTGCCAGGCGATTGTTAAGGCTCTGCGGGCAGCATTTGTTGGCACATTATTAGTATTGTAACTACAACTACTTGTATGCGGGTGCTTGCTTGTTTTTGCTTACGCTGGTTTCCCTATTATGTCTTCCAGGTGGGACAACCCTAATTAGAGGTTTCTCCTGGTCCTGTGGCCCTATCCCTCAAATTTAAGGCTGCCATTATTACCATTGGCCCTTTTTAAATCCTCCCACTAACAGACATTTAAGGGGCATCCCGGGTAGCTGAACAGCGTAATTCCCATTGGTCATGGCGACTACCAAAATCGCCATACGGAGGCTTCCCAGGATACTGTGCTTGGGGCTCCCTTGGGGCAAGCCCGGCTGTGTGTGGTATGTGGGGCATTTCTTGTGGGCTATAATGTGCTGATTGTGTTCAATGTGCACAGCAGGCGCTTACACTGCAAGCTGGGCCATGTGCGGCTGGTTCAGCTCTGCTGGTCTCATCCCCCGCGCCTGGTTATGACCCCTAGTGACATTTACACTAGCGGGGAGTCGCTATATGATGTTTGCGCTAGATTGGCCAACATTGAGATATTGATTGCTAGCTCTGCAGCCCGGTTGGCTCCAGCTAAAGGACGGCACATGGCGCCAGCTGCGCCGGCCTTTATGTTAACATCATGATTAAATCATTGTCTGTCTGTACCCCTCTAGTGGAAGGGGAAATTGTTCAGGTTCTGATCCCTCTGATGATCAGCCTGCCATGGCACTGATGCCGCCTCAGAGCAGTGGGATGCTGATGATACCCATAGGCTTCTTACTCAGAGTTTTGAGGTACTTGCCATTGTCCCTCCTGCAGCGGCTCCTAAGCAGCAGGGGGAATTGTTTGGTACCGCAGAACCGCGGTCGGAATTGCCAAAACAGACGCCTTTTTGTTATCTGGTTCTCTAGGAATGGGAACGGCTTGCCGGTTCTCTGTATACCTATGGGGTAGGATAGAGGTATCCTTTCCCCACGGATTGGTCTAGTGTTGGTCAATTTCCCCTGAGGTGGAAGCCCCCATCCTGGGGTTGTCTGTTACGTCTGTGGCGCATTCCCTCGCTTCCACTACCTGATGGATAGTGAGGACTGATGTATTGAGTAACGGGACTCCCATGCCCTTGCCTGTGTGGGTTCGGCCTTGCGCCCGGTGGGTGCCTTTGCTATTACGGCGTGGCTATTAGGACTTTATTCAGGGACCTTCTTTAAGGCTTCCATGTAGATCGTTCTAGGGCTGAATTAGAGCTTGTCACAATGTGAGCTGATTATCCCCGCCTTAGATGACACCATTCGGCGGTATAGCAGGACCTCGGCTTGTTGGTCTCTTCCAGTTGTTCGGTCTGGTGGCGCCAGTGGGCAGCTGATAATGCTGTTAGGAAGGCGTTCAAGGGGCTTCCCTCTGTTGGGTTGCGCCTGTTGGTGATCATTGGATCTCTGGCTAAGGGAAGTAAGTAATAAGCAGCCACGACCCTTTCGGGGGTCAGAGTCCTTCAATCCCTCCTTTCATGGGCCTGGGTCAGGCAGGGGGGTACCCTTTGCGGGACAAAGGGGAGATTCTGGGGCAGAGGCAGTTGCCGTGCCCGATCTGGATCCTTATGGGGTGCTATGCCCAAATCCACTGTTAGTCCGCTCAGCATTGAGGGGGTGCCTTCACCCTTCTGGTGGGGGACGGCTGCTGCTCTTCACTCCTTTTCTCAGATTCTTATCACGGGTTTCTACGGACCCTTGGGCTGCTCAGGGCCTGTTGCTGGCGGTACAAAGCCTTCTGGCCATGGGGGCCATCCGTCAGGTCCCCCCGGGAGATAGAGGTCAGTGTTAACAATCTCTTTACAGTGCCCAAAAGGGATGGTCCCGTCAGTCCCATCCGAGAACTAATCTTCTCAACAAGTTCATCACAACCTGACTTGTCGAATGGTAACGCTGCGCTACGTCTTCAGTTCCCGGGGAACTTTATGACTTTGACAGACATCTTGGATGCTTATCCTCCCGTGCTGGTTTTTCCAGGGCACCAGCGGTTCCTCAGGTTTGCAGTAGAGGAACGACATTTGTGGCGCTCCCCTTCGGGCCCACCTTGCCCACAGGGGTTACTCAAGGTGTTGGCAAGCGTGATAGCCTTCTCAGAGCCTGTAGTTATTCGCATTCTTCTCATTGTCTCCAACTGGCGGAGCTGGACATCTGGACGGTGGTGGCGACACTGGAGTGGTTCGGGTGGGTGATCAATTACCACAAGTTCTCTCTCTCTCCCCGTCCCGGGTGATCGCCTTCCTGGGTATGATTCTGGATACCACTCAGGCCAGGGTTTTTCCTCCCTCAGCAAAAGTCGCCTTTCAAGCACCGATTTATGTTCTGCTGTCCAACCCTCATCCATCCTTCCGGTAAGGGATGCAGCTGGTGGGACATATGGTGGCCTGCTTCTAGGCAGTGACCTATGCTCAATTTCACATGTGGCTTTCTTCAGATCAATCTTCTTTCAGCCTGGGAAAGGAATTGTCCCCTGTCTCTGGTTCAGGCCTTTGCTTTAAATAGGTCCGGCGGTCCCCCCTCAAGTGGCTGGACTTGAGAATCTTCTGGGGGCGGATCATTCCTGACACAGTACTGGGAGACGGTCACTACGGTTGCCAGACTGTCAGGCTGGGGGGGCTCCTGGGTGAGCCCTCCAAAATTCTAGGGGCTGTGGGGCCCTCAGGAGGCACACGCTCCTATTAATGTTCTGGAGTTGAGGGCAGTTCGGTTGGCGCTGACGCCTCACCTCCAGGGCCTACCGGTTCAGGTTTGTTCCGACTACTGGGCTGCGGTCGCTTGCATCAATTATCAGGGAGGGACTCGGAGCAAGAGTGTCCTCCGGGAGGTGTCGTTGGTCCTATCCTGGGTCTAGGACAATTTTCCGTGCATCTTGGCGGTTACATTCCGGGAGCAGGAAACCTGGAAGCGGATCCCCTGAGCGTGGGAGGGGCTTCTCGCTGGGGAGAATGGTACCTTAACAGCGAGGTCTTCCTATCTCTCTGTCACGGGTGAGGGATGCCGGTTGTTGATCTGTTTGCTTCTTGTCACAATCGCTTGCTTCCAGCATTTGTATCACTGTCCCAGGATCTTCTGGCTCTGGCGGTGGATGCCATGTCTCTATCCTGGCCGGGGGATTGGTCTCCTCTACCTTTTTTTTTACCTCCGTTCCTCTTCTGGACTAAGTCTTATGTAAGCTGATTCAAGAAGGATTGCCAGTTGCTCTGGTGGCCCCCAGGTGGCCAAGACAGGTGTGGTTCGCAGACGTCATGCAGCTGACGGTTGATTAGTACCCTCTGCCCTGGTTCTGGATCTTCTCACTCAAGGACGGCTCTGTTTCCCCAATGTACATAAGCTGGCTTTGACGGCATGGCTGCTGTTACCTCCATCCTAGAGGGGAGGGTATGTCTGATGCTGTTGTTCAGACTCTGGTCAGAGCTAGGAAGAAATTTTCTTCTAGCAGTTTCTACAGGATCTGGTGGACCTACATTGTCTGGTGTGAGGCTGGTGCCTTCCCCTGTCGGGGGTTCCTCTTTCCTCAGATACTGGAGTTTCTTCCAACATGGTCCTGATTTGGATTTTTCAGCTCAGCGCTCTGAAGAGGCATGTTTCCGCCTTGGCTGTTCTCTTCCAGAGGTCCCTGCTCTTCATCCTTGTTTCCGGTTTGGATTTGAGTTTGGTATTGTCTGCCCTTCAGGGTCCTCCTTAGAATCTGTGCATGAGGCTGCACTGTTTATTCTCACCTTGAAAGTTGCCTCCTTGGTGGCTATTTCTTCTGTCTGACGTGTTTCTGAGTTGGTGGCTCTGTCAATTCAGGCCCCCTACTTTGAGAGACACTAGGACAGGGTGGTTTTTCCGTTTTGAACCAGACTTCTTGCCTAAGGTTGTCTCTGCCTTTCACTTTATTCAGGACATCGTGCTTCCTTCCTTATGTCCTAATCCTGGTAATGACGAGGACGGGGCCTTGCTTCTCTGAACGTTGTCAGAAACTTGAAATGCTACCTGGTGGCCTCAGTGCCTTTTCAGGAAGACCGACGCCTTGTTTGGGTTACCCTTTGGTCCAAAGAGGTTTTGGCGCCGGTCAGGTCTACCATTAGCATATGGATTTGTCCGGCAGTTATTAGGGCCTATTCTGTTAGGGGAAGGGTTCCCCCTTTTTCCAAGTTACTGTTCATTTTACTCGTGCTGTTGGGGCCTTTTGGCCTTTTTAGCACCAGGCCTTGGTTGAACGAGTTTGTAAGACTGCTACTTGGTCTTCTGTTCATACCTTTTCCAAAGTTGATGTTCGGGCCTCAGCGGATGCTGTTTTGGCCGCAAAGGTCTACAAGTTGCAGTGTTTTGAACTGCGCATTGTGGCCTTGCTTTGGGATTCCCACCCGTTGTTGGACACTGTTACTGGATGTCCCAGACGTATTGAATTATTCTGGAGCAGGGTGTGATGCATACTTAGAATAATACCATTCTGTGAATACTCAACTGTAGAATGGATATTATCAGTATGCATCACACCCTGCTCCATCCTGCCCTGAGTTGTATTCTGGATCCTCTATATGGTGAATTTTTCCTTGTTAATTTGTTTTTGGCTTTTCCTGGTTCCCTTACTGCTTACATATATTGGGGAATGAGTGGGAGGTCCCGGGTATATATGGGCCGGGAGGGGCCTCTTTTTTGCCATCTCTGCAGTAAAGCGCCCTCTTATGGACTATAACACAGACATAATGAATTATTCTGGAGCAGGGTGTGATGCATACTGATAATATCCATTCTACAGGTGAGTATTCACAGAATGGTATTTTTAGTTATTAAACTTGTGAGGCCTAGTGTGCTAATTACTCCCACTTCCCTAGCGGGCTATTGGGGCATCCCGGGTTGCTGTTATAGCATGAATCCCTATCGGCCTATTGCGCCACTATAATCGCTATATGGAGGCGTCTCAGGATAATGTGCTCGGGGTTCCTTCGGGACAAGCCCGGCTGTGTGTAGCTTGTGGGGTGTCCCCTACTAGTGCTGACAATGTGCGGATCTGTATAACTTATGCCTAGCAGGTGCTTGCGCTGCAGCCTGATTTACCAGTGGCTGGACCTGTGCCACGTATGGCTTCACCAACCCCCCAAGCCTGAATTTGACTCCCATTGAGTTGCATACCAGTGGGGATTCTCAGCCTAATGTGTCTGCTAGACTGACTAGTGTTGAGAAGTTGCTTGCTAATACCATGGCGCGTAAGGCCTCTGCTAAGAAGTGGCACTTGACGCCTGGTGTCACTCTTTTCCCTATGGAGGCTGAAGAGTTCTTTGAACTGTCCGGTTATACCCCCTTGGAAGAAGAGGAGTTGTTCTCTGACTTGGAGTCGTCTGATGAGAGACTATGATTCTGGCTCTGACCCCTGGGCCCCAGATGATACTGATAGGCTGTTGGCTCCGATTTTTGATGTACTGTCTATCTCTCCCCCGGTTGCAGCCCCTAGGCAGCAGGGGGAATTGTTTCATACTGCTAAGCCACGTTTAGAGTTTCTGGAACAAGCCTATTTTAATAATCTCGTGCTCAAGGAATGGGAGCATCCTAGCAGGCTCCCCGGAGTCCCTAAGAGTTGGGATAAGAGGTATCCCTTTCCTGCTGATGTGGGGAAGCGTTGGTCATCCCCTCCAGAGGTGGATGCCCCGGTCCTAGGGTTATCTAACACCTCTGTCATGCATTCCCCTGACTCTACTACGCTGCGGGATAGTGAGGACCGGCGTATTGATCAGCTGGCGTCCCATGCCTTTGCCTGTGTGGGGACGGCGCTGCGCCCGGTTTGTGCCTCTGCCATTACAGCCCCCCCCAAGATTCATCAGATCCCGGATGTCTCAGGACTCCATGTCAGCTCAGGCTCTAATTCTGGCGGTGCAAAGCCTTCTGGAGCTGGGGGTCATCTGTCAAGTCCCCTTACGAGAAAGGGGCAAGGGGTTCTATTCCAACCTTTTCACCATGCCCAAAGGGGTGTCAGTCAGGCCCATCCTGGACTTGAAGATCCTCACCAAATTTGTCAGGTGCAGGCGCGTTCGCATGGAAACTTTGCGCTCTATCTTCCCTGCGTCCAGGGGACTTAATGACCTCTGTGGACATCAAGGATGCTTACCTTCATATTCCTGTTTTTCCAGGTCATCAAAGATTCCTCCGGTTCGCTCTGGAGGATCAGCACTACCAATTTGTGGCATTGCCCTTTGGTCTCACTTCAGCTCCAAGGTGCTGGCAGGGGTGATGGCTCTGCTCAGGGCATTCGCGTGCTGCCACATTTGGACGACATTCTCATCACTTCTCAGCCCTCCATCAGGCAGAGCTGGATACTCAGTGAGTAGTGTCCACTCTGGAGTCATTTGGCTGGGTGATCAACCATCCCAAGTCTTCCCTGTCTCCCTCCTTGGTGACGCCCTTCTTGGGAATGAATCTGGATACAGTTCAGGCAAGGATTTTTCTTCCTCAGCAGAAGGTGGACAGTCTGCTGGTGCAGGTTCAGTCCCTGCTCTCTGGTGGGCCTGATGGTATGGTGCTTCGAGGCGGTTCCTTATGCCCAGTTTCACATGAGGCCTCTGCAACTCCACCTCTTGTCAGTATGGGACAAGGATCCTGCGTCCCTGGACCAGGTCCTTGTTCTGTCCCCCCTAGTCAGGCGGTCCCTCTCGTGGTGGCTGGACTCCAGGGACCTGTTGGTGGGCAGATCCTTTCTGGCCCCCTGCTGGGAGACGGTCACCACGGATGCCAGTCTGACAGGTTGGGGGGGCTTCTGGAAGTTCCTGCAGTTCCAAGGGCGGTGGGGCCCTCAGGAGGCCCACACACCTATCAACATTCTGGAACTGAGGGCGATCAGGTTGGTTCTGGCTCACTTGACTCAACACCTTCGGGGCCGGCCTGTTCAGGTACGCTCGGACAACCAGGCGGAGGTTGCCTACATCAATCATCAGGGAGGGACCCAGAGCAAGGGGGCCCTCAAGGAAGTGTCTCTGATCCTGTCCTGGGCAGAGGACAATGTTCCCTGCATATCAGCTGTGTACATTCCGGGGGGTGGAGAATCTGCAGGCAGACTCTTTGAGCAGGGGGACCTCTCACCTGGGAGAATGGTCCCTCTGCGACAGGGTGTTTCACTCTCTGTCAACGTTTGGGCCAACCAGATGTGGATCTGTTTGCGTCCCGTCACAATCACAAGCTCCCGGCCTTTGTCTCCCTGTCCCAGGACCCTCTGGCCTTGGCCACAGATGCTCTAGCAATGTCATGGCAGGACTCCAGCTCCTGTATGTCTTTCCCCCATTCCCTCTGTTGGGCAGGGGTCTGCGCAACATTGCTCTGGAGGGGGTGCCAGCAATTCTGGTGGCCAAGAAGAGTGTGGTTCGCAGACGTGGTGCAGCTGGCAGTAGATCAGTACGCTCTGCCCAGGGCTCCAGACCTGCTCACTCAGGGTCATTTACGCCATCCCAATTTACAAACTCTGGCTTTGACGGCCTGGCTGCTGAAACCTCCATCTTGATGGAGAAGGGGCTGTCTGCCTCTGTTGTTGATGCCATGATAAAGGCTAGGAAGAAGTCGTCTTCTTCTATTTACTATAGAGTTTGGCGTGCTTACATTCACTGGTGTCTAGGTCTCTTCCCTGTCGCGTGTTCTCTATTCCCAGGATCCTGGAGTTCCTACAGCATGGGTTGGAGCTGGGACTTCAACTCTTCTTCAATTCTTCCAGAGGTCTTTTGTCCAGCATTCTCTGATCAGGACTTTTTTCCAGGGGGTTACTCATGTGCGTCCCCCACATAAGCCTATGTTGCCTGTTTGGGATTTGAACTTGGTCTTGTCTGCCTTGCAGGGTGCTCCCTTTGAACCTGTGCAGGATGCTGCCCTGGCCATTCTTACTCTCAAAGTTGTCTTTTTGGTTGCTATCACCTCTGTTAGGCGTGTGTCTGAGTTGGCGGCGCTTTCCATTCAGCCCCCCTACTATGAGAGACACCAGGACAAGGTGGTGTTCCGCTTCAAGCCAGATTTTCTGCCTTTCATTTGAATCAGGACATTGTTCTTCCTTCATTGTGCCCTAATCCTAGTAATGCTAAGGAGAGGGTTTTGCATTCTTTGGATGTGGTTAGGTGTCTGAAGTACTATCTGGTGGCTACTGCACCTTTCAGAAAAACTGATGCTCTTTTTGTGGTCCCTTCTGGTCCTAGGAAGTGTTTGGCTCCTGCTAAATCTACTATCAGCAAATGGATCCATCAGGCTGTGATTCAGGCCTACTCATTCCACTCGTGCTATTGGTGCCTCTTGGGCTTTTCAGCACCAGGCTTCTGTTGAACAAGTTTGCAAGGCTGCTACTTGGTCTTCTGTTCATACATTTTCAAAGTTTTACAAGGTTGATGATGCTTTTGGCCGCAAGGTTCTGCAGGCGGCAGTGGTCTGACCCGTCTGTTGTTACCTTTGGGGATCCCACCCTACACTGCTATTGGATGTCCCAGACGTAAAGAATCTATCTGGAGCAGGACGTACTGTATACTAAGAATAATACAATTCTGTGATTACTCACCTGTAGAATTGTTATGAGTATACAGTACGTCCTGCTCCACCCCACCCTTGGTTTGCATTATTCTTGGATCCCCTGTATGGTGATTGTTATCATTGTTTTATAGTTACTAGTTGGTTCTGTTATTCTCCCGGCTTCTCGTTAACTGCTTTTCAATGCTGGGGATTTGTGGGAGGTCCCGGGTATTTGAGGGGCCGGCAGGAGCCAATTTCGCGGTCTCTGCAGTCCAGCACCATCTGGCGGAGTAATACCCAAGAGTAATGAATCTTATCTGGAGCAGGACGTACTGTATACTCATAATAACAATTCTACAGGTGAGTAATCACAGGATTGTATTTTTTGTGAGCCTTTAGGTACTTGACCAAACCCAAAACTCTTTCCTATAATTGAAAGCAAGTGCGGAATCGATTTGATCTAAAAGTGTTTAGAGCCATTGGAATAGAAACAAGCTAATACCTCCATAATTGTTTTAAGCCGTGATAACTTTAGGTGATTTTTTTGGGGTAATCTGACTGCGGATTAGCCCCTCTGACATTAATCGGCCCGTTACGCATTGTTCCCATAGTTCGTGTTCTTGGTCCCTTTTGGCATGTCCTCAGGTTTGTTTCCATTATTTATTGTAATATTTTCTCTTTTTAGGCCCCTGAATCCTACAAGAACGTCACTGATGTGGTGAACACGTGTCACGATGCCGGGATCAGCAAGAAGGCCATCAAGCTGCGACCCATTGCTGTGATAAAGGGCTGAGCTGCACTTACAGAGATCATGGGACTATACAAGACACTGAATATGGAAACCCCAGGGCGATTCCCAGAATCCCATACTTCTCATCCATAGCAGTCCTGCTTTATTAATTTATCAAGTTCATCAAGAGGCCATTTGCCCCCACCCCATTCATAATACTTAGCTGATCCTCCACTGGTCCTCCTGCATGGTCTTATTTGGAAACATTACCACAATGCTGTTAATGAGGCTCTGAAGTAAATCGGAAATTGGAACCGCTGCCAATAAGGACCTGCAGGGATCAGGAATTTAGGTAACCAAATTTTGATTAGGGTCCCAAATGGCCTGACATTTTAAAAGGAATCTAAAGCCCCTGGGGGGTATCCAAATTTGGGATGCCCTGAAAAAAAAAACTTCTGTGGCCCATGGCTGGAGTAGTGGATTCCTCACCGCTCTGCCAGCACCCTGGCCTGATTTATTTGCTTGCTGAATCAATTAAAGCACTATAAAAACGAGGCAAAAGCCAAAGGGTACTTACCTTTTGTTCCATGCAGCAAATCGGTGCTAGTCCGACCATCAGTAACTCACCTGATCAATGCATTGGGCCGCATTCTGTGCAGTCTGGGGCCAATATATGGGGTTGCGTTTGATGGCGGGTCGGGTTTGCAATGTGCCATCAGTCATAGCACTGCCGGGCCCTCTCCATTGATTTCAATATAGGGAGTGTGCCTATGCCTGACACTTCCCCCTCCATTGTAATAAATGACGAGGATGTGGTCACGACCCTGAGGTGGGGTGTGTGGCCTGGCATGGACTGACAAAGAATGGAGTTTGAGGCCCTTGACATGATTAGGTGAGTTACTAATCGTTGGTCCAGCACCGATCAGTAGCGGGGGACAAAAGGTAAGTACCCCGCTGAATGAATTTAAAGTGAATTTAAGCTTAATAAAAAAAAAGGATT
This sequence comes from Gastrophryne carolinensis, assembly GCA_027917425.1. Lineage (NCBI taxonomy): Eukaryota > Metazoa > Chordata > Amphibia > Anura > Microhylidae > Gastrophryne > Gastrophryne carolinensis. The sequence continues at coordinate 44,195,746 of CM051238.1, forward strand.
TTTACTTGACCTTCTGCGGATTTTTACTTGACCTTCTGCTGACTTCTAACACTTTGGAATCCTGCTGGCTAAATCTGTCTTGTTTATTGCGCTGTCAGCTCCCTGGCTGACTTTGGTGTACACCTCTGCTTCTAGTGACAAGGTTCAGGCTTTCCTATAGATTGGCAGCAGGGGACTCGCCGTGTGATGGTTTGTCAGCAGCGGTGGACATTCAAGAGCACACCAGGATCCAGTTGGTGTGCTGTAGGCAGCGCAAGATCAAGATAGATTCGGCCTGCAGAACCAAGAAGGATCAAGAATGTGGGAGGTCAGGTAGTGTTTTTTTTTTTTTTTTTGTTTTTTTTATACCCTTCAATGGAAATGTGAGATTTTCCAAGTATACAGCACGTCCTGTTCCAGTAAATTCCTTACACTTGGGTTATTCCGCCACAAGGTGGCGCAGTGGACTGCAGAAAGACTTGTGGCCACTCCCGGCCCCATAAATAGTCATGTACCTCCCACCAATTTCCAGTGTTTCTCTGCAGTCTGGACTACGAAGATAGAAGATGGCTCTCTATTGCGCAGGGATTGGGGCTTTTCAAGCCTAGGGCCCTGCAGGCTTATTTCCACCCCGTTCTGGACCCACTGCCTCCCAGCCTCGGCTGACGGTTCGGGTGAAGGGTAGACAGCACTAGGGTCAGGTGCTGAAGGAGCTCTGCTCCGGGCCGCAAGACCCTGTACCAAAGGGTAGCTGGCGACAGGCTTTCTATGGTGAGCCTCACTGGGATGCCCCAGCCTCAAACCTTGGGTCCTTGTTACCTTCACCCGTCTCCCCTCCCCTCTAGAAGCTTGTGCGCGACCCCTTTGTTGTGGCCCGCTTGGCTGGCAGGGGGCGCCCGGGGGGTCTGTGCGGACCGTTGTACGGCACTCCGCGGTGGTTGCTGCTATGTATTTTTTAGGTTGTTGTCATGGCGCCGGCGTCCCACGTGATCACAGTTTCGTGCTCTGCGGGGGGGGCGGGAACCATGGTTTGACGCGTTTTGCGTCACTCTCACGGTCCGCCCCTCTAGGTACTGCTGCCGGCGCCATTTTGCGGCCTCGTCCTTGCGGTGCTGCGACGCAGTCTGGTCTCTGAGTGATTTGTCCGATTGGTCCCTGAGTCCCTTACGGCGGTTTTTATATTGCTTTACTATGTATGGGCTGGGGATGTTTATTTTGACTTATTGTGTCTTGCAGGCGGGTCACCTCTGACTGTGGTTCTCCCGGCCCTGCCCCTTACCATTCTTCCACCTTCCCTAGCGGGCTTTTGGGGGGCATCCCAAAAAGGGTGGCTATTGCTAGCTGTGTCCCTGTACTGGCTGTTACGCCTGTATCTAAATCACCATATGGAGGATTCCGGGGACAATGTGCTTGGGGTTCCTTCGGGACAAGCCCAGCTGTGTGTTGCGTGTGGGGTATCCCCTGTTAGTGACGGTGTCAGGGTGTGTTTGACCTGCGCCCAACATGTACTTGCGCTGCAACCTGGGTCCTCTGCTACGGGTCCCAGTGCTGTGCCCCTTTCTGCTTTGCCTACCCCCCCACACTTGCATCTGGCCCCCAGTGAGGGGCACACTAACAGGGAGTCTCAATATTACTTGGCTTCACGGGTGGCCAGCATTGAAAACCATATTGCTGGGTCAGCCCCGCGTAAGGCTTCTAAGAAGCGGCATTTATCTCCCGCTGCTTCCCTCTTTCCTGTGGAGGATGAGGGACTTTACTCATTTTCTGGCTTTTCCCCCTCGAGGAGGGGGAATTATTCTCTGATTCAGAATCCTTGAGGAACAGTCTAAGTTATGGTGGTACCGGGTCTCCCTTTGGAGAAGACCCATGGTCCTCAGATTACACTGACAGGTTATTGACTCACATTTTTGAAGTGCTTTGTATTTCCCCTCCTGCCATGGCTCCGCAGCAGCAGGGTGATCTTTTCCATTCTGTTAAACCACACTTGGAGGTCCCTGAGCAGAATCACTTTAATTACCTGGTGCTCAAAGAGTGGGAACGCCTAGTAAGCTACCTGGGGTGCCCAAGAGTTGGGGCAGGAGGTATCCTTTTCCCGTTGATGTGATTAAGCGTTGGTCATGTCCTCCCGAGGTGGACGCGCCCGTCCTAGGGTTGTCAAATACATCGGTCATGCATTCACCTGACACTACTACCCTGCGGGATGGTGAGGACCGGCGCTTGGACCAGCTGTCCTGTCATGCTTTTGCCCGTGTGGGGACTGCACTGCGCCCGGTTTGTGCCTCTGCCATAACGGCTATTGCTATTAAAGGGCTGCTTAAGTGTCTCATAGATGGGGCCTCTTATGACGTGGAAGGTGAGGATTATAGATCTCTCCTACTTTGCTATGAATTTGTTGCATATATCCTTTCTGCCATGGATGATGCCATTAGAATGTGTGGTAGGACTTCTGCCCTGTTGGTGTCTATACGACGCTCTGTCTGGCTACGTCAGTGGGTGGCTGATAATGCTGCTAAAAAGGCCCTCACTGGTTTTCCCTTTAAGGGGCTGCGGCTCTTTGGTGAACGCTTGGACCTATTTGCCAGGGGTGGTAGGCTGCCTCAACGTAGGAGGCTGTCTCGGCCCTTTCGGGGGACCAGTGCTTCTCTCCCCTCCTTCCGCGCGTCCAGGGCTGGTCGAGGAGTTTCCTTTGCTGGGGCATGCGGAGACTATTGGGGTAGAGGACGAGGCCGTCTCGGGCTCTCATGGGGTCCCAAGCCCAAATCCTCCCCCAAGCCCCCTCAGGCATGAGGAGGCGCCCTCACCCATCCGTGTTGGGGGACGGCTTCGGCTCTTTGCTCACGTCTGGAGGCTACGTGTAGAAGACAGATGGATTCAGGAGGTGGTGTCCTCCGGATACAAGATAGTTTGCAACCTGGCTGCCCCCAAGGTTTATCAGATCCCGGATGGCTCAAAACCCCCTGTCAGCTCAGGGCTTGCGGTCCGAAACCTTTTGGAGTTGGGGGTCATCTGCCCTGTGCCTCTCAGGGAAAGGGGCAGAGGCTTCTACTCCAATCTATTCACTGTTCCCAAAAAGGATGGGTCCCTCAGGCCCATCCTGGATTTAAAGCACCTCAACAAGTTTGTCAAATTCAAGCATTTTCGCATGAAGACCCTACGCTCAGCAGTCGCTACTCTGCGCCCGGGCGACTTCATGACATCCGTAGACATCAAGGACGCTTACCTTCATGTACCAATCTTCCCAGGTCATCAGAAATTTCTCAGGTTTGCTCTGGAGGATCAGCACTACCAATCTGTGGCCTTACCTTTCGGTATCACTTCAGCTCCCAGGGTATTCACTAAGGTGCTGGCGGGCGTGATGGCTCTGTTGAGATCTCAGGGCATTTGCATCCATCCTTATTTGGACGACATTCTGATCTCGTCTCAGTCCTTCCATCAGGCAGAACTGGATACCCAGATGGGGGTGTCCCCTCTAGAGTCCTTCGGCTGGGTGATCAACCATCCCAAGTTTTTTCTGTCCCTGTCACTGGTGAGGTCCTTTCTGGGCATGACTCTGGATACATCTCGGGTCAAGGTTTTTCTCCCTCAACAGAAGGTGGAGAGTCTTCAAGCTCAGTGCCAGTTCCTTCTTTCTTGTCCTCATTCCTCCATCTGGCAGGGGATGCAACTGGTGGGCCTGATGGTGTCTTGCTTCGAGGCGGTACCCTATGCTCAGTTTCACATGAGACCTCTGCAGCTACACCTCTTATCAGTGTGGGATCGGGACCCTGTGTCCCTGGATCAGGTGTTTGTTCTGTCCCCCCTGGCCAGACGGTCCCTCTCGTGGTGGCTGGACTCTTGGTGGGCAGAACCTTTCTGTCCCTTTGCTGGGAGACTGTCACCACAGATGCCAGTCTGACAGGTTGGGGGGGATTCTGTAAGTCCTTGAAATTCCAGGGTCAGTGGGGCCCCCAGGAGGCCCATACTCCTATCAACATTCTGGAACTGAGGGCGGTAAGGTTGGTTCTCGCCCAATTGACCCCACACCTTCGGGGTCGGGCTGTTCAGATCCGCTCGGACAATCGGACAGCGGTTGCCTACATCAATCATCAGGGAAGGACCCGGAGCAAGAAGGCCCTCAAGGAAGTGTCTCTGATACTGTCATGGGTGGAGAAGAATGTTCCCTGCATCTTGGCAGTGTATATCCCGGGGGTGGAAAATCTGGAGGCGAACTCCCTGAGCAGGGGAACTTCTCGTTTGGGAGAATGGTCCCTCAGCAGCAGGGTGTTTCGCTCCCTGTGCCACCGCTGGGGTCAGCCAGATGTGGATCTGTTTGCGTCCCGTCACATTCACAAGCTTCCAGTCTTTATCTCTCTGTCCCAGGACCCTCTCGCCTTAGCCATGGATGCACTTGCTATGTCTTGGAAGAGCTTTTGGCTCCTCTGTGTTCCCTCTGTTTTCTCTGCTGGGCAGGGTGCTGCTCAAGATAGCCCAGGAAGGGGTGCCAACCATCCTGGTGGCCCCCTGTTGGCCAAGAAGAGTGTGGTTCGCAGACATTGTGCAGTTGGCAGTAGATCTATACGTCCTGCCCAAGGTTCCAGACCTGCTCACTCAGGGGCAGCTACGCCTTCTCAATTTACAAACGCTGGCTTTGAGGGCCTGGCTGCTGAGACCTCCATCTTGATGGATAAGGGGCTGCCTCCCTCTGTTGTTACTACCATGATTCGGGCTAGGAAGAAGTCCTCATCATTTATCTACTATAGGGTATGGCATGCTTACATTGCTTGGTGTGAGTCTAAGTCTCTTCCCTGTCGGGTGTTTTCTATTCCCAGGATCCTGGAATTTTTGCAGCATGGCTTGGATTTGGGCCTTCAACTTAGTACTCTCAAGGGACATGTTTCAGCCTTGGCTATTTTCTTCCAAAGATCTTTTGCCAACCACCGTTTGGTTAAGACTTTTTTCCAGGGGGTTACTCACGTGTGCCCGCCACGTAAGCCTATGTTACCAGTCTGGTATTTGAATTTGGTTTTATCTGCTTTGCAGGGTCCTCCTTTTGAGCCTATTCGTGAGGCTGCTTTGTCTATTTTGACTCTTAAGGTAGCCTTTTTGGTGGCTATCACTTCTGTTAGGCGTGTTTCTGAGTTGGCAGCGCTTTCCATTAAACCTCCTTACTTTGAGTGACACCAGGACAAGGTGGTGTTTCGGTATAAGCCAGATTTCCTGCCTAAGGTTGTGTCTGCATTTCATCTCAATCAGGACATTGTTTTTCACAATTCTGTGAGCACTCACCTGTAGAATTGATTTTATAGTATACAGCACGTCCTGTTCCACACCCCCCCCCCCTTGTTATCATTTTTCTTGGTTACCTCTGATGGTGATTGTTCAAAAGTTCATTTTGGGTTCTTATCCATTTTTTTATTCTCCCGGCTTCTTGTATAACTGCTTGTCAACACTGGCAATTGGTGGGAGGTACATGGCTATTTATGGGGCCGGGAGTGGCCACAAGTCTTTCTGCAGTCCACTGCGCCACCTTGTGGCGGAATAACCCAAGTATAAGGAGTTTACTGTAACAGGACGTGCTGTATACTATAAAATCAATTCTACAGGTGAGTACTCACAGAATTGTATTTTTGTTTGATTATTATATTTGTATATATTTTTTTTGAATAATGCAAATATGTCTTTTGGAGATTTCCAGCATTTTCTTTTTGTGCTCACAATTTTCTGAGCAGAATCAATTATTTTGCATCCCCCCCTAAAAATAAAAGCATTGCGAGCAAGGACAATGAGGCCTGATGTGTGTATTTTATAATTAACACCACTGAGATACAAGAGGGTAGCCATGTGTTACGTTCACACTTTTTCCTGATGATTTGGGAAATTTTCAAGTCAAGATCGGACATGAATCCCATGCTGGATGGCCCTGGAGTCGAACCATTTGCAGTGACTCGCTTGTTAAATCCTGCAAATCTTAACTTTCCTGGGGCACCCACTTTGTTTTCACAGCCCGTGGACACATCTCCTGCTTCCCTTCAGCAGATGCGTGCTCCAGCCCATCTGGGGGAAGGAGTGCTCCTCAGTCTAGAGGAAAACCATGGAGTGGGCCAATGGGCTTGTGCACATCAGCCAAAATATTTGATCAGCCAATTGGTAGGGCTATGGTGGCAAAACAAGACGGCCAACGCCAAGCCTGAAGCATCGTCCAAGGTACTAAGGTGGGGGGGCTCTCTGACCTGGCCCTAAGTCTAAAAGACTCCATAGATGTATGAAAGCATTCCCCGTTGTACTTTTCTCTTCATCTTCTCTTCCTATTATTGGCAGAGTGACACCAACCCCCATTCTCTCATTATTTGGCAGTGTGGCATCCCCCTATTCCTTTATTATAGACAGTGTGGCATTCTTTATTCTCGCCCCCCCCAATTCCCCATTGTAGGCAGTGTGGCACCCCCCCCCCCATTCCACAATATAGGTAGTGTGGCAATCACCATTCTCCATTAACCCTTTAAGTGCCAGCCTACCTGCAGCTTTTGTCACCCTCTGTTGCCAGACCATGTTTCACTATTTTGCGCTGCACATGTTCAACTGTGATTTTTGAAAGGATTTCCCAGAAAAATATATAGTTTTTTTCAACAGAGTCTGGGCTTCAACATGAAATCTCTTGTTTGCACTTTTTTTAGTGTATTCTCAATACTTTTTGGTGAAATGTGCAAAAAAAATAAATAAAAAATCAATTTTTTGCAATTTGTAGTGTTTTTTTGTAATAAAAAATGTAAGTTTGTCAATAAAATTTTATTGCGTGCGAAACCCCAATTTCTCTCAGTCACAGCGGTACCATATATGTATTGATAGACATCCTTTCCTGCCCAGGAGACTCCCCCAAACTGAAACAGAGCTTTAGAAGATTTTCAGATAAAATACAACTATGCTATGCGCACCTTGCAGTTTTTCCAGAAAAACAACCATTTACATTTAAAATACCCCCCCACAAACTATTTATTCTCTGGAAGTACACACCTCAAGCTTTCTAGGCGTATCAAGCTTGTTTATGTGGGCTTAGTTTTCTGGAAATAATCCCTCAATGTATTCTTTGGTTGCACAAAGTTTCCCTAAAAATGAATAAAAAGGAAGAATCAAGCCACATTTTCCTAAAAAAAAAAAAAAAAAAAAAAAAAAAAAAAATCTATATGCAAACAAGAAAAAACAAGTAAAATCTCAAAAAGCAACATGTCCCGAACAGAACGATACCCAACATGCATAGGTACTGTCAAGGGAAGAGTTGGCAAACACCCCAAAGTAAAGCATGCGCATAACAGTAATTTTACTTGAAAATTTCAGCTCTGCGGACAAAATGCGCACCTTGCAATTTTTCAACCAAAACAACCCTTTACATTTGAAATATCCCTTATAAATCATATATTCCCTGAAAGTACACATGTTAAGCTTTCTAAGAGTACCCAGCTTGTTGTAGTAGGCTCACCTTTCTGGAAGTAATCCCTCAAATAATTCTTAGGTTGCACAGGGTTTCCCTAAAAAATATATATATATTTTTTTTTAAACTTTTTAATACCTCCCATCCATCCCTGTGTCCCACGCTGATAAATCTGCCCCGCTAGCAGACCCGGAAGTGGTGGGAAGCAGTCCAGGAAGTGGGGGGGAGGGCAATTTCTGCCCTCTCCTCGCCATGGAAGAGGCTGGGGGGGGGCGATTGGAGGCCCCCTCCAGTGAAGAGGAGACCCGTCGGGAGACAGCGCGGCCTCAGGTAAGTAAATGTGTTTTTTTTTTTTGTTTTTTTTTTTACAGTTAGCAGCTGCTGCTGCCGAAGCGGGGGGGGGGGGGGGGCACTTTTCCGGGGGCTCTTCTAAAGAGGAGACCGGCCGGATCCAACGAGGGGTCAGGTGAGTATTTTTTTAACTAGCTGGGGGGGAATTTGGGCACGTAGATTCTACGTGCTTGGCACTGAAAGGGTTAATCCTTTAACTGCCAGCCTAGCTGGAGATTTTGTCACACTTTGTTGCCAGACCGTTTTGCACTATTTTGCGCTCCACATGTTCAACTATGATTTTTGAAGGGATTTCCTAGGGAAATTATATATTGTTTTTTCAGCAGAGTCTGGGCTTTAACATGAACATGTCTTGTTTGTAATTTTTTAGGTGTATTCTCAATATTTGTGGATGAAATGTGTGCAAAAAAATATAAAAGAACAATTTTTTACAATTTGTAGTGTTTTTTTGTAATAAAAATTGTAAGTTTATCAATAAAATCTTATTGTGTGTGAAATCCCGATCTCTCATGATTACAACGGTACCACATGTGTATTGGTGGACACCCTTTCCTGTCCAGGAGACTCCCCCAAACTGAAACAGCGCTTTAGGAGATTTTCAGATAAAATACAACTATGCTAAGCGCACCTTGCAGTTTTTCAATAAAAACAACCCTTGAAACACCCCCAACAAACTATATATTCTCTGGAAGTACACACCTCAAGCTTTCTAGGCGTGTCAGGCTTGTTGACATGTGTGCAGTTTTCTGGACGTAATCCCTCAATGAATTCTTTGGTTGCGGCGGCCGAGCGATATGGCCGCCTGATCCCTCGGCTCCGCACTGTCGGGAGGCCCCACAGCAGCTAACAGCCCGCGAGCGGGCGATCAGACCCCACAAACCCCCCCCAACCGGCCGGCGTTTACCTGCTGCACCGGCGGCGGGTCGGAATGAGCCTCCAGGCGGGGAGAAAGAAGAGCGGCAGGGACGGCCGCAAGTCCATGGCGGCGGTCAAAATGGCGGCGGCTGCAGCAGACGAGGAGGAGAGGGAACACCTTCCTGTGCCAGACGGAGGGGAGCTGGAAAGGGTGAGTCTGGCCGAAGATCTTTCAATAGACTCTGCTGATAGCTGGGCCAGATCCCCCCCAGCCTCCCACCATGCCTCCCAATATGCCTCCCAGCAGGCCTCCCAGCATGATGCACAGCAGCCATTAACAAATAATGACATCCTCTCCCAATTGAGAGTAATAGTGAGAGAAGAGGTCACCACCGTCACAGCCAAACATACAGACACCCTGCTGAGGGGAATTGGGGGGCAGAACTGATGCGCTTGAATCCAGGATGGATGACGCCACTGTGGTCCTGGAGGAACAGGGTTCCCAGATAGAACGGCTCCAGGATGAGATCTCCCTGTTAAAGAGCTTAAACGAGGAACTGGAGAACCGGAACCGGAGGTCCAATTTAAGATTTAGGGGTATACCAGAATCTATGGAGGATGCTAATGGAACCATCATAGCCCTCCTGCAGGAGCTAACCCCCGAAATCCCGGTTGCCAGGCTGGAGTTAGATAGAGCGCACAGGGCCCTCTCCAAGAAACCAGTGGAGGGGCCCCCTCGGGACATAATAGTTAAGTTCCACTTTTACCAGACGAAAGAAGCGGTTCTTAAAGCGTCCAGAGAGAAAGCACCCCTGGCCTTCCAGGGCCACAGCTATCAAATCTTCACTGACCTTTCCCAGACGACCATCCTCAAGAGAAGATCATTTCGACCATATCTACAAACGCTCCAAGCTAACGGCATACGCTATAGATGGGGATTTCCCTTCAGACTTTCTTTTTCCCATCAGGGCAAACAAATCCAGGTCTCCACGGTCCCTGAGCTTCTAGAAAAATTCAGGGGCCTGGGACTAAAGATCCCAGACTCCCCCCTCTTCACTCCCTTCCACCCCAAGGACCCCGAAACCAAGCCAGAAAGCCATTGCACAACCTTCCCCGTCCCCGAAACACCGCAAGCAACAACAAAGCTCTCAAGCACTGACGAGACTCATTTCACAGAAGTTCCTGCCAGTCTGAATATTTAACCCCCCTTTTTTCATCCTCGGACCCCGTCGGGGGGCAGGAGTTGTCTGAGCGGCCGGTTTTGCTCCAGAGCCTTTCCCACACTGGCGTGGGATGCCCCATAGGCTGTGATGCGAGTGCGGGACTCGCCTTTCTTCTCCTTCCTTTCTCCCTCCCTTCGCAGTTTGGGCCGTCTCAACGCTCCTGGTCTGACGGCACCTTGGGACACTTTCCCGCTCGGGGACTGAACGCTACCCTACCACGGGGTCGTGAGTACAGTGACTTTCCAGTCTGATAGTGTATAATGTTATGTTGTTTATTGCACCATTTAGGTTCTTTAACCTTTTATCTCCTCAGTTCAAGTATTAGAGTATTATATACCCTTAATCCTTTATAAGATGACCTACGAAGCCAGGGGATGCCCAAATAAATTTGAAAGGGTATGGGGAGCATGGCTTAATACCTCCAGCTCCATTAGCGACTAGAAACGAGCTAGTTACCTGATATATCTTCGGACCTCATAACACTTACCCGTTCTTATGAAACGATGCCAATAGCGGGCGGGTGTGAATGCTGGAGTGAGTGAGTGAGTGCGTATGTGCGAACAATTTATATTAGTTTAGTATGTTGGTATGTATCTATAGCAATTTTCTAGTGTTAGGAAGTTAAGAGCTGTCCCCATGTGGGGAAGGTTGTATTGTATTATACTATGTGTATATGTATGTTATAACTTTAAATGCATAAATAAAAATTTATAAAAAAAAAAAAAAGAGTATTATATACCCACATGCCGCTGGCTCCTTTTAGTTGTTATTGACTTCAATCTTGTTCGCCGGTCCCAACCGGAATGTTTAGGCCTCCTAAAGGCCCCTCAGGGATCTAGTATTTTCTGTTATGTACAATAATTCAAATAATTTCATTAGCTATTGACGTTGTTGGCGCTGGTCTGGCCCTTTGCCCCCTGCCGTCCCACCCCCCCCCCCCCCGGTCGTGTGGCCTGGGTCTCTGTGGTTTGTGGGCCGGGATGGCGCGGGGTTGGGGGGTCGGGCACACTGCCCGGCGCACCTTCCTGTAATAATTTTCTCACGGGTCGGATATAAGCCCTTTGAAGTAATCACCGTGAGTGGCCTCCCGACAGGTCACACGCGCTCCACCACTTCCAGCCAGGAGGGAATCTTTTTTATTTTTCCTCTCCTGCGGGTCTGGAAGACCTTGTTCTGTCACAGGTTGACGGTAAAATGTTTTATGCATCCCAGTATACATGTTTGTTGTCTTTACTTCCCCTCCCCTCTTCCCCTCTCCCACCCTTCACTGCGACCCCAATACCTCACTTCCTAATGGTCCCGGGCTATGGGTCACGAACAACCAACCACTTGCTACAGTCCTTCGTTCATATGACCTCACATGGCGCTTAAAGTAGTTTCTGTAAATGTCCAAGGCCTGAACTCCCCTAACAAGCGATCGAGAGCGTTTAAACTGTTTGATTCCCAGCATGCAGATGTGGTCTGCCTCCAGGAGACCCACTACACCCCAACTTCCTCTCCGAAACAGATCCACCATAAATTCCCCCAGTTCTATCAGGCTACTAGTAAACGCAAACAAAAAGGGGTCCTCATAGCCTTCCGCAATGGAATTTCATTTACATGTCACACTCAGATAGCGGACAGCGGCAGATATCTGTTACTTCAGGGCACCCTCCAAGACACTGAGGTCACCTTCCTTAACTATTATGCCCCTAATACCAAACAAATCCAGTTTTTAGCACATTTGCTTTCTATCTTAAAAGACCATCAGAGGGGAGTCGTCTTTGTGTGTGGGGACTCCAACTTAACGATTCATCCCCACCTGGATCGGTCCCTCCCCCCCAGCTCTCAGGTGGCCAGTGAGGGGAAACGCTTCGGAGATTTATTAGACACCTACCAGCTACTAGACATATGGCGGGCCCTTCACCCGCATGCAAAAGTCTACACCCACTTCTCAGCTCCTCACAACCTATTCACCAGAATTGATCATATTTTTGTCTCCTCTGCATTTATCCCTTGCGTAGATCGGGCTGACATATATCAAATCCCCTGCTCTGATCATGACATGGTGTCAATATCCTGTAACTCTTTAATCACAAAGCCTAGACCATCCTCTTGGCTACTTAACGACTCCCTTCTTTCCTCCAAACTCCTGGTGGAGGAGGCCAACAAAGCTGCTTCAGAATACTTCACGTTGAACGAGACCCCGAATATGGCGCCTACTATGGTCTGGGGAGCCTTCAAATCGGTCATGAGGGGCTATTTTGTTGGTCTTGCCTCCAGGAAGAAGAAGGAGAGGCTGGCCTTGTCCAAAACACTTCAGGTAAACTATGAGTTAGCGGCTAAAGATTTTAAAACCAACCCCAATCCTAGAAACCTCCGCACTTTGGAAGTGGCCAGAACCAAACTTAACCTCTTACAAACGGAGGAGGCTGAAGGGAGGTACCGCCGTTCCAAACAAAAATATTACATCTCAGCTAACAAACCTGGCACCCTGCTGGCCTCGCAACTTAAATGTCAACCCCGCATGATGAAGCCCATTAAGCTGAAGACCAGTACCGGTCTTATCACCAATAACCCGATAAATATAGTGGAGGAATTCTCCACGGGTCTGTCTGGGTTATATGATGCTCCCCCCCCCCCCCCCCCCCCCGAGCCGAGCCTCAGATCCGGGCCTTTTTTGAAGATATTGCCATGCCCCCAATCTCGGACGCCCATAGGCTGAAAGTTGATGAGGATATTATGGTTGACGAGGTACTTAAAGTGATTAAAGATCTTAAGTCCAACAGGGGACCCGGACCTGACGGTTTTACGGCTTCATTTTATAAAAAATTGGCCCCGATTGTAGCCCCTCGGTTGGTAAGAGTATTTAACCGTATAAAACAGGGCAATCCCATTGACCCGGAAATGCTTCGGGCTTCTGTGGTGATGATTCCAAAACCAGGTAAGGATCTTCAATCCTGGACGAACTATAGACCCATCTCCTTGTTGAATCTAGACCTGAAGATCCTTACCAAAATCATCTCTAACCGGATAAACACCTTCTTAGGTGAGATGGTGGGGAAGGACCAGGTGGGATTTGTCCCTAGGAGGCAGGCGGGGGACGGAGTAAGGCGGATCCTTCAGTTACTGGAGGGAGCTCGTTCCCAGAGGTTGGAGGCTTTCCTACTTTCCTTGGACGTGGAGAAAGCCTTCGACTCACTCTCCTGGCAATACCTCCGGTTTTCCTTACAGAGGTGGGGGTTTGGCCCGGGGCTACTATCCTGGATTTCAGCCATATATTCTAAACCCATGGCCCATGTGAAATATGCGGGTTATAGCTCAACTGACTTCCAGATAAAAAGGGGGACTAGGCAGGGCTGCCCATTATCTCCAATACTTTTTGTATTAGCGCTTGAGCCGTTGGCTGAAAAACTTAGGCAGAACCCCTCCATCCGAGGTATACCATGGGGTGGCAGAGACCATAAAATCTCACTTTTCACGGACGATATGCTCCTTATGCTTACCTCCCCTCATGTGTCGGCCCCTAACGCTATCCACACACTATCCTCCTTTAGTGAAATTTCGGGCTTGAAGCTGAACGCCTCCAAATCTATGGCCTTAGACGTTTCACTATCCGATCCCACTAGACAACAGCTAGTCCATAATTTCTCTTGGTCCTGGGTGCAGAGACTTCCATATCTGGGGATTAAGTTGACCAAAAATTACGGGGACCTCTATAGCGCCAATTACCCGGAGATTTTTAAATCTCTACTGCAGTTGTGGAGTTTCTTAAGACTATCATGGTTAGGAAGGATCGCCGCCTTGAAGATGACATATTTACCGAAGATTTTATATCTTTTTCGGGTCCTCCCTGTGCCAGTGCCGAGACGCCAGTTAGATATCCTCCAGCGGAAGATTCTGTCCTTCTCATGGAATAAGTCCAAACCACGTATCAGGAGAAATATCCTTTATTGTAAAAAAGAGGAAGGTGGGCTGGCTTTCCCATCCCTCCACAAATACTATCTGGCCGCCCAGGTTGCACCACTCACCCTTCTTCACGCCCCAAGGGACAGGCCACTTTGGGTGTTAAATGACATAGCTAACTGCAGGCCGGTGACACCAGCCTCGCTTCTATGGATCCCCAAATCCTCCAGACCAAAGACCATCTCCAGCATACTTAATTTCTCCCTGAATATTTGGGACACAATAAAGCACCTCTTCACCTCCCCTCACTTGCCAGCCTCTCCCGTGTTCGGTAATCCCCTGTTTCCGCCGGGTCTGTCTCACCAGATGGGATTTAAATGGTGGAAGCGTAAACAACTCACACTGTTATACGATTTTTGCACCCCTCGAGGGATGAAATCCCAGCAGCAATTGGCCCTCGATGAGATGAAGAGTTCCCTCCTGCTGAAACCTTTAGATCATTACAATTGCAACACTATATCCAAACCCACCTGAAAAAATCGTCCCTCCCATACAGAACCACTGAGTTTGAACTTCGCTGCATCAGGGACCAGTTTGCAGGCAGGCTGATCTCGAACCTTTACGCTTCGCTGACAGCCCCCCCTCCCAAAATGAAACATACATACATGCTTAGATGGGAGGCGGAGCTGGGAGCTGAGAGTGACTGGGAAGCTTGGCAGCAATTCTAAGGAACACAAGCAAAATTTCGTATAACGCTTTGATCCAAGAAAATGCCTACAAAATACTATTCAGGTGGTATTACACCCCTGAGCGTGTCAACAGATTCTCCCCTCCTCCTCCCCCCTCTGCTTCAGAGGCTGCCAGGACACAGGGACGATGCTCCATATTTGGTGGGAATGCCTGCTTGTCCAGGAGATCTGGAGCAAGACATATAGGCTTTTGGCAGGCATTTTGGAGTTAACACTTATTGGAGACCCCTGGGAAGCACTCCTTTCGCTCAGAACTAATAAATATACTAAGACTCAATGGAGATTGACCCAACACGTCCTCTCGGCCGTTAGACTCACGATAGCGAGGAACTGGAAACTTCACACTCTGCCTTGGACTGAGATACAGGGCAGAGTCTCAAACACTATGTGTAATGAAAAACTCACTGCAATATACAAAGATCAATATGATCAGTTTCTTGAGGTTTGGTCCCCATGGCTGGATCATATAAGCGTACCTAAAGGCCAGACCGACCCCGTATTCCCAGTTTGAGGGCCCGTTTGCTTGACTCACCCGGGCCTCTTACATGGATAGAATGGTCTGAATCCGTTTGGACCCATCGGCTTCATAACACTTCCCCTTTCCCCCTCTTTCCTATCCTGTTACCCCATTGTTTGTCTGTCTTACCCCTAAAAAGGTTTTCTCAATTTATCAAAATACAGCTAGGCTCACCTACAAATCCATTTGATGCTACCATGATAGTATTTCATGAGTATTCAAATAGCCTTAATAGTCTCTGTTTTTTATCCTTATCTTGGATTGATATATATGGTCACAAAGCAATTTTCTGTAGTTATTTCAGAACTGATTATGTTTAGAATAATTTTTTGTGTTGCCTTCACGCAGATGTCTCTCTTTCTCCTATATATTTGGTTAACATCATTGGTGACCACAATGCTTTGGATTTCTTGTAGGAATATGTAACGTATATTGTAACTCTCGTGCTCCTAGATTCTTTGTGTATGCACTACTGTATGTGTTTTTGCTTTGCAAACCCCAATAAAAATTTTGTAAAAGAATTCTTTGGTTGCACAAGGTTTCCCTAAGAAAAGAATAGAAAAGCAGAATCAAAGCCACATTTTCCTAAACAAACTATAAGCAAACAAGAAAAAACAAGTTAAATCTGAAAAAGCAACATCCCCCGAACAGAACAATACCCAACATGCATAGGTAGTGTCAAGGGAAGAGTTGCCAAACACCCCAAAGTAAAGCATGCACATAACGGTAATTTTACTCGACAATGTAAGCTTTGCAGACAAAGTGCGCACCTTGCAATTTTTGTACCAAAACAACCCTTTACATTTTGAATACCCAACAAATCATATATTCCCTGAAAGTACACATGTTAAGCTTTCTAGGCATACCTGGCATTTTTTCAGTGGGCTCATCTTTCTGGAAGTAATCCCTTGAAGAATTCTTAGGTTGCACAGGCTTTCCCGAAAAAATTTATTAAAAAGCAGAATAAAAAAACACCTTTTCCTTAAATATCAATATGCAAACAAGAAAAACAAGCTAAATCTGAAAGCACAAGGTCCCCTGAGCAGAACAATACCCAACATGCATAGTTAATTTTAACCCTTTAATTGCCACCCTACTTGAAATTTTGTCACCCTCTGTTGACAGGTCATTTTTCACCATTTTGTTCCATGTTTAACTGTGATTTTTGCAGAAATTTCCAGGAAAATTCTGTATACCGTATATACTCGAGTATAGGCCGATCCGTGTATAAGCCGAGGCACCTAATTTTACCCCAAAAAAGTGGAACAAGCTATTGACCCGAGTATAAGCCGAGGCATTAAACATTCTTGGGGGGAAAGCAGGGACAGGCAGGGTTAATGCTGCTGTGGACAGGAAAGGCACATTTTTTGGCCCTGCCCCTGCTCTAAAGGACTGGGCATGAACCAGCGTGCACGCACACACACACTCACACACACACAAACGGTACCTGCTGCTGCTGCCGCCACCAACCTCCTCCTCCAGCCGGTCGCTCTCTCCATTCAGCGCCGCCGCTCCCGCCGCTGTCATCCGCCTCCAGCCGCTCCCTCCGCCGCCTTCAGCCGCTCCCGCCGCCGCCATCATCCGCCGCCGTCATCCGCTCCCTCCGCCGTCGCCGCCGTCGCCGCCGCCGTCAGCCGCTCCCGCCGCCGCCAGCACTTCCTGGCTGTTGTGCGCTGGTCGTCGGTGGGCGTGCCCCATATGGCCGGCGTCCAATGTTTTCATTGGACGCCGGCCATATGGGGCACGCCCACCGACGACCTGCACGCAGCAGCCTGGAAGTGCAGGCGGTGGCGGGAGCGGCTGACGGCGCCGTATTGACTCGAGTATAAGCCGAGGTGGCTTTTTTCAGCCCAAAAAGTGGGCTGAAAAACTCGGCTTATACTCGAGTATATACGGTATATATTTTGCAGTAGAGTTTAGGCTTTAACATGAAATGTCTTGTTTGTAATTTTTCTGTTTTTTTAAATATTTAAAAAAAGAATATTAATTATTTAAATTGTCTCATTTATTTTAAATAAACCATTTTATTATAGAAAACCATATTGCATGTAAAAGCCCCATTTCTCTCGATTACAACGGTACCACATATGTATTGGTAGACACCCTTTTTCTGTCCAGGAGACCCCCCAAACTGAAAAGAGCAGTTTATAACATTTACAAATAAAATACAACTAATATCCACACTATAGAGAGTTAATTAAAAAAAAAAAAGAAATTGGTGTGAGGTCCGGCATAGCCTATGGCCCCGGGCTCTTCTGCTCCAACACCCCCCCCCCCCCCGGGATTGAGGAGGCAGGTAATTGGGGGGCTTAGGGTTAATGGCAAGTCACCCGCTAGGCGCAGGTGACTTGCCAGACCCAGGGCATTGCGAACTGGTATAGGGGTCTCATAAATCCCTTACCAGTTCACAAAGGGTTAAATGTAAAAAAAACAGAGAAAAAATATTTTATTATAATTTTTTTAATACTTACCATCCATCCATCCCAGAGCACTGTGTCCCACGCTGATCAGTTTGGCTTCTGGTCTCCTGCTGATGCTGGAAGCTTATTCTAAGTATGTCACACACCCCGCTTCAAAACATTAATTCTTACACTTGGGTTACTCCACCAGCAGGTGGCGACGTTGCAGAGAAGTCTTGAAAAAACGAGCCCCTCCTGGTCTATACATACCTGGGACCTCCCACTTTTACCCCAGTGTTCTTCTCTGCAAGATGGCGACAAGACAGAAGAAAGAAGTCTCCTGCTTGCAGGTAACCGGGGTAACACCCCGCCCCCCCCATGGTCTATTTCTGCCCGGCCTTTTGTTTAATTAGCCCCTGTATTAGATATGTAGCCTCCCAGCTTAGGCTGTCGGCCGGGCAAAGTGTAGACGGCACTTAAGGTGCCTAGCAGATTAGCTCCTCCGCTCGACCCCATATTATGGGCAATGCGGTTATCCGGCCTGGTGATCCGGATTTGGGATGCCCCGCCCTGATGTCCCTATTAGGTTCCCTTCCCGCTTGTCCCTTCTCCCTGCGCTTGATAGGTGGGGGGAGGGCGGGTTTGTGTGTGTGTGCCTGGGTGATGTTTGCTACTTGTGCTTTACTGTTTGTGGCGGGGCCGGGCGGCGTGGGTGTTCTGCCGCCGGCCCGCCAGTTGTTGTTACTGGGCAGGGGGCGGGGTCGGGCGGCATGGTTGCCACCGGCCCGCCGGCCTGTTGCTCATGATTTTTGCGGGCGCCATGTATGGGGCGCCCGCTACTGTCCTGCTCCGGGTGTTTGGGGGCGGGGCCGGGCGGCGTTGCGTGCCACCCGCCTGCCTGGCTGCCGCGGTTCTCCCCGGGGTCAGTGGCGGTGAGGGACCGGGCGGCGCGCTCTTGGCGTCGGCTCGCCGGTCCGGCGGTGCGGGCGCCTGTGTACTTGGCGCCCGCCATGTCTGCGTCCTCAAGGGTGGAGTGGGCGGGGCCGTGTCGCGCGCGGCCAGCGCTTTGCCTGGATTGGTCGGGGGGGCGGGGCCGCAGCGGCTGCCGCGCTTTGCTGGGGCCGCCCCCTCATCCTCCTCTCTGCTCCTTGTGCGGCCGCCATTCCGCGTCGCCGCGCTTAAGGTAGGCCAGCTTTTTCTTTAATCTTCCTTAAGGTGGTCCTCGGCTGGGGCATTCTCTTGTTGGGTTTAGGTCCCCTTCCTTGGGGGTTTCCTTTGTTTGGGTGCTGTCAGCCTTAGTTTTAGCTTGCTGGGTGCCTTATTGGGGCGCTCATGGCTTCCCACCTTGGGTATTTAGATATATTTTTATATATATATTATGCATGTGTATGTATTTATTAAATTGTTGACATTGTTTTGGTGCTGGAGTGACTGTTGTCTCTTTCTGTTTTCAGATCCTGGGATCCCACACTGCAGGGCTCTCCCGGTCTTATATACCAGGCTAGTCGGGGTTGTTTTGTAACTTCCCCTCATTAGTGCTTGTAATTTCCCCCATTTCAGGGCTTTAATATAATAAAATTAAAGGGGCAACCTGGGTCGCTTATTGCGTAATTCCCTGGGTTATTGCGAAAACCATAAATTCACCATATGGAGGCTACCAAAGATACCGGATGCCTTCGGGTCAGTCCAGGCTGTTTGGGGGTTGTGGGGCTCCGCTCCCAGGGGATGATGTTGTTATATGCATTCCATGTGCGCAGCGGAACATTGAGCGCCTGCCCGGCACTCCGGTGTCTGGCTCTTCGCCGCCGGTACCATCTCCTTCTCCTCCTCGCCTGTTCCGGACCCCGTGTGACGTTGTCATGGGTGGGGATTCACAATCCGAGGTATGTTCTCGTCTGGCTAACCTCGAGAAAATGTTTTCCGTTATGGTTGCTCAGAAGGCTGCGGCTAAGCGGAAACACTTGTCTCCGCCAGACTCAGATGCGGAAGTTGTTGAGGCGTTGGATTGGTCAGATTGCCCCCTGGCTGAAGAGGGGGAGCTTATCGAGGAATTGGACGATCCTGAGGTCCAGCAGCTCTTTGGAGCTGAGGGTGACCAGGCCATGGGGACTGCTTCGGACACTCCTTCCATGTTGGCTCAAATGTGAGGTTTTGGATTTGGATCCTCCCGAGGCGGTTCCTCCGCCAAAGGGTGAGTTCCTCCGCCAAAGCTGCGCTTTGGTTTTCCTAGCCAGCAACATTTTGAGAATATTGTCCTTAAGGAATGGGAGCAACCTACGCGTCTCGTTGGTGTGCCGCCTAGTTGGGTTAGGAAGTATTCCTTTCCGGCGGACTTGCTGAGGCGTTGGTCTGTTCCTCCCGAGGTTGACGCTCCGGTTCTAATGTGGCGTTTGTGCATTCGCCGGACACGACTAATCTCTAGGACGGCGAGGTTCGCCGGATTGATCTGCTAGCCCGCCATGGTTTTATCTGTGCGGGTTTGGCTTTGAGACCTGTTTGTGCTTCGGCACTCTTATTGTTGGCGGTCAGGTCTATTGTCAGGGATTTATGTGTGGATCTTGATCCTACTTGTGATGAATTTGTTGCCCTCAAGCGTTGCGAGTCTTTCATTTCATTTATACTCACCGCTCAGGATGATTCCATGTTGATGTGTGGCAGGTCTACGGCTCTGTTGGTAGTTATCCGGCGGTCGGTGTGCTTGCGGCACTGAACGGCTGACTTTAGTTCTAAAAGATTGCTTACGGCGCTTCCCTTTCTGGGTTTGCGCCTTTTTTTGGTGAGAAATTAGTTTCGGTTGCCTAGCAAGGTAAGTTACCTCAGCGCAAGAAGTTTCGTCGTTCCTTTCGAGGGGCGGGCTCTTTCAATTCTTCCTTTCGGGGAGCCAGAGCTGGTAGAGGCGCGAGCTCTTCGGGCTCCAGGGGGGTTAGCTGGAACAGGGGCAGAGGCCGTGGCCGTCCCGTCCATGCTTGGGGCATCAAACCCAAATCGGCTGCAAAGCCTGCTCAGCAATGAGGGGGCGCCCTCACCCTTGCGGGTGGGGAGGACGGTTGCGACTTCTCCCGGGTGTGGGACCAGGCGGTCTCGGACAGGTGGATCTGGGAGGTGGTGTCGGCCGGTTACAAGCTGGAGTTCGAGTCCCGACCTCCTTTAAGATTTTTCAGATCTCGTGTTCCCTCAGATCCTTTGGCCGCGCAGGGGCTCCTGGCGGCAGTGAGGAATTTTCTGGAAATGGCAGTCATCTGCCCGGGTCCTCCTTCGGGGGTGGGCCGTGGGTATTATTCCAATCTCTTCACAGTTCTCTAGTTGGACGGGTTGGTTCGTCCCTTCCTGGATCTGTAGTTCCTCAATGTGTTTATTCGTCCCCGGAGGTTTCGCATGGAACCTCTGCGTTCTGCCTTCAATTCTCTGCGGCAGGGGGATTTCATGACGTTCATAGGCATCATGGATGCCTATCTTCATATTCATATATTCCGGCCCATCATAGGTTTCTTCGCTTCGTGGTGGAAGATCGGCATTTTCAATTTGTGGCTCTTCCGTTCGGCCTTACCTCGGCTCCAAGAGTTTTCACCAAGGTGTTGGCGGGCGTGATGGTCCTTCTCAGAGCTCAGGGGATTCGCATTGTGTCCTATCTGGACGATCTTCTCATCATGGCTTCTTTCAGTCAAGCGGAGGTGGACACCAGGACGGTGGTATCCACTTTGGTAAGGTTTCGGCTGGGTGATCAACTACCCCAAGTCCTCTCTCGTTCCGGCCAGGGTGGTGTCCTTTCTGGGGATGTCCTTGGATTCTTGCCAACACAGAGTTGTTCGGCCTCTGGCCAAAGTTCTTTTGGGTCAGGAATTGGCGCAGCTTCTTCTTTCCAATCCTTGCCCGTCCATCTGGCTAGGGATGAGACTGGTGGGGTTGATGGTAGCTTCTTTTGAGGCAGTTCCCATTGTTCAGTTTCACACGAGGACGCTTCAGTTTCATCTGTTGGCGTCTTGGGACCGGCGACCGCGGTCGTTGGATCGGTCTTTCCGGATGTCCTCCCGGGTTCGGCAGTCTCTCCAGTGGTAGATGGTCTCGGACTTTCTCTTGAGGGGCAGGTCCTTTCTTATGCCTCTTCGGGAAACCGTCACCACGGATGTCAGGTTGTCGGGATGGGGAGTTTTTCTGGAAGGACCTTCGGTTCCGGGGGAGATGGGGTCTTCTGGAGGCCCACTTGCCCATCAACGTTCTGGAGTGGAGAGCCATCAGGTTGGTTCTGTCTCACTTGACGCAGCATTTACAGGGTTTGCCGGTTTCTGGTTCGGTCGGTCGATCGGTCGGCGGTTGCTTACAATCAATCGCCTGGGAAGGGACTCGCAGTCTGCGTGCCCTCAGAGAGGTTTCTCTGATTCTAGCCTGGGCGGGGACTCATGTTCCTTGCATCTCGGCAGTGTACATTTCAGGATTGGAAAACACGGAGGCGGACTTCCTGAGATGGTGCTCTTTCCGCCGGCTGGAATGGTCTTTCCACCTTCAGGTTTTTCGGTCCCTTTGTCTCTGGTGGGGTACGCTGGAGGTGGATCTGTTTGCCTCTCGTCACAATTACAAGCTTCCAACATTCATGTCGCTCTCTCAGGATCCTCTGGCTCTGGCGGTGGATGCCATGTCCCTGAGCTGGGGGGACCTGGGGTTCCTTTATCTGTTTCCTCCGATCCCCATGCTAGGCAAGGTGTTGCGAAAGCTGGCCCTGGACGGGGTTCAAGCCAAGGTGGCCAAGGAGGGTTTGGCTCGCAGACATCGTTTGTCTGGCGGTGGATCAGTACGATCTGCTTCTTCGGCTGGATCTTATCACACAGGGTCAACTGCGTTGCCCCAATTCATCAACGCTGGCTGTGACGGCCTGGCTGCTGAAACCTCCATCGTAGGGGAGGAAGGTCTTCGGATCTGTTATTCAGACTTTTATTAGTGCCAGGAAGAGGTCCTCTTCTACCATCTATTATAGGACTTGGAGATCTTATATTGATTGGAGTGAGGCTAGATCTTTGCCCTGTCGGGCCTTTTCTGTTTTCAAGGCTTTCTTTTAGGGGGTCTCGTATTGTGGCCTTCTAGGAAGCCCTTTTTTCCCTGTTTAGGGATTTGAATTTGGTTATCTCTGCTCTTCAGGCTCCTCCTTTGAGCCTTTGCAGGTTATTGGTCTTTCTACTCTGAATCCGAAGGTTGCCTTTTTGGTGGCCATCACTTCGCTTCGGCACGTTTCGGAGTTGGCAGCCTTGTCGGTTCAGGCTACCCACTTGGAGAGACATCTGGACAAAGTGGTTTTCCGCTTCAAACCGGACTTTTTTCCTTAGGTGGTCTCTGCTTTTCATCTTAGCTAGGACATTGTTTTTCCTTCCTTGTGTCCTAAGCCTAGGAATGGCAAGGAGGGGGTTTGCACTGCTTGGATGTGGTACGCTGTGTGAAGTACAGTTGTTTACTACATCTCCTTTTCGTAAGACTGATGTCTTTTTCGTGGTGCCCTGTTGGGCCTAGGAAGGGTTTGGCTCCCGCTAAGTCCTCCATTAGCAAATGGTTTCGTCTGGCGGTTGGTTGGGGGACTACTCTGCCAAGGGGAAGGTTCCTCCTTTTCGTACCGCTGCTCATTCGACTCGTGCTGTTGGGCTTTTCAGCACCAGGTTTCTGTTGAACAAGTTTGTAAGGCTGCTATTTGGTCTTCTGTTCACACCTTTTTCCAAGTTTTTACAAGGTTTATGTGCGGGCTTCAGCGGATGCTGTGTTTGGCCGCAAGGTTCTGCAAGCTGCAGTGGTTTGAGTTTTGCATTATGGCCTTGTTGGATACCCGCCCTTTGTGGACACTGCTTTTGGATGTCCCAAGTGTAAGAATTAATGTTTTGAAGCGGGGTGTGTGACATACTTAGAATAATACCATTTTGTGAATACTCACCTGTAAAATGGATATTATAAGTATGTCACACACCCCGCTTCACCCGCCCTTTTTGGTATCCTGGATTCTTTATAGGGTGAAGCTTTGTTTGAGGGTTGTCAATGGTTTTTTTCCTGGTACCTTGTCTTTACTGCTGTTTGAATACTGGGGTATAAGTGGGAGGTCCCAGGTATGTATAGACCAGGAGGGGCTCGTTTTTTCAAGACTTCTCTGCAACGTCGCCACCTGCTGGTGGAGTAACCCAAGTGTAAGAATTAATGTTTTGAAGCGGGGTGTGCGACATACTTATAATATCCATTTTACAGGTGAGTATTCACAAAATGGTATTTTTATACCTACTGAGTAACAGGTAACATGGGGTTAAAAAAAATGACATGGGGTCCGCCCTCCCGGGGAGGGGGACCCCATTTGGAATTTTAAGGGTTAAAAACCCCAAAATGGTGTGGGGTCCCCTACCCATCTTAACCAGCCCGTGACCAGCTATGGGGGCTTGTAGAACAGGACGCAGGGGCCAGCTTTGGTGGCTCTTCTGCCCCCCTCCCCTGGCCTTTGGGGAGGCAGGTAATGAGGGGGCTCAGGGTTAATGGCAAGTCACCCGCTAGCCGCAGGTGACTTGCCAGACCCAGAGCCTTGTGAACTGGTATAGGGGTCACATAGATCCCTTACCAGTCCACAAAGGGTTAATGTAAAAAAAAAAAAAAAAGACACAGAGAAAAAATATTTTATTAATTTTATATTATAATTCCTCCCATCCATCCCAAAGCACTGTGTCCCACGGTGATCAATTTGGCTTCTGCTCACCTGCTGATGCTGGAAGCTTTTTTATACCTGCTGGGTGACAGGTAACATAGGATTAATAAAAAAAAAAAAATATGACATAGGGTCCCCCCTTCTGGAGAGGGGGACCCCATTTTTGGAATTTTAAGGGTTAAAAACCCTTAAAATCCAAAAAAAATTGCGTGAGGTCCCCCCTACCCAGCTTAACCAACCCGGGACCAGCTATGGGGGCTTGTAGAACAGGGCACACAGGCTACAAGCCCACATAGCCTCTGTGGGCCCAGGCTCTTCCGCCTTTGGGGAGGCAGGTAATTGGGGGGGCTGGGGGTTAATGGCAAGTCACCTGCTAGCTGCAGGTGACTTGCCAGCCCCCAGCCTTGTGAACTGGTACAGGGGTCTCATGGACCAGTTCACAAAGGGTTAACAGTAAAATAAAACACACAAACACATAGTAAAAATTATTTTATTAAAAAAATATATATATTTTTTTTCTTTACTCACCTGTGATCGTCAGCTCCTCTGTCCCTCGCTGATCTGATGACAGATGCTGGTAATCGGCAGCCAGAGGAGGAGGGGAGGCAGGAGATCAGAGGATCTCCTGTCCCCTCCTTCTCAGGCCACCGATCACCGGCATCTGACAGCTGAGAGGCCTGGAGCTGTCATGATGCAGGTCGAGTGATGTCATAAGCCCCGCCCCCAAAAGGGGTGGGGCTTCGCTGCAAGATGGCGGCGCCCGTTGGAAGAAGAGGGGGGGGAGAGCCTGACAGGCTCTCTGCCGAAGATAGAGAGCCCGGGGGGGATCAGAGGCGTCCCGGGTGAGGAGGAGGACCGGCGAGATCGAGCGCACATGGAGGTGAGTAAATATCTTTTTTTTTTTTTCCTTTTTTCTTTTACAGGAAAAGCCAGCGGCGGCAAAAACGGGGGGGGGGGGACCTACTCCGGGCTCTCCCCTTCCTCCGAAGGAGCCCTGACGGGGGATCGGAGTTCCCCAGGGTGAAGAGGAGACCCGGCCGGTTCGAATGAGGGGTCAGGTGTTTTTTTTTTCATTTTGCCGGCGCTAGCAGGGGGCAATGCCAGGCACGTTAATTTTACATGTCTGGCGTTTAACGGTTGGAGAGGCAGCCACGTAAAATTTACGTGGCTGGCAATAGAAGGGTTAATAAAGGAGTGTTAGAAGAAATTAAGCAGCATATAGTGTAAAGTATAGCAATATGGCATGATGTGCTCCACAAACTTGCATTTATTGTATAGCAACATCTCATACAATAATATTTTACCATCTCTGCATTCAGCCAGGTTACAAAATTGCTTGGCCTGTTGTAAAACCCACAACAAGGTGTAACCCAGCCAGGCTTTGCACAGGTATAATCAGTGCAGCTCTGTGTCAGCTCACCTGCAGAGCTTTCAATCAATGAGACCACAGAAGCCTAGACACTGGCACCTGTTTACCAGAGCAAAGCTGGTCCTCTTCATCCCAGATTGTGCGGATGACAGAGTGACTAATGCATTTGGATCCGGATTGTGTTGATCCGAAAGTGAATTTACCATTGGTTCATATAGAGCAGTGGTCCTCAACCCTGTCTTCAAGGCCCACCAACATGTCATGTTTTTTGGATCTCCAAATAGCCAGCTCTATTGCTCTGCAGCTGCACTAATTACTCCACCTGTGCATCTTTGTGGAGATCTGCAAAACCTGGCCTGTTGGTGGGCCTTGAGGACAGGGTTGGGGACCACTGATATAGAGGATCAGATATACACACAACCTCCTTTGCATGGTCTGCCATTTCTGGTTTGAGGTAAAGATTAACCAACCAAGCATCCTTAAATAGGGTGGGAAACTTACACAAATTGAGGATTGTTAACCCTCTGTTAATCACCAAAGAGGAAGGACAGAAGCCTAAGATAAATCACGCCTGCGTGTGCTCTTTAACTGCAGCATACATGCACCAAACAGGAAGCCCGGTGGCACATGTCTGATGTCATCACCGCCGGAAGGAGAAGGCCCCTACCAATCATTTCCCTTCTATTCAGCTAAAAAGGAGGGAGTGTGCACGTGCATGCGTGCTATCAACACAAGGAAATAAGGTGCGTGTTCATCTCTGTCTCCCGCCAAAATGGAGCTGCTGAGACTCCACAGTATCTTTCCCCGATACCCCCACAGCAGCAGCAGCGGCTGCCGCCGCTCCAGCATCCAGCTGCCATTCTCCTCTACCGCCGCCCGAGCAATGTCCGCTGGCCAAATAGCGTATGCAGCCACTGCCCCAACCCCCCCCCTCCATCCAGCTGCTACCCGTACACCTGAGCAGTGAAAGCTAGAGAGAAGGGGGGAAAGATGGGAAGAAAGTGAGAGAGAAGAGAACTCTCCTAGGCTAAACTAGAAGGGGAAGAAACAAAACAAAAACGGGACCCGGCCATCCCAACCTTCTCCTTAATTTCATCCTCAGTAAGAGGAAAACACCACTTACCCCCCCCCCCCTTTGTCCATACAAATGTGAGGATAAAAGAACAGGAATCTGGCCAGTTCCCTGGGGGTATCCCTGGCCCCTCGACATTCGCCTCCAGGCCTGTCCAAACCCATAGCGCCGGCTACTTATCTAAACCATTCCGGTTCAGGAGCTAGTGGTCTGGCTCCTATCCCAAGGAGGAATATGAAAACAACTGGGGACTGGGAGGAGGAGTCAAATTTTATTTAAATCTGGTGGTCAGGTGTTCCATCTCAGAGGGAGGAGACGTGTGGCCCAGGTAAAAACTGAGGTTACCTAATCTCTCATAGAAAACCCTGCATAACACAGCCTAGCTGCATAATACATAACAGCAGTGACTGAGTTAACCACTAGAGGCTGCTGTGGGAGAGTGACATTATCAACAGAGGTTATATAAGAGCTGACATCTTTCTAGAATAGTCAGTCTTGTCAGTGCAGAGCCGTCTTAGTCTGAGACTGTGCAGAGCTGTTGTCGAGAGATGATGTATTGAGCAGAGAGAACATGGATTGCTGAGAGAGAACCATGGAGATAGCCATGCAGAGGAGTCTGTAGTGAGCAGTACAGAATGGAGCTTATTAAAGTGGACCGTCACCCATGGGTGATCGGCCCGGGAATCTATAAGATTCCCGGGCCGATCACCCCCCTCACCGCGGGACATCCGAGATCGGGATGTCCCGCGGTGAGGGACCCCCCCCAAAACCCCAAAAGAACTCACCTGATCGGCGGCGGCCGCTGCCTCCCGCGCGCTCCTCTAGCCGTGCGCGCCCCCGCGCCGGCCGTTTGTGAATGGCCGGCGCGGGCGCGCGCACTGTCAGAGGGGCGCGCGGGAGGCGGCGGCGGACGCGCTGCCTTGTCCGCCGCTTGTCCGTGGGAGCGTGGTGAGGTGAGTTTGGGGGTTTCTGGGGGGTTTTACCCAGATCGGGGTGCCCCCCTGAAGTGGACCAAAACCCAGGATAGTCAAAATCCTGGGTGTTGGTCCACTTTAACCCTTTTGAGAAGGAGCTACTACACAAGGAGGAGTTATAGTGTGCAGAGCAAGACAGAGAGATACCACACAGAGACATCCGTGTGGGCCTAGGTGGAGTGGAGAGGAGCGGACTGAGCACCAATACACAAGGTACCAGTAGCATAGTCCCAGCCCCTAGAGTGACCCCGGGATCCTGTGAGCCTGTTTGCTAATAGTTTGAAGTACTTTGCTTATTGCCGATGCTGAAGTGGAAGTGTGTTTGCTTCAAATAAAGTTTGGAAAGACATTTGCATTGTGTGGTGACTCCACCAGCCCATATCCCAACCATCCCTCAAGATCCTAAAGAACTCGTGACAGCTTGCCCCACATGTCAGCCGGCCCTGGTGTGGCGTGTGGGTTACAAATTTGGTGGCCCGTGTGCGGGGATTTTGGAGGACTTGGGATGCCCCAGTGACGGAACGCGGGGACAGAAACTGCTGCACCGAGTGGGAGTGTTATTGGAAATTGAAAGGGGGTGACTACCCTGAAGTGAATGTGCCCTAGGCAGCCCGAGAGGGAGACTCCGGGGAGCTTGACGAGGGGACAGGGCCCGAAGACCCAGCAAGAAACCGGGAGCGGCGCGTGAGGGGTTAACTGTGCACTGAACTGTCGGCGCCATTGTCAGGTAACTGCGCAGCTAGCAGTCAGCTGCACGCACTGGGCCGAGATCTCGTGAGAGTCAGAGCAAGATGCCCAGGCAGCAGGAACAGCCTAGAAAGAGCGCAAAGTTGCTGTAACAGATTGCCAGGCCGCCTTCCTGTGTGTGATTTGCCATCTAACCGCCCTCACCCAGCAGCATCATCATTGCCTTGTGTAACAGTAGAAACGCACCTGTTTATAGAGACGTTGAAAGTTCCCAAGCACAGCGCAGTTCCCCAGCGTAGCGACTCTTAACTTGACACTCAGCACAGCGCAGCATAAAGCCAGCATCATTGCCTGCTCATCAAACCACTGCATCATACAGACTTTGAATAAAGTATTAAGAAAAATTGTGAACATCTCAGCTAGCAGCGTCCAGCCGCAGCAAGCGCCCAAGCATCTTAAAGAGACAGTACACTGCTATTGCATCTTTGAACTGTTTGAATTGTAAAGTGTGTGACTTGACAAGAGAAGTAGAAATGGATGTGCCACAACAGTTAGAAGCTATCAGTGCCTCCCTACTGCCATTAACCCATGCAGAACTGATTTTGGTGGCAACGTTTGTTAAAGTACCCAGTGAGAGACTTTGCCATGCACGCACCCGCCGACATCTGACCGCAGCCATTAATGCTGTGTTAGATGAGGTGGAAGAAGGTGAGGAAGAGGAGGTTATCATGGCCTTTTTGCAGAAATTAACCAAGTTTATTGCCACCTTGGGGACTGGGATAGAAGAGATAGGTCCTGAGCCAGCAGAGGAAAGACCCTCTCCATGGAAGGTGCTGCAACATGTACAAGAGCAGATACAAGCCTTACAACAGACTATGTTGGAGTCAGCTACTTATTCTTGGTGTGCCACACACCCCGCTTCACTTCTTAAATATTCATCCATTATTGGGTTAATCCACCGCCAGGTGACGTAGTGCAGAGAGGAAGTCTTGTAACGAGCCCCCTTCCGGCCTATATGTACCTGGTACCTCCCTTCAATCACCAGTATTTTTTCTCTCTGCTTGCTGACAAGTCAGAAGATGGAAGTCTCCTGCTTACAGGTAGGCCGGGGTATTCTTACCCCGCCACCCCCCTTTTGGTCTATTTCTGCCCGGTTTGAGTTTGTATACCTTTATGGTGAAATGGAAGCCTCCCAGCCTAGGCTGCTCACCGGGCAAATGGTAGATGGCACTTTAAGTGCCTAGGAGCTTATCTCCTACCGCTCGACCTCATGCGTGGGGCAATGCGGCTATCCGGCATGGTGATCTGGAAATGGGATGCCCCTGTCCCGAGGGTCCCCGTAGCCCCTTACTCTCCCGTTACGGTCCCTTCTCCCTTCACTATGGCGGGGGGGTGTGAGGGTGTGCTTTAAGTATGTGTGTTTCACTTGTATCACTTCATTTCAACATGTGTGTGTGTTCATGATTATGCATTCACTGTATTCAGCATGTGTATACTTTTGGTCTGCTTGAAGGGCAGGCTGCGCGGGGGATAGGGGCTGGCCACTTTTCTTTGCAGACTGTTGCTTTGTGGCCCCCTACCCCCTCCCCCCTCTCCTCTCCCCTCTCCCCGCCTGGCATTTTATGTATTCATTAGACAGCGCCATGCGGTCTTTACCCTCCCCCCTCCGCCGCCTGGGCGCACGTGTAGTGGCCCAGCTGAGAGTGATTTCCAGCTGATCGGCGTAGGGGGGGTGGGTCCTGCTGACGCGGCGTCGGGGGCGCGGCGCCGACGTCATGCGGCGTCTTGCGGCGGGCCCAGCGTTTGCTTCCTTCAAATGCAGGAAGTCACGTGGGCGCACGCCCGCACTTTGTCTTCCGTGCTGGCTGCTGGCTGCAGTCTTGTTCCGGCTCCTGCCTTCGCTGACCAGGTAAGCGGCCACTCCCGTTGGGGCCGTTAAATGGGGAATGCATTTCCTTTCAGTAATATAGTGGGGAGTCACTTTGTATTAAGGGGGCGTGATTTGGCTCTTATTTAAGGGCACTTTGGTGCCATGCTTATATGTTTTTTTATACACATGTGAGGATCTGATGGTTTTTCTTTTCCTTGCAGATCCTGGGATCCCTTCTTATGGTGGCCCTCCGGCTCTATGTGCCTGGCTAATTATTGGGATAGCTTTTTAATGTATATATACATAGACTATATATAAATATATATATATAGTTTATTAACCCTTTAACCGCCAGCCTACCTTGAGATTTTGTCACCCTTTGTTGCCAGACCATTTTGCACTATTTTGCGCTCCCCTTGTTCAACTGTGATTTTTGAGGGGATTTCCAGGGATTTCCCAGGAAAATGATATATTGTTTTTTTCAGCATAGTCTGGGCTTTAACATGAAATGTCTTGTTTGTCATTTGTTAGGTGTATTCTTAATATTTTTGGGTGAAATATGTGCAAAAAAAAAAAAAAATAAATAAATTTTTACATATTGTAGTTTTTTTTGGAATAAAAAATGTAAGTTTGTCAATAAAATCTTATTGCGTGTGAAATCCCAATTTCTCCCGGTTACAGCGGTACCACATATGTATAGGTAGACACCCTTTCCTGCCCAGGAGACTCCCCCAAACTGAAACAGCGCTTTAGGAGATTTTCAGATAAAATACAACTATGCTATGCAATATGCGCACCTTGCGGTTTTTCCAGAAAAACAACCCTTTACATTTAAAATACCCCCAACAAACTATATATTCTCTGGAAGTACACACCTCAGGCTTTCTAGGCGTACCAGGCTTGTGGATGTGGCCATAGTTTTCTGGAAGTAATCCCTCAACGTAATCTTTGGTTGCAAAGAGTTTCCCTAAAAAAAGGATAAAAAAGCAGAATCAAAGCCACATTTTCCTAAAAAAACTATATACAAACAAGAAAAATCAAGTTTAATCTGAAAAAGCAACATCTCCCGAACAGAACGATACCCAACATGCATTGCTACTGTCAAGGGAAGAGTTGCCAAACACCCCAAAGTAAAGCATGTGCGTAACGGTAATTTTACTTGAAAATTTCAGCTCTGCAGACAAAGTGCGCACCTTGCGATTTTTCAACCAAAACAACCCTTTACATTTGGAATATCCCCCATAAACCATATATTCCCTGAAAGTACACATGTTAAGCTTTCTAAGGGTACCCAGCTGGCTGTAGTGGGCTCATCTTTCTGGAATTAATTCCTCAAAGAATTCTTTGGTTGCGCAGGGTTTCCCTAAAAAATTTATAAAAAAGCTGAATAAAAAACACCTTTTACTAAAATATAAATATGCAAACCAGAAAAAACAAGCTAAGTCTGAAAGCGCAAGGTCCCCCGAACAGAACAATACCCAACATGCATAGGTACTATTAACCCTTTTAATTGCCAGCCTACTTGAGATTTTGTCACCCTCTGTTGACAGGCCATTTTTCCCCATTTTGCGTCATGTTTAGCGACATGTTTTGCGCCATTTTTGCTGGAACTTTCAGAAAAATTATATATTTTTTTTTTTGCAGCAGAGTTTAGACTTTAACATGAAATGTCTTGTTTGTAATTTTTTTTTTTTTTTTTACAATATTATTAAGTGAAAAAAAAAATAAATAAATAAAAATTTTTTTTTAGAAAATTGACTCCTTTATTTTAAATAAAAAATGTATTTTATTAAGGAAAATCATATTGCATGTGAAAGCCCCATTTCTACCGATTAGAACGGTACCACATATTTATCGGTAGCCCCCCGTTCCTGCCCAGGAGACCCCCCCTAACTGAAACAAGTATTTTATAACATTCACAAAAAAAAACACAAAAACCATCCACACTACAAAGGGTTAAATCGGGAAAAAAAATGACATAGGGTCCCCCCTCCCAGGGGAGGGAGACCCCATTTTTTTTTTGATTTTTAAGGGTTAAAAACCCTTAAAAATCAAAAAAAAAATGACGTGGGGTCCCCCTTACCCACAGTAACCAGCCCGGGACCAGCTATGGGGGCTTGTAGGCACAGAGTGGGGGGGCCAGCTTTTGTGGCCCCCCCACCCTGCAGCCTACGAGCCCACATAGCCCATGTGGGCCCGGGCTCTTCTGCCCCCCCCTGGCCTTTGGGGAGGCAGGTAATGGGGGTGCCGGGGGTTAATGGCAAGCCACCCGCTAGCGCAGGTGGCTTGCCATCCCCCCAGCCTTGTGAACTGGTATAGGGGTCTCATGGACCCCTTACCAGTTCACAAGAGGTTAAAAGTAAAAAATGACACAGACACACAAAAGAGAAAAAATATTTTATTAATTTTTTTTTTTTTTTTTTTACACTGTACTCACCTCCCATCCATCCTGGAGCACTCTGTCCCTCGGCGATCACTGGCTTCTGCTCACTTGCTAGAAGCCTTTTATAGCTGCTGGATGACAGAACACAAAGGGTTAATCAAAAAAAAAAAATGACATAGGGTCCCCCCTCCCAGGGGGGGTGGACCCCATTTTTTTTTTGATTTTTAAGGGTTAAAAACCCTTAAAAATCAAAAAAAAAATTGACGTGGGGTCCCCCTTACCCACGGTAACCAGCCCGGGACCAGCTATGGGGGCTTGTAGGCACAGAGTGGGGGGGCCAGCTTATGTGGCCCCCCCACCCTGCAGCCTATGAGCCCACATAGCCCATGTGGGCCCGGGCTCTTCTGCCCCCCCCTGGCCTTTGGGGAGGCAGGTAATGGGGGTGCCAGGGGTTAATGGCAAGCCACCCGCTAGCGCAGGTGGCTTGCCATCTCCCCAGCCTTGTGAACTGGTATAAGGGGTCACATGGACCCCTTACCAGTTCACAAAGGGTTAAATGGTAAAAAAAAAGACAAGACACTTTTTAAAAAAAGTTTATTAAAAAAAAAAAAAAAACTTTTACTTTACTCACCTCCGATCTTCATCTTCTGTGTCCCGCGGCGATCTGCTGTCAGTGACGGCTGGGCAGAGAAGGGGGGAGGCAGGCGATCGGAGGATCGCCTACCTCCCTCCTTCCCCGCCCAGCCGTCACCGGCATCTGAGAGACGAACTGCCGGGTGCCCCGATGACACCCGGCGGTGACGTCATCTGGCCCCGCCCCGTGACGTCACCAAGATGGCGGCCGCCATCGGAAGAGGCAAGGGAGGAGGGCTGTTATGCCCCCTCCAGAAGACAGAAGAGCGGGGGGGGGGATCGGAGCCCCCCCCCCGTGAAGAGGAGAGCCTGCGGGAGCCGGCGGGGACAAAGGTAGGTGACTGTTTTTTTTTTTTTTGTGTTTTTTTTTACAGTACACCGGGCGGCTGCTGAAACGGGGGGGGGGGGCACCCTGTTCCGGGCCCTCCCCTGCAGCCGGAGGAGCCCCGATGGGCGATCGGAGCCCCTCTGGCTGAAGAGGAGACCCGACCGGATCGAACGAGGGGTCAGGTAAGTGTCTTTTATTTTTACTTTTTTTTTTTTTACTGGGGAAAGTCAGGCACGTAAATTTTACGTGGCTGGCGTTTAACTGTTGGAGAGGCAGCCACGTAAAATTTACGTGGCTGGCGTTTAAAGGGTTAAAGGGGACCTTAACTTAAAAAAAAAAAAAAAATCCTCCCTTCCGGGACATTACTAATAAAGGGGCATCCCGGGTTGGCTTATGCCTTAAAAGTCCCAGTATTGCGAATACCATAAATCACCATATGGAGGCTTCCGTAATTTCCAGAAACGGTTCTGCTGAGCCGTTCGGGGGGTGCGTAGGTTGTGGGGTTCCACTCCCAGCTGATGATGTCTTTATTTGCATCCCTTGTGCAAAACAGACTATTGCGCGCCAGTCCGTTGCTTCGGCTGCGGGGCCATCGCATCCTTCATCATCTCCTACCTCTCCCTCCCTATTCCGGACCCCGCATGACACTGTCAAAAGTGGGGATTCGCATTCCGAGGCGGCAGCACAGCCCAGCCCCCGGAAAGTAATGCCCGTTAAAGCAGCGTTGAAGGCCGCTGCAAAACTAAGGCACCTGACTCCGGTACCTTAGGCTCCACAGGACCAGTTTTGTGAACCTGTGGAATGGTCCGATGGATCCCCGGACGAGGATGAATTCCCGTCGGAGTCAGATGAGCCGACAGGTCAGCTTGTGGCTGATGAGATTGGAGATTGGTCAGAGGGGGTTGTTTTTGACACCCCCTCCATTCTGGCTGAAATGTTTAAAATTTTGAGTTTAGATACGCCTGAGGCGGCCGCCCCGCCAAAGGGTCAGTTGTTTAAAGAGCCTCAGCCGCGTTTGGTTTTTCCCAGACAACACCACTTTGAGAGGGTGGTTCTTAAGGAATGGGAACATCCCACGCGGTTATCTGGAATTCCTTCCAGTTGGGAAAAGCGTTATCCTTTTCCATCAGAATTGGTGAAGCTTTGGTCTGTCCCTCCTGACGTCGATACCCCTGTACTAGGGCTCTCCAGCTCGGCTATGGTACAATCTGCTGAGACCACTGTCCCTAAAGATGGGGAAGATCGTCGGATTGACCAATACGCTCGACATGGTTTTATCTATTCCGGGTCAGCGTTGCGCCCGGTATGTGCTTCAGCCCTTCTCCTATTGGCAATTAAGTCCTTAATTCAGGGGCTATATGAGGATCTTAATCCCGCTTGTAAACAGTTCACTGCGCTTAAGCAGTGTGAATCTTTTGTGGCTTATGTCCTGGCTGCTCAGGACGATGCGCTGACTATGAGTAGCAAGGCAGCAGCTATGCTGGTGGCTATTCGCAGGTCAGTATGGCTGCGTCAATGGTCAGCGGACACGGCTTCCAAAAAGGTGCTCACAGCTCTCCCCTTTTTGGGGTTGCGTCTGTTCGGGGAGAAAATTGATTCAGTCGCAAAGGGTGGTAAGATGCCACAACGCAAGAGGCCTCGTGGCCCCTTTAGGGGGGCAAGTTCCGGTAGGCCTTCCTTTCGAGGATTCAGAGCGGGCAGGGGTGCGTCCTTTCCCGCTACCAGTGACGCAGGTTGGACTCGGGGGAGGGGCCGTGGCCGGCCCACTCAGTCCTGGGGTACCAAGCCCAAACCTGCTGATAAGCTCACTCAGCAATGAGGGGCTGCCCTCACCCATGCGGGTGGGGGGACTATTGCGACACTTCTACCATTGGAGCCAAGTGGTTCCAGGCAGATGGATCCAGGAGGTAGTATCGCCCGGGTACGACCTGGAATTCGAGTCTCACCCTCCTTCACGGTCCGTTCATGGGTCGGTTCATCCCGGCCTGAACTCTCATCAAGACGGAGTGTGTCTTTCTTTTGCCCAAATTCACACGAGAACGCTTCAGCTATTTCTGTTAGCGTGTTAGGACCAGCAACCTCAGTCGCTGGATCAGTCCTTCCAGTTGTCCTCCCGTGTACGGCAGTCCCTCCTGTGGTGCTTGGTCTCGACCAATCTTGTGTAGGGCAGGCCTTTCCTGACCCCCCTTTGGAAAATTGTCACCACGGACACCAGTCTGTTGGGATGGGGCAGATTCTGGTAGGAGCTGCGGTTTCAGGGGCACTTACCCATCAATATTCTGAATCTGAGAACCATCCGTCAGGTGCTTGGTCTCCTGACTCAGTACGTTCTGGTCCAGATGTGTTCAGACAATCGATCAGCAGTTGCTTACGTCGGTCTTCAGGGAAGGACGTGCAGTCTGAGTACTCTCAGAGAAGTGTCCCTGATCCGGACATGGGCAGTGTTCCATGTTCCCTGTCTCTCGGCGGTTTACATTCCAGAGGTGATGAAACAGGTAGCGGGCCGGTTGAGCAAGGGCTCTCCCCGTCTGGAAGAATAGGCTCTCCATCCTCGGGTGGTTGGCTTACTGTGTCTCCAATGGGAGACCCCGGAGGTGGACCTGTTGGCCCCTCATCACTATCACAGGCTCCCGAACTTCGTGTCGCTCTCCCAGGATCCTCTGGCTCTGGCAGTGGACGCCATGTCCCTGATCTGGGGAGTTCTGGGATTTCTATACCTGTTTCCTCCGATGCCCATGCTGGGCAGGGTTCTTCAGAATTTGGCTCTGGAAAAGATGTACGCCGTTCTCGTGGCCCCAAGGTGGCCAAGACGAGTAAGGTTCGCAGACATCGTTCGGCTGGCAGTGGACCAGTTCGTTCTGCCTCTTCGGCCCGGTCTGCACACTCAGGGTCAATTGTGTTACCCCAATTTACCAGCGCTGGGTTTGATGGCCTGGCTGCTGAAACCTCCATCCTGAAGGAGGAGGGTCTTTCTGATTCAGTCATTAAGACTCTGATCAGTGCCCGGAAGAGGTCTTCTTCCATCACCTACTATAGGACTTGGCAAGCCTATATCGCTTGGTGTGAGATAAGATCTTTTCCTTGTAGGGTCTTTTCGGTCTCCAGGATTCTGGAGTTTTTACAATCAGGGCTGGACTCTGGTCTCCAGCTAAGTACGTTGAAAGGGCAGGTCTCTGCCTTATCTATCTTTTTTCAGAAGCGTGTTGCGCTTAAACCTTTAGTTAAAACTTTTTTCCAGGGGGTTACGCATGTGCGGCCTCCCAGGAAACCATTACTCCCTGTTTGGGATTTGAATTTGGTTCTTTCTGCTCTTCAGGCTCCTCCTTTTGAGCCTTTGCAAGATATTGCTTTGTCTACCCTGACTCAGAAGATTGTCTTCTTGGTAGCTATCACTTCTGTCCGGCGTGTCTCAGAGTTGGCGGCCTTAACTATCCAGGCGCCTTACTTTGAGAGGCATCAGGATAAAGTGGTCTTTCGGTTCAAGCCAGACTTTCTTCCTAAGGTTGTTTCTGCTTTTCATTTGAACCAAGATATTGTTCTTCCCTCCTTGTGTCCTAATCCTAAGAATGACAAAGAGAGGGTTTTGCATTGTTTGGATGTAGTACGCTGTGTTAAGTACTACTTGATTATAACGTCTCCTTTTCGTAGGACGGATTCCTTTTTTGTTGTGCCCCATGGGCCTAAGAAGGGTTTGGCACCAGCCAAATCTGTCATTAGCAAGTGGATACATCAGGCCGTTACTGCGGCCTATTCTGCTAAGGGAAGAGTTCCCCCTTTTCGTATCACTGCTCATTCCACTCGCGCTGTTGGGGCGTCTTGGGCATTTCAGCACCAAGCTTCTGTTGAACAAGTTTGTAAGGCCGCCACTTGGTCTTCTGTTCACACTTTTTCTAAGTTTTACAAAGTTGATGTGCGGGCCTCAGCGGATGCTGTTTTTGGCCGCAAAGTTCTGCAGACTGCAGTCATTTAAGTTATGCTTCACCTGGCCTTGAGATGCCCTTCCCTTGTGGACACTGCTTTTGGATGTCCCAATAATGGATGAATATTTAAGAAGTGAAGCGGGGTGTGTGGCACACCAAGAATAATACCATTTTGTGAGTACTCACCTGAAAAATGGATATTGTTGGTGTGCCACACACCCCGCTTCACCCCCACCCTTTTCGGTATTACCGAAGCATTTATATGGTGAAGGCCTTTTTTATTTATATCAAAATTGATTTTTGAGGTTACCAGTGGAATACTGGTACCTTGTCTTTCTGCTTGTTAAATATACTGGTGATTGAAGGGAGGTACCAGGTATATATAGGCCGGAAGGGGGTTCGTTACAAGACTTCCTCTCTGCACTACGTCACCTGGCGGTGGATTAACCCAATAATGGATGAATATTTAAGAAGTGAAGCGGGGTGTGTGGCACACCAACAATATCCATTTTTCAGGTGAGTACTCACAAAATGGTATTTTTTGGGCTCTAGTCATTCTTCTGACAAGTCAAAGCCTGGAACGCCAGTAAAGAGAACCAGTTCTATGCGAGAGATCACCATTAGAAAATAATTCAGAATGTCCAGATTGAAGAGCGAGAGCAAAGGGATAGACTGTCTTATACCAACCTGATCCACCAGATCGATTTGGGGGTTCAGAAGGGGTACAAAGAGGAAGAAATTATTGAAGCCGTGGTGAAAGCCATCAGTCCAGGGCTGCACCTCAGAAACATGCTAGAGATGAAAAGCAATCTTACCTTACCCCAGCTGAAAACTATCTTAAAGGGACACTACAAAGAAGAAAGCACTTCTGATCTTTACCACAAATTGATCAACATTTCACAGGACAGCAAAGAATCTCCTCAAAACTTCTTGTTTAGAGCTATTGTGCTTAAAGAGAGACTGTTGTTTGCCTCCAGAGAAGACAACGCTGAAGAAAGATTTGATCCAGGTTTAATCCAGAAAAAGTTTCTCAGATCAGTCTGGACAGGCCTCTCATCAAGTTCCAGCTTAAGCAGTATCTGGAGCAGCCTCACATCACAGATGAAGAGCTGATAGAGAAAATAAATGATGCTGCCAGTCTTGAATCAGAGCGAGAACAGAAGTTAAGAAAGAACTCCACCAGCAGAACAATCAAGCCAACTGCACCCAAAGCAGGAAGAGTGGGTGTGCAACATGAGGAAGCCGAGGGAGCTGATCCTCTACTGTCACCGTTACCTAAATCTGCACCAGCAAAGGTGAAACCACCACTTAAAGAGACAGTAACATCAGACCAGTGGCAAACGTTAGTGAATGATCTGCGAGCAGAGTTGACTGAAGTGAAGAGAGCACTCAGAGCAGAACCACAACCAAGCTTCAGGAGAACACGCCGAAGTTTTCAACGTAGATCCCCTCCTGGAAATAGACCACCCATTGCTTGTGAAGACTGTATTCCAATCAAGGTAGAAGTTGCTGCCACTGCCTAAAATGCGGTGAAGAAGGACACTTACAGAACACCTCGCTTCAAACAGCTAAAAAGACAGAGATTTGCGAGTGAAGGACAACCAGTTGTCTCAACCCCAAAGCAGTCCCAAACTAACCAGAATGAAGAACGGTTGCGCCAATATTATCCACAAGTGTGCGACCGTCTTCAGAGACTAAAGCCAGAGAAAACTACTCCGTGAGCAGTATTGGAAGTGCCAGGTCATCAATCTACACCCTGTCGGAAGGAAGTACCTTTGAAGACTAGCCTAAGTTGATTGATCTTGTTGGAGGAAAGTGCATGATCCATTGTAAACTAAATGGACTGTCTTGCAAAGCCTTGTGGGACACAGGAGATTAAGTCAGTATCCTGAATGAAGACTGGAGAAGATGCCACTTACCTCACACCAGACTCAGGTCCATCAATGATCTGGTAGGGCCTGGCCCACTCAGTGGTAGAGCTGCAAACCAAACAGTGATACCCTTCCTGGGATGGGTTGAAGTGACATTCCAACTGCACGCCACGAACAGTAGACCTTGTGAACTGTTAGTACCATTCCTGATCACCGGTGACCGACGGGCGGCGGAAGAGCCAATCATTGGTTATAAGGTGATTACAGAAGTGATCCACAGAACAAAGACTTTTACTCCATTAGTAGACTCAGTTTCCACATACTTTTTGTTACCAAACAGAGCAGCGAAGAGAGCTGTGCAAGCATTGAAGAAAACCGAGACCCCAGTAGCAGTCACAGAAGTCAAGGTAGGCCTGCGTCCAACTACCATTCCTGCCCATACCGCAGTAGGAGTGAAGTGTGGTGTGAAGTATGGTGTCAGAGTCGGACCTAGATCAAGACCACAGCAGATGCTGTTTGTGCCAACAGATCCTGTACAGCTGCCCGAAGGAATCATCACAGGTGAGACTGTGGTAACTGTTCCTTATAGTGGTTTTGCAAAAGTGACTGTGTTAGTGATGTGACACTTGAACCTAAAACTTCTTTGGGACACCTAGAAGCTGTCACCCAACTGATGTGAGACCAGTACAATCATCTCCTGATAGTACCAGCTCATCTCCCAGAGTGAACAACTGTCAACCTGAGAGAAGACCATCATCATCAAGAGAACAATGGGATCCACCAGTGTCCTTAGAACATCTGCGTCCAGAAGAACAAAGCATGGTGAGACAGATGCTGAGAGAAGAGTGTCATGCCTTCGCCAAAGATGACCATGATGTTGGTTGCATTCCTTCACTGAAAATGAAGATTAACCTGAAAGACACTACTCCAGTGACCAAGGGTTACCGGTCAGTGCCAAAACCCCTGCACAAAGAAGTGAGAGTACCTGCAAGATCTCATCAATAGAGGATGGGTCCAGAAGTCCAAGTCATCCTACTCATCTACTATTGTTTGTGTCAGGAAGAAAGATGGAACTCTAAGACTTTGCTGTGACTACAGAGAGTTGAATCAAAGAACCATGACAGATCGTCATCCTTTTACCCAAGATTCAAGACATGCTTGACCAGTTGTCAGGAAGTACTTTTCTGTCCTAGACCAGGGCAAAGCGTACCATCAAGGTTTCACTGAAGAATCCAGCAAACCATTAACTGCTTTCATCACTCCTTGGAGATTGTATGAATGGATCCGCATTCCCTTTGAACTCAGTAATGCTCCTGCAGAATTCCAGAGAAGCATGGAAACGTGTTTAGAAGGCCTGAGAGATGAGAGAGATCTGCCAACCTTACTGGGATGATAACCTTGTCCATAGCAAGTAGGGCTAAATCAAATTCTGACATTGAGTTGTGGTTAGAAAGAGGTCAGGAGGATAAAATATTTCCTCTTGGTGTACCCCCTAAATATTGGCACCAACTATTTCTCCAACAGAGAACATTGAACTAACATTGAACAATCAGAATGACCCAATTAGGGACTAACGACTGGGACGCGATGATGACAAACCTGACCCAATGCAGGGTATCTCACAAAGATACCATTGAAAAAACGGAACAAACAAATATATTATTTAATTCATTATATAAGGCATTAGCTAAAAAGCCCAAAACTTGGTGGGACATCCAATATCTCCAGGAGTATCTTGATCAGGGCTTAGTACCTAAGGGGCTTAGGGTTCGCCTATTCCCTCAATTACCCAACCCCAGCGATCAATTTAAGAAACAGTGGGAGGATATCCTACAAAATTGTTCACTACAACTCATCAAGCTCTTAATTAACTATCACACAGAGCATCTGGAGATATTGAATGCCCAAATACAAACAACCATAACAGAGTTACATACTAAACAGAAAAACGAACAGTTCAAGCAGAGAGACTCCGGAATTAAGGAATCCATTGAAAGGCTAAATAAAGAGATTATTCAGACTAAAGAGCAAAAAATATTTAGGGACAGACAGGCCTACAAGAATAAGGAGGCATATGCATGGCCAACAACACAGCAGGGCCCAAGGGGTAGGAGGGAAAGACCCGACAGACAGGGAAATTCCTCAGACACCTCGTCCTCGAGGGAAAGGGGTCTAAGACATATGAAACAACCATGGGAGAAAAGGCCCCCTCCCATAAACAAACGAGGGGATAGCCAACAGGGTCCCCAGAGATGGGATAACCCACGTTTACAGCAGGGGGAACAACAAAAATATTTACAGAAAAGAAAAATGGATCAAAGAACTCCACCTCCCCTTGATGAGGAAAATGAATTAGATAGATCTAAAAGGGATTTTTTAGAAGGAGGCGCAACGTGCGCCGCAATAAACGCAGAAACAAGGCAAGAAGGAAGCAGTATAAAGAATCCTGCCCCCCCATATCTATCAGCTTCACAGAGAGGAAGAAATCTAAGTCTATTTCAACAATAACCTCAGACCCAATAGACGTGAATATTCCACAACTGATAGAGGCTGACAAAGAGGTGGGTACCAACAACCCGACCAGTATTCCACAATTGATGGAAACCAACAAAGAGATGGATATCATTAATCTAACTGATTTGACCTTAACAAAAGATCAGCTGACCGGGAGTTACCTCTCAGTGCTTTTAAATATGGGGCACTGATACTCGCGCGCCGTCAGCCAGCGCAGGCAGAGGGAACTATCTTTCCCCGGACTTGGAGCCACGCATGTAGCGGGCGAAGGCGGGAGTAACGAGCGGACCCCACATACATACCTCTGCAGCCCGAGATCGCGCAGGCTGCACTGCAGTTTTTTCAAAAGAGGGATCGTTTTGAAGAGGGATCGTTTTGAAATCAAGTTAAGGTAAGGCAGCCCAATTAAAAGACCGATTGGGATTTAGACAAACTGAGGGGCCTCACAATATCATGCACAGCTGATAATTATATCCCTCCCACAGATCTCCAATGATCTTCTTATTATTGCAACGCAGGGGAAGACAATATATATAGTGCTATCAGCACATCAAGATTAAGGTAACCTTAAAGGCAATACCATATGGAAGCATGGTGGGAATTTATAAA
This sequence comes from Gastrophryne carolinensis, assembly GCA_027917425.1. Classification (NCBI taxonomy): domain Eukaryota; kingdom Metazoa; phylum Chordata; class Amphibia; order Anura; family Microhylidae; genus Gastrophryne; species Gastrophryne carolinensis. The sequence continues at coordinate 44,237,997 of CM051238.1, forward strand.
TAATTATTCAAGGGGACTTTCTTTTTCTCCCCCTCCTATATAAAACTAGATATCCCTGCACCAGAAATAGATACAGAGTGGGACAAGAGGGATTTCTCCATCCCCGCAAAAACCTGACATTCTCTGCAAATAAAATTGGAAACCAGGTATTTAAACATGTCCCTTATTCATTGGGTTTTGAAGTTTATGTTAACAGTAATAATTTTGCTATATACCATGTATAGAAATATTTTCCTTGCAGTGTGCCATGAAAGGCATAATTAATACTGTGGATGGCTTGTATGCCTAAGGGAATAACTGTTACATATCATGTATAAAAGGTTTTGCAGCGTGCCATAAAAGACATAACATGGAATCAAATAATATTTTAAGAGTGGTATAATCATGGATATTCATGAATCTAAGAAAATACATTTTAAGTCATTTATAACTCTGTGCATTCATTGTCAATCATAGTAAAAATATATTTTCTCTCTCTTTTGCCATATGCAACAGGGCACTGAGGAAGCCTACGTGGCGAAACATGTCTGCCCTATCTGGCCGGTCACCGGACCAGTAAGAGAAAAAAAATAGCTACCTTGGTTTTAAAAATGTGTATCAGGTTGTTACTGTTGTATACTGCTATATAATAATGTAAAACATGGAAAGGAGAGATTTATGACAAATAGATGTTGTATCCCAGAGGAATGGGAAACCATAGGAAATCAGATTGATGTTATCTTGTGTATTTATATGTTTTTAATATTTTTCTAACAATAAAAAATGGATAAGCATTTATAATCATACGGAGGTGTGGTAGATATACTGGGTCTGATTGTGATAATCCAGGACTAGACCTAGTCCGGAAATTTTTGTTGGTGTAGTATATAACGGACCAGTTAATATCAAACCCCCTCCTTTTATAAAAGGATGGGTCACCTATAGGTCAGATTGATTCACCCAGTAGGGCTAAATCAAATTCTGACATTGAGTTGTTGTCCATAGCAAGTCTTTTGCTGACCATGTGGAACATTTGAGAATCGTCTTACAGCGTTACCGGCAACATGGCGTGAAACTAACACCAAAGAAGTGTGAGTTATTCAAGAAACAAGTCAGATACCTCGGGAAGATTGTGTCTAGAGAAGGTTACAATATGGATCCAAGAGAAATTTCTCCAGTGATTGCGTTGAAGAACAAACCTCCATCTACTGTAGGAGAGCTGAGGAAGATCCTAGGTTTCCTATCCTACTACCGAACTTACTTTTCCAAGATTGCATCTCCATTATATGCTCTCTTGGCAGGAACTTCAAGTGCTGTGACGCCAGAGGAAAAGAAGACGAAACAAAGCAGAACTAAACCCAAAGGAAGATTTTCTACTTCTGCCCAACAACCTATCAACTGGACTTTTCGTCACCAGGAAGTACTGGAAGAACTAGTTGACTGTTTAATCCATCCACCAGTCATGGCATATCCAGACTTCAATAGTCCATTCATCCTACATTGTGATGCATCTCAAGTGGGACTTGGAGCAGTCCTATATCAACATCAAAACAGCCAGTTGAGAGTTATTGGCTACGGGTCAAGAACATTGACACCAGCTGAGAAGAACTACCATTTGCATTCTGGGAAGTTAGAGTTCCTAGCGATGAAATGGGCCATCTGTAAAAGATTCAGAGACTATCTGTACTACAGTCCAGAGTTTGTGGTCTACACAGACAACAATCCATTAACCTACGTCCTTACCACTGCAAAACTCAATGCAACTGGTCAGAGATGGGTTGCTGAACTTACTGATTTCAACTTCAGTATCAAGTATCGCCCAGGAAAATCCAACACTGATGCAGATGTATTATCAAGAATGCCTGTAGAACCAGATTACTTCATGCAACAATGTTCTGAAGAAGTTGGAATGGAAGATATTGTAGCTACCATCCAAGCAATTCAAGTCCAAAGTGAAGAATACATGCCCAATTGGTGTCCTCTTACAGTGGAAGAAACTGTGAAGGATTTAGAACAGAACCCTGCTGTTACCATTCGCCAGCTTCCAAAAGAAACAATCAGGAAGGCTCAGAAAGAAGACTTATTGGAAGAGTTCTCCACTACATCAATCAAGATAGATTTCCAAGCAAGAGAGAGAAGGAATCTGAAGCACCTGCTACAAATACCTTACTCAAAGATTGGTTTAAGTTATTCCTGACTTCAGAAGGAATTCTACATCGCAAGAGAGGACCAAGCTCACAATTAGTGTTGCCAAAGATGTACCATCGCTTGGTGTTGAAAAAACTTCATGAAGAAATGGGAACTGAGAGAACTGTGAACTTAATCCGTGAACGTTTCTTTTGGCCATACATGCAAAGAGACATTGAACGCCATGTGTAAAGAGAATGCGGTTGCTTGAAAGATAAACGCCCTTACAGACCAACAAGAGCACCCATGGGAAATATCACAACAACTTACCCATTTGAGATGGTGTCCATAGACTTTCTGCACCTTGACAAGTGTAAAGGAGGTTATGAATATATCCTCGTGGTCATGGATCATTTCACCAGGTTTGCACAAGCTTATCCAACTACCAACAAGTCTGGAAAAACAGCAGCAGAGAAGATCTTTAATGATTTCGCTTTGAAGTTTGGATTTCCAACCAAGCTCCCTCATGATCAAGGAAGAGAGTTTGAAAACCAACTCTTTGCCAAACTAGGAAAATACTGTAGAATCCAGAAATCCCATATAACTCCTTACCATCCAGAAGGTAATGGACAAGTAGAACGTTTCAACCGTACCTTACTGTCAATGCTAAAGACTTTGACCTCTGAAGAAATGAGAGATTGGAAGGATTCCTTACCAAAGTTGGTGCATGCCTACAACTATACCAAGAGTGACGCAACAGGTTACTCCCCATTCTATCTTTTATTTGGAAGATCACCAAGACTACCAATTGATATCATGTTTGATACTCCAGTTTCAGACACTTACAGAAGTTATCCTGAATATGTTCGTGCCTGGAAAGAACGCATGACTGAAGCCTATCACATTGCTTCTAAAGTTGTGACTGAAGGACAGCACAAAAATAAACAACACTATGATAGAAAATGTCATGGAGCAGAATTGACACCTGGGAGTTGTGTTCTAGTCAGGAACCTACATGACAAATGTGGACCTGGAAAACTAAGATCTTTTTGGGAAGACAAAATCTATGTAGTTGTTAAAAGAAAAAGTGAAGACAGCCCAGTTTATGAAGTTAAACCAGAAACAGGAAGCAACAAAACAAGAATCCTACACCGAAACTTGTTACTGCCTTGTGACTACTTACCACCAGATAAACCTCCACCTGAAGTAAGAACTCAACCCAGAGCTTCAAGAAGAAAACTACAACTTGAAGAACCACCTGTTCTAACAAACAACTCTAATAGTTCAGAAGAAGATGTTACTTATGTTGTGAGAATGCCAATAAGAAGAGGTAGTTATCGCAGAACTAGGAGACGATTAGATCCTAAAGCTACAGAGTTTGTGCCCCAAACATCCAGAAACCAACGTTCAAGATGTGTAATTCAACCAAATCCTGAAGTAATTTCAGAGTTACCAGTGGAAGAACCAAAAGAAGATCCTGAACCAGCTGAACCAACCATGGACTCAGAACTTTTTGATCCAGTAACAGCTGAACCAGAACCAGAAGTTGAACTTGAACCAACCCAAGAAGTTGAGCCTAAGGTTACGGAAAATGAGGAACTTGAGACATCAGAAGTACTACCAAGTAGAAACACCTCTACTAGAGAAAGAAGAAGACCTATGACCATAACCTATGATACTTTAGGTACACCCAGTGCCGTACCCAGAACTGTGAATCTGAAACTTGTTTCATTTCCCGTACACCAGGAAAACCAACCTGTGTGGTACATACCAACCACCTGTTTTTCAGAAGACTTTTGAATCTTTAAACCCTTTTTCTCATATTTTTCTTGATGGACTTAGGATATTCAAATGTTCTATCACTTAGTTTAGTCTTAGTTAGTTTTCAAGACTCAAGAAACTGTTTAAGGACTCATGCATTATTAACCATTTGCATTCTTACAGGAAAATCTTCGAGAATGTAGTTAGCATTTATAGAATAGAATTTTATTATTCTTACTGTTGTTACCAATCATTTAACAATGTTTACAATTGTTTGTGTTAGGCAACTACTTCCCTTTCACTTAAAAAGAGACAGGTGCAAAAACACTCAAGTAAATCTGAAAAACAAACTAAACCAGTTTAACTGGGACCTCTGAGGGTATACCGGTAATCACTCAGGCGATCATAGTTCAAATGGGATAACAGCCCATACCAGACACAACTTTGGTCAACCAACCAACCTGTCTACACCAGTTAACCCACTGATGTCGGGCCGACATTATTTTCAGGGGGGGAGAGTGTGGCCCAGGTAAAAACTGAGGTTACCTAATCTCTCATAGAAAACCCTGCATAACACAGCCTAGCTGCATAATACATAACAGCAGTGATGGAGTTAACCACTAGAGGCTGCTGTGGGAGAGTGACATCATCAACAGAGGTTATATAAGAGCTGACATCTTTCTAGAATAGTCAGTCTTGTCAGTGCAGAGCCGTCTGAGACTGTGCAGAGCTGTTGGTTTTGAGAGATGATGTATTGAGCAGAGAGAACATGGATTGCTGAGAGAGAACCATGGAGATAGCCATGCAGAGGAGTCTGTAGTGAGCAGTACAGAATGGAGCTTATTAACCCTTTTGAGAAGGAGCTACTACACAAGAAGGAGTTATAGTGTGCCGAGCAAGACAGAGAGATACCACACAGAGACATCCGTGTGGGCCTAGGTGGAGTGGAGAGGAGCGGACTGAGCACCAATACACAAAGTACCAGTAGCATAGTCCCAGCCCCTAGAGTGACCCCGGGATCCTGTGAGCCTGTTTGCTAATAGTTTGAAGTACTTTGCTTATTGCCGATGCTGAAGTGGAAGTGTGCTTACTTCAAATAAAGTTTGGAAAGACATTTGCGTTGTGTGGTGACTCCACCAGCCCATATCCCAACCATCCCTCAAGATCCTAAAGAACTCGTGACAGCTCGCCCCACATGTCAGCCGGCCCTGGTGTGGCGTGTGGGTTACACACGAGGTGTCATGTGTATGCTGTCCAAAGGAGGGGCAATACTAGGTTGCCTTTCTGCCTCCACAACTACCATCAATAGAGCCTGAAAATAAAACAAGAAAGGTCAATAACACAAATGGCCGTGTTTGTATTAGTGTTCCTGGTAACCCATCAGCTCACACATCATATTGTTTGCCGTGTGTAGTTATGCTTGTGAGAGGACACAAACTACTATATCTGTGGCTGGGCCTATACTTTAAATAAACACACACACTTCATTCAGTGATGGCAACTGTAATTGTGTTGATAATTGCCAACATGATTCCATATGAGTGGGCACAAAGGGGCTGTTGTCTCATAAGCTGAACTAGCTTATGCTTGGCAGACTGTTTCCTGGGCCCCTCCAACACACCTGCAGCAACATCATGTCAGACATATGTGGCTCATGCTCAGCAACTGTGGGCTGCTGGGCACTAGGTTGTCCAGTAGCAGTTTGAGAAACATCTGCACTTGCAACAGAACTCAATAAAGCCCTGTTGTGGGGGCATCTGCTGCTGCCACCATGCCCTCTAACCACAGCAAACAAGGCCACACCCATGAGCCAAAATTCTGGGGCCGTGCCCTACAAGGGAGGGGACAAGTGGACATGTGTGACGCCTAAGTAGATGCCATCATTCCAATAAACGGATGTCACACTAACAAGCAGATGTGCCCTCACTCTAAGCCACAGCAGCAAGATGGTGGTGCTTGTCCTTCCTACATTTTGAGAATGCAGGATTAGGTGCAGAGTGTTGCCTGAGACTCTAATCAACAAAATGTTAGAGGGTTGTCTGGATGATTTGGACCCTGCAAACGACAAATAGGTAACAGATGTAATGTTTAAAAAACAAACGCTAATGAGAGTGTTCATTAATATCCAAAAGCATTAAGGTACAAGCTGTGTGTAAACGTCTACTAGTGCAGAGCAGCGTGTAATTTTTTTTTTTTTAAATGATTAGCGTTTCTCTTTGACTGAAAACATGGTGGTGGCAGGTAACACCCAACAACGCTGACCTCTTCCCACACACCTGATTAGCATTTTACCTTGTTGAGCTAGCGTGTAAGAGGAAGACGGTGAACATGTGGCACGGCTGCCCTCCAAACATATGAACAGTAAAAAAGAAACGCTGTGTAAATTGAAAAGAGGATTAGTTTGCTATTGTGTTTGCAGTGGCAGTGTGTGTGTGCCATTCTGAGCCAGTCTGTGTTTGGTGTGCAGTGTCTGCAGACAATGCTGTCCTTTGTGACAACTGTAGCGTTTCCTTGTGCTCTTTCATCTGCTGGGGTAGGCAGAGATTGTGTAGCTCACTGCAAGACAGGATTGTATTGGACACCTTAAGCTCGATTCACGCACTTACACATGAAAAAGTGTGAGAATGCGCATTATGTTTGTATCTTCTGACCCACTTCCAAGATTCTGGTGTGGTATTTCAGACGTCTTTGCGTAAGTGCTTTTAAGCCTTTTTGCATACAAGTCTACTGCGTGTTTTCACATGTTATTTTCGTTTTAGTGTATGAAACATGATCAGTATGGGCTTGCGCATTATTCACAGCCCTGATTAGCCTTTATTCTACCGGATGTGCAAATAAAACAGGCTTATTTTCCTAGCGGGAGTGCAGTGGCATGGTGCATGGGAAACTTTGGCTATGGAGCCTGCCGATGAAGTCCTGGCAGAGTACTGTGCATGTGCCTGACGGGGGCTGCAGTTGCATCAGCTGCATGTAGATGTCTATCGCATGCATGACATTTTCAAGCTGACCCGACTTAACTGTGTTTCCCATGAGTATTGTGAGTTGCGTCCATGGATGGTCCCCGCCACAAGCAAGGGGCATACAAACACCAAGCAAGGAAAAGGAGAGACACTGGACAGAAGGATGGGTACAGGTAAGCACTTAGGATCAGAACACACTTGGCATAGCAATAAGGAAGTACTAGAATGACAGGGCCAGGGGCAGAACACTGGAAAACACAAAAAATGAGAGGCTTGCATATGCATACAAGCCTGCGTATGTGTACACACCAAAAGCAAAATGCAAAAAGGAGGGACAAAACAGCTCATTTCTGAAGTTAACTAGTAGGACCTCGCTAGACAGTGACACATTTCGCTGCAAGGTACGTTAAAAAAATTCCCAAAAAACACTGAAGGAAGGGATGTCCGGGCCATGTAAATGACACTGTCATCCATTGCATATGCTGCAAGAGATGTACCCACAACGCTCTTGCATGCTTATGCAACAAGTGAAGTTACGAAGTGGCCCCCATGGAGGCTCTGAATCATACGAACGCACGTGTGATGATTGGGCTTATGCACTAAAACGAAATCTAAGCTAGAGGGCTGTTAATCGACCTTCTTTTCTACCTAATCTGGACTGCATCTGCCATCTTGGCCAGGCCTAACTTAAGAAATGTGCTTTCCTCTGGCTGTTGATTGTTTCAACAGTGCATCTGGTTTAGTGGTGAGCTGGAGGTGATTTAAACTTGTGTGTGTTGGCAGGTTTATTGGAGATGTGCATTGTGCGTGTGTGTTGACTGCGGGCAACAGAGTGTTTAACACCCTGCCGTGGTGGATTTGAGTGATGAGCAAATCCAAAGCTGCTTCAGGCTGACTTGTGCTGCCCTTTTGGAACTGTACACCAAATCCACCACCAGATTGAGCCAACCACTGGCCACAGCCACACAGTACCTGGCATAGTGCGCTTATGTGCCTCCTTAAATATTCTTGCAAGGGGCACATTTCAGGCCACTGCTGCTCTATTAAGTGGCAATAGCCAGCCTTCCATGTGTCTGCATTCATGTATTGTAAACAGCATTAACTCTTGTGTTTGTATTTAGCTGATAAGGGATATAGGCAGAAGACGTGGCTCATGATCCCTGTGCGGAACCCACATACCACAGCTGAAGGGTGCTACAATGCAGCTCACCGCAAGACCTGATGCATTGTTGAAAGAACCATCGCCATGCTGAAAGCACGCTTCCTATGTTTGGCCGACCAGGAGTGGAAATGCTGTACAGCCCAGAGAAGGTGTCCCAGATAATCCTCGCTTGTTGTGTGCCACACAATCTCTGCATACCCCATTGAATGGAAGGGCCCGAGGAAACACTACTGGTGTCTGAAGTCCCAGACATGCCCGCAGACAGTACCGAGACTGGTTTTGCCCAGCAAGTGACACAAACTGGGCTAGGATTGTTGCAGTAGGAACAGCAAGGAGATATGTGAACCCAGCTAAAGCAGACCTAAGTTGCCTGTAAACATCTGTAAAAAAAACAGCCCCAAATAATAGGTGACCAACAGCAATTCCTAAGTAACCACAATAGAGTTAGGCAAGCCCTAGACAGGGACAAAGGAGCAAAAGGGAGTATTAATTTAAAAACTGACATTTTTTCTCACTTCTAGGCACCATAAAGTTGATGAAATGCCTTATTTTATTTCCAGGTTTATTTTGCTGTTGAAATGTAAAAATAGTCTGAGCTATATTGTGTGTGTTTGTAGTAGATAACGCTGCTGTGGAAAGCCTATAAACAACCAACAACATTGAAATGCAAAGACACTATTTAACACAGGTCCACTTTATTAGCGCCCAGCTTACATTACTTTTATCAAAGTCGGACAAAGAAACACAGCGCCAATGAGCCATAAATGTTAACTAGCAATAGCGCCATTGGCCTTTCTGCAGCATTCCAACTAGGATGCTGTTAGTGCCTCTCCTTAGCAGCCCAAGGGGAGCTCAGTGGCACTATCAATAAATTACCCTCCCCATAAAACCTTGTGTATTTTTTCATCCACACTACCCATTAACTCCTCAGTGGCAGGGCTACATTAACCCTGGTGTCCCTGCCTCCAAGCCCCAAAATATCCCCATATCCTGGCCTAGACTATCAATTTAACTCTTAACAGAGTGGTGGCTAATCCACCACCTCTGTTACAACCATTTGAGGGTTTTTTTTCTAGTGCTGTCTTGCTCTTTAAATACATAAACAAAGTAACCTTTTTGGAGATGAAAGATATTCCTTGAGGAGCGGATATCTGTAATCCTATAATTCATTAATCACATCTTTCCCCCATGTACTGTAATGTGATCTCACCTACTCCAGCACAAAGATTTCAACAGCTAAACGTTAGATACCTGTTAATGATAGCGCTGAAACCAAACTTTGATGTAAAACTTTGGTGTGAAAACCCCAACCACTGCCTGCCTCCTACAGTACCTGGATCTCACCTGACACCACATATATGACATCTTCTCTGAGGAATAAGCAATACCCAGCAAGAAAGAAAGCGCACTAGGTCAGTTTGCAGATTTTACTTTGCTGTATTTTCCTTCTTCCTTGTGTGTATACACTTTTCTTCCTTTTTGTCATATTCTTTTTTTTTTTACCAGTCTCAAGTTTTTATCCTCCCTTTTTACTGTTTTTCAAATGTTATTTTTATTACCTGTCTCCTGGTCTCAAGGCGCCCTAGCCCACCAGCCCCCCATGCTCATGTGTCTGGCGTTATAGTATATTTTATAGGTGCACTTAGTCTGCTGGCCTTAAAATTTTAAACTCCAGGACCAGCCTTGCAAGTGATTGGTCCACTTTATGTCAGAAATGACTGTCACTTTTCTTTATTGCATGGCACAGCCTGCTTCGGTATTCATAACAGTTGGGTTATTCCGCCACAAGGTGGTGCAGTGTACTGCAGAAGAGCTGTGGCATCTCCCGGCCCCCTATAAAAACGGGATTAACCATAGAGTTCCCAGTGTTTCCTCTGCAGTGAAACTGCGAAGATAGAAGATGGCTCTCTCTCTATGAGCAGGTGAGCGAGGCAACCAAGCCTGCGGCCCTGCAAGTCTATTTCCACCCGTTTCTGGACCCTCTCTGCCTCCCAGCCTTGGCTGACAGATCGGGTGAGGGTAGAAGAGCACTAGGGTCAAGTGCTCCAGGAGCGCTGCTCCAAGATGCAGACCCTGTTTCACAAAGGGTAGCCGGCCATAGGCTTTATGGTGAGCCTACTAGGGATGCAGAGTTCCTGTCCTGGCTTTTGAGGGGGTGAGTGTTTTGGGGACTGTGTCCCCTTCTTTTCCTTCAGGGGTGCCACCCCCCCGCCCCCCCTCTCCCCCCCTCCTGGCCTGGATACTCGCCGCTGCCTTCTCGTCTCTCTCTTTCCCCCCTCCCCCTCTCTGACTTTGTTTGAGGGGGGGGGGGGGGGCGGGTGGTAGTGGTGAGTGGTGTTAGTTGTGGTGTTTTGGCGTTTACTATGTGTTTTTTGGTGTTTTTTGCCCACCGCTCCGCGGCTCTGGGCACTATAACCTGTGGCGTATTTGCTTTGTCATGGCGCTGGTGGGGTCACGTGGGCGCCGTTTTCACACTCTTTGGGGGGACGGGGCCAGGGGATGACGCGTAAAGCGTAGTCGCCCCGCGGCCCGCCCCTTGAGGTACCTCTGCCGGCGCCATTTTGGATTAGCTGCGCATCTGGATTTCTCCCTTCCGGGCTGCAACGCTTTTTCCTCCGGTGTGTCGCTTCATCCTGCGGTCTGTGCCTTGGTGACCCTGCGGTGTCCTTGGTCCGTGAGTCCCCCTTGGGGTTTTTTTATATTGGTCTCGTGGGGCATGTGCTGCGGGATGCTCATGTGTCATTTTCTTTCAGGCGTGATACCAGTGGGTTGTGGATTCTCCTGGCTCTACTCCTTCCTCCCCCTCATCCCCCCCCCTTTTTTGCTGATCTGGGGGCATCCTGTGGGAGGGCATCCCGGGTGGCTTTTGTATTAGCCTTTACCTAGCGCTGGCCTATTGCACCTGTGTTAATCACCATATGGAGGCTTCTGGGGATAGCGTGCTCGGGGGTCCTTCGGGGCAATCCCGGCTGTGTTCCATGTGCGGGGTATCCCCTATCAGCAATGTTGTCACGGTGTGCGTGCTGTGCGCTCAAAGTGTCCTTGCGCTCCAGCTTTGTTTGCCTCCTTTGCTTCCCAGCTCGGCACCCCCTTCAGAATCACCTACCTAATTGCTGCTGCAATTAGCTCCCAGTGAGGGGGATGCTAGCAGGGGATCACAGTCTGATCTGGCAGTTCGTGTGGCCAACATTGAGAAGCAGCTTGCCGGGCCTATTCCTAGGAAGGCTTCTGGCAAGAAGCGGCACCTGACTTCCACACACTCCACAGAGGAGTATGAGGAGTTTGATGCCACTGGGGGACTTTATTCCCTAGAGTAAGGGGAACTGTTCCAGGGCTCTGACTCCTCTGGGGACCAGCAGGAGGGTTGCATTAGTGACCCTGGGTCTGCATCCGGGGAGGAATCATGGTACCCTGAGGACACTGATAATCTGCTGTCACAAAATCTTGCACATTGCTTCCCCTGAGGTGGCTAAGAGAAAGCAGGGTGAGCTTTTTTGTCCTGGTAAACAGCGTCTGGAGTTGCCTGAGCAGGGCCATTTCACTTCTATGGTGCTTAGAGATTGGGAACGTCCTAACAGGCTGCCCGCTGTGCCCAAGGGATTGGATAAGAGATATCCCTTTCCTGCTGATCTAGTAAAGCGTGACGCTCCCGTGCTAGGCCTGTCTAATACTTGGGTCATGCCTTCCTCTGACACTACCACTCTGAAGGACAGCGAGGACCAGCGCATGGATCAGCTGGTCTGCCATGCTTTTACTTGTGTGGGGGCTGGACTGCGCCCGGCCTGTGCTGCTGCCATTACTGTTATTGCCCTTAAGACACTGCTCAAGCGTCTCTGCCATGGCGCTATGGCTGGTAGGAGGATGAAGGATTATAGGGCCCTCTTGCTTTGCTCAGATTTTGTTGTATTTATCCTTACTGTCATGGATGATGCTGTGAGGCTGGGCAGTAGGGCCTCTGCACCTTTGGTGGCTATGCGCCGCTCTGTTTGGTTACGTCAGTGGGCAGCTGCTGCTGCTGCTGCTAAGAAGGCTGTCACTGGGCTCCCCTTTGCGGGGCTGCGGCTCTTTGGTGAGCGTCTTGATGTTTTGGCCAAGGATGGCAGGCTGCCTCAGTGTAGGAGACAGCCCCGGCCTTTTCGGGGGACCTCCGTCTCCCTCCCCTCCCTTCGTTCTTGCAGAGGAGGTCGTGGCTCCCTCTTCTTAAGTAGCCGCAGAGAGTCTTGGGGCCGTGGCAGATCCTGTGGTTGTCCCGGTCTCTCCTGGGGTTCCAAGCCCAAAACCCCTCCCAAGGCCCCTCAGGCATAAGGAGGCGCCCTCACCCATCCGGTGGGGGGACGGCTTCGGCTCTTTGCTCACGTCTGGAGGCTCCACGTTTCAGACCGGTGGATTTAGGAGGTGGTGTCCTCCGGTTGCAAGATAGAGTTTGCAGCCTGGCCGCCCCCAATATTCATGAGATTCCGGATGTCTTTGAACCCCCTGTCAGCTCAAGGGTTACTTTCGGCGGTTCAATGCCTGCTGGAGTCAGGGGTCATTTGTCCGGTGCCCCATCAAGAACAGTGTCAGGGGTACTATTCCAATCTCTTCACGGTCCCCAAAAAGGACGGCTCTCTGAGGCCCATTCTGGACTTGAAGGGCCTCAGCAAATTTGTCAGATTCAAACATTTTCGCATGGAGATGCTACGCTCTGCTGTTGGTACCCTTCACCCGGGCGACTTCATGACCACCGTGGACATCTAGGATGCCAATCTTCATGTGCCTATCTTCCCAGGTCATCAGAGATTTCTGAGGTTCATGCTGGAGGATCAGCATTACCAGTTTGTGGCCTTACCATTTGGTATCACCTCTGCGCCTCGGGTGTTCACCAAGGTGCTGGCGGGAGTGATGGCTCTGCTACGAACCCGGGGCATTCGCATCCTTCTGACATCCTCATTGTGGCTCAGTCCTTTCATCAGGCCGATCAGGACACCCAGGTGGTGATCTCCACTCTGGAGTCCTTCGGCTGGGTGATCAATTTTCCCAAGTCTTCACTGTCCCCGTCCTTGGTGAGGTCCTTTCTGGGCATGACACTGGATACCTCTCAGGTCAAGGTGTTCCTTCCTCAGCAGAAGGTGGAGGGCCTTCAGCAGCAGGCACTGGCTCTGTTCTTGTGTCCTCATCTATCCATCCGTCTGGGGATGCAGTTGGCGGGCCTGATGGTGTTCTGCTTCGAGGCGGTCCCCTTTGCTCAGTTTCACATGAGACCTCTTCAGTTGCACCTCTTGTTAGTTTGGGATCAGGACCCTGTGTCCCTGAATCAGGGATTTGCTCTGTCTCCTCTGGCCAGGCAGTCCCTTTCGTGGTGGCTGGACTCAAGGAATCTTCTGGTGGGTAGGACCTTCCTGCCCCCGTGCTGGGAGAATGTCACCATGGATGCCAGTCTGACGGGCTGGGGGGCTTTTGGAAGTCCCTACAGTTCCAGGGTCATTGGAGCCCCCAGGAGGCCCATGCTCCCATCAATGTCCTGGAACTGAGGGCGATCAGGTTGGTTCTGTTCCACCTGACCACACACCTTCATGGTCGGGCTGTTCAGATCCGCTCAGACAACCAGACGACGGTTGCCTACATGAACCATCAGGGAGGGACTCGGAGCAAGCGAACCTTCAAGGAAATGTCTCTGATACTATCTTGGGCGGAACAGAATGTCCCCTGCATCTCAGCGGTATACTTTCCGGGGGTGGAGAACCAGGTGGCAGACTCCCTGAGCAGGGGGACGTCTCGTCTGGGGGAATGGTCCCTCAACTACCAGGTGTTTCTCTCCGTGTCACCGCTGGGGTCAGCCAGATGTGGACCTGTTTGCGTCCCGTCACAATCACAAACTTCCCAGGTTTGTCTCCCTGTCACAGGATCCTCTGGCCTTCGCCACGGATGCACTGGCAATGCCTTGGACAGAGTTTCGGCTTCCCTATGTGTTCCCTCCGTTTCCTCTACTGGGAAGGGTCATGCGCAAGAGTAGGGGGTTTCAGCCATCCTGGTGGCCCCCTGTTGGCCAGGAAGGGGGTGGTTCGCAGACGTCGTGCAGTTGGCAGTAGATCACTACGTCTTGCCCAGGGATCCAGATCTTCTCACTCAGGGACAGCTACGCCATCCCGATTTACAAACGCTGGCTTTAATGGCTTGGCTGCTAAAAACCTACATCTTGACGGAGAAGGGGTTGCCTGCCTCTGTTGTGGATACCATGATTCGGGCTAGGAAGAAGTCCTCGTCCTTTATCTATTACAGGGTCTGGCATGCTTACATTGCCTGGTGTGAGTCCAAGTCTTTTCTCTGTCAGGTTTTTTCCATTCCCAGGATTCTGGAATTTTTGCAACATGGTTTGGATTCTGGCCTTCAACTAAGTACCCTCAAAGGCCATGTTTCAGCTCTGGCAATTTTTTTCCAAAGATCTTTTGCCTACCACCGGTTGGTTAAAACTGTTTTCCAGGGTGTTACTCATGTGCGTCCACCTCGTAAGCCTATGCTACCAGTCTGGGACTTTAATCTGGTGTTGTCTGCTCTGCAGGGTCCTCCCTTTGAGCCTATCCATGGGGCTGCTTTGCCCATTCTGACTCTTAAGGTAGCCTTTTTGGTGGCTATCACTTCTGTAAGGCGAGTTTCTGAGCTGGCGGCGCTTTCCATCAAACCTCCTTATTTTGAGAGGCATCAGGATAAGGTGGTGTTTCGGCTTAAGCCAGATTTCTTGCCTAAGGTCGTGTCTGCATTTCATCTCAATCAGGACATTGTCTTGCCTTCATTGTGTCCTAATCCTGCTAATTCCAAGGAGCGGACACTGCATTCTCTGGATGTGGTCAGGGCTCTGAAGTTTTATTTGGTAGCTACTGAGCCTTTCAGGAAATCTGATGCTCTTTTTGTTCTCACTTCTGGACCTAGGAAGGGTTTGCCTCCGGCTAAATCCCCTATCAGCAAGTGGATCCGTCAGGCGGTGGTTCAAGCCTATTCTGCTAAGGGAAAGGAACCTCCCTTTAGGATTACTGCTCATTCCACTCGTGCTATTGGTGCCTCTTGGGCTTTTCAGCACCAAGCTTCTGTTGAACAAGTTTGCAAGGCCGCTACTTGGTCTTCTGTTCATACTTTTTCCAAGGTTGATGTTAAGGCCTCAGCGGATGCTGCTTTTGGTCGCAAGGTGCTTCAGGCGGTAGTGACTTGAACTGCCGGCTGTTACTCATTGGGGATCACACCCTGTTTTTGAACACTGCTTTTGGATATCCCAACTGTTATGAATACTGAAGAAGGCCATGCCATGCAATAAATAAAAAAGCAATTCTGTGAGTACTCACCTGTAGAATTGTTTTTGTTCTTGCATGGCACGGCCTGCTTCGATCCACCCTTGTTATCGTTATTCTTGGTTGCCTCTTTATGGTGATTGTTCCAAGTTAATTGGGTTTTTTTTTTACCTTTTTTACATTTTTTTACCTTTATTCTCTCCCGGCTTCTTGTCTCACTGCTTGTCTACGCTGGTAACTCTATGGTTAATCCCGTTTTTATAAGGGGCCGGGAGATGCCACAGCTCTTCTGCAGTACACTGTGTCACCTTGTGGCGGAATAACCCAACTGTTATGAATACCGAAGCAGGCCGTGCCATGCAAGAACAAAAACAATTCTACAGGTGAGTACTCACAGAATTGCTTTTTTAACACCTAGCCCCCAATTTGGGATGTCTCTCTGGTTAAAGATGCCTAGGTCCTTAAATGAGGCAGGTTTACTCTTCTGGACTATACCACTGTTGAGCCCCACAAGACAGTTGCAGAATGTTTATGGTTCAGGTTAGTGATTGTACCTAATGGATTGCAGCTTCTCTCTGAGTGCCTCAAAAGGGACCAGTAATTATTTAACCCGCATGACGAGGTGCTCCTCTGTATGGAGAGGGGTTCAAACCCACTACCCCAGTGGGTCAACACTGATCTCTTCTCAGACCTGGCAGGTACTATTACCAGACAGATGTTGCAACCCACAAGCTCCAGGATGACACATTAAAAGCAGTGATGTCTTCTCGTATGCAGCAAAGCTGTTGGCAGAGGGTCTGGCCAAATGGAGTGGCTAAGCTGTAAAATAATCACTGCAATGAAGCATATCCCCTATTGGAGGAGGAGGTACATGTGTGTGTGCATGGGTGAGTATCTCTCTAATGAAGGACTCATTTAGAGGGTAGTTAAAGTGGAATAAAACCCCGGAATTTGACTTTCCCTTTGTTCTTTGTCCACGGGGCATCCCGGGATGCTCCGCTGTCTGAAACCCCCCAGGAATTCAGAAAAACCTAGCCTGTCCAGGCTCCAACGGCGCATGCACGGGCTCATGTCCGATAGGAGCTGCCTGCTAAGACTACGCCATTCGGCAGGCAGCTCTAATTTACTAGAATAGGGAGCGTGCACCCATCCATGGCCATGCGCACGATTCCACCCCAGGCTATGAATGGCTGGGCTGGCTGGGGTGGGGGCATGGGCACAACGCCGACAATGCGGGGATGCGGCAGCATTGTAAACAGCCGATGCATGCACTGTTGGGGAGAAGGTGAGCTTTTATGGGCGCCCTGGGAAGTTTCACACATTGAAGCATCCCGGTTCGGGATGCCCCAGGGAAAAGCCTGCGGTCGGCGCTGGGATGTTTTAGATTCAGGCTGGCCGCTACTGGATTTTATTCCACTTTAAGCTTATTTTAGTGCCCCTAGTGTCCACAGTGTTGCCAGAGAGAGTGTATATCTGACTGAAAGTGGAGTAAAACCGGACCTAGAGACTTAAATTGCTACTGCAGGCAAAGGTAATTGTTACACCATTGCATTGGGCTACATTTGGCTCTACCCTAAACTGGCCCTTGGATCTGTGAGGCTGCATAATAATGGACAGGGTCTGTAAGATTCCCAGAACTTGCATAAGACACCCTGGCTGAGCTAGGTGACATTGGAGCCTAGACAAGCACTCCTAAACTCCCAAAGCGCATGCACGCCCACACTCCCAGTCATCTAATTGGGTGAGTAGGTAGGTGGGAGGGTGGTTGAGCAAATCGGTGGGTTGGCAAATAGGTGGATTGGTGGGCAGGTATTTAGCAGGGGACTGTCAGTGCTGGGGGGCAGGGAGAGGTGGAAGGGGGCAGAGGCCGCAGCACTCTCTCCCAGCATCAGTCAGAGAGGGGTGAAAGGGGGCAGAGGCTGCAGTGCTCTTTCTCGGCATCGGCGGCGGAAGTGGAGCAAAAGCTGCAACGCTCTCTCTCGGCATCGGTCGGGGAGAGGTGGAAGGGGGCAGAGGCTGCAGCGCTCTCTCCAAGGATCAGCTGCGGAGGAGAGTGGAGGAAGGGGGGAAGAACTTTGCTCTCTCCCAGCCTCAGACTTGGAGGAGGGGGCAGAAGCCACAGCACTCAGGCAATGCTCTGAACAAGGAGGAGGAGGCGGGACATTAGGAGGGGAAATTAGACATTCAAGCTGATTGGGGAATGGGTATGTCATTGGCTAAACCCGTAAACCTGGCCATTTCTGCTTCAATTTAAAAACGGAAAGCAGTTTAGAACAATGCCAAATGTAGCCCGACGCAGTGGTGGAACAATTATCTTTGCTTGCAGTATCACTTTAAGGTCCGGTTTAATATCTGCCCCTGGGGCATCCCAATCACCAATCATGTAATCTGTACATGGCCATGCCCGCCGTAACTGATTTGCTGGCACGGCCGTGCACAGCCATAGAAGGATGCAGGGGGTACCCCTCTCATTTCTTTCTGCTGTAGGTTTCTCTTTTTCTAAATTTGTTTCTTTTACTGTTTTAATGTTATAGGTTTAGTAAGTCACTGTGAATCATTTTGTCCTCTTTCTTTTACACTTTAATCGCCTTTATTCCACCTTATTACTCTTTCGCAAAATGTTGTAGTTACTTTTATATAATTTTTCATTGTTCTTATGCCTCATCTTATTTATATTTACTTTGTTTTCCTGTATCTCCTTTTTTATTTTCCATGTATTATTTTTTTTTCCTTTTACATTGTTATACTTTTAGTTTTACTGTTTCAACCTGCTTCCTTTGTTTTTAGTTTTAGCAGTTATGCCGCATATTTTATTCTTGCTACATTTTCCCTTTTTTCTTTTTCTCATATGTAGTGAACAATTTCCATATTTATTTCTCTATTAATATCATAATATACCGTTTATCTTTTGACTTTCTATTTGACTTTCTATTCCACTTTATTTTTTGTGATTTAGATTTGTTTAGAGTCTATTTTTTTCCTTTTCTGTTTATGTGTTTGTTCCCTAACTTTATTGCATTTTTAGCTTTATTTTACATTTGTATAGTTTTTTTTCGCATTTCCCTTGCAAGTTAAGAATATTTTATAAAGGGTATATACTGTAACTATTCATGCTTTTAATACATTTGAGAAGATAAGTTAGCAAAAGCTTACCCATTGCCTAATTATCTATTGGATATCTGCAATATGCTAGGAGGAGGATTTAGATGAACTGACCTCATGTCTTTCTGTGTAGATATATGATATTTGGTATATATTGGATCAATCATTAGTCTGTATGATCATCTCATAAGAAATTCAGTTCGTAAAGCCCGCCATTAAAGCAGAGTTCATCAGCAGAGTTCATCTCTGTTTATGAGTTGTAAGCACAGATCATAGCTCCTCTAAATGGCATTCTTCGCCAGGTATTCCATTTGTGTGTCAAACATTCCAGCCAAATGTGTAATAAATGGCATGCTAACACGCTCATATGCTGACACACTTCTTGGGGATAAACATAGTAGTCAGGATCAATCAAATGGTAGATTTCAAGATTAAGGCAGTGCCTTTTTCCCAAACATAGGGGATGTGTAGCACTGGTGGTATCAAGGTAGAACTTGGCCAGGGAGCAGGAAAGCATTTTATCCCACAATATTGGGCAAACTGGGACAAAAGAAAAGGGCAACCTACGTTTTTCCAACTCTTCTGAAAAAATGTCCAGTTGTGCTGAAGTTACTATGTAAGCAACAAGGTAAGACTTTAATTTTTACTTCCTGTCTTCCATTCTTCCTTCCTAAAAGGACAACTATATACAAAAATATGATTCCTTAGTTCTAATAAGCTCTTTAAATTTTCCATTCTGCACTACCCTGCATTTACCCCCCCCCCATGTCCAGGAATGAGACTTAAAAAGGAAAATATGTAAGAATTTAAATATTTTTAGGAAGAAGTAAGGACAAAAAAGACTTTATTCCCATATTCCTTCTTAAAGGAGCACAATCACGAAATTGTGTAATGTTAAAAATCTATATAAACCGGCTATTGAGAAGAGAGGTCACTTATAAACCCAAACTGAATAAAACTCCCACCAAGCTTGTGGTTTATTCTCACATGGTAGGAACAAAATCCAGGGGTTACAGGTTTAGTCTATGATGGGTCACCCCTGATTTCCTCTTCCATCTATTAAAATAAAAGAAACAAGCCTGGCTGGATATTTCTTGATGTCGGATGTTTAAGCGACTTCGCCTCCCATCATCCAGCACATTCATATGGATTTTTTAGTTCCTCTGCACAGCCCAGCCTGGCCAGACACAATACAGATCTTTCACGTTTCAGCAACAGCGGCCACAATAAGGGGTATGAATGGACCTAAAGGCTTTTTTCTTTTACTTTAGTTGAACTTTAAAAGGAACTTAACTAAAGGGGGATCTCTGCCATTTTCTCTGATATATATATATATTGTAAATGTGGTAACATCAAACAGCAGGCTTCTTTAAGGGTTTAGCGTGGACCTAGACCCAAGGTGCCGCAAATTCATCAGGAACTTGCAGCTTCCTGAGTCTCTGCTAGACTGCACTCTGCTGGAGGCTGATGCTGATGTTAGGTATACTTTTAGGGGAGTATCTGGGCAGATGGTATACGGCACTCTATTGACACTCAGGGTCATCATTTGTAATCCAACAGATAGATGTCATGTTCACAGCACTTATAATCCAACAGGTGTATGTCATGGTCGGCCAATAATCATATGCAAAACTCGCAGTACGCACAGTACAGCTCATAGCACAAAACAGAGATTCAAGCTGTATCTCCAGCATCAGCGTATAACAACACAACTTCAGTACACTTCACTTTACAGAACACAGTTCACAGATTCAAGCAGTAACTTCCAAAGGCAAAGTCACCGTATCAACTTTCTTAGTAATGTCACAGTTAATCATGGTAGCATATATATATATTCAGGGATTTTTTTAGCCAAAAAAGCTTGATATTCATACCTCTCTGAAGTTCCAACTGTGTAGGCGTGTCTCTTCTCCAGTCAGCATCTTTGGCTGCACATATTGATTTGTGGCTCAAGAAACTGAATGGAAGCCTAGCTGCACATGCACCCCCTGCATCCTTATATGGCTGTGTGTGGCCATGCCAGCCATTCCGTTAAAGTGGGAGCTGGCGAGGAAAAAAATCAGCCAACTGGCGGGATTTCATTCATAGAGACATAAAAAGGATGATTTGCAGGGCTTTGCCTACTCACTAAGAAAAATGGGTATAGCTGTTATTTTTGGTCTGAATGTAATTACTTTCTGTATATGTTTTTTTTCTGCTACTTTTGTCCACTGTATTAAGCCTAACATGGGTCTTATTCTCCTCTGTTAAAACAAAGCTTGATATTTTGGTGGATTATGATTTAACCATAAACACAAAATCACTAATCAAATCAAAGAGTTCATCCAAGTAAATTAATCTCTCAACACTGACCCAAACAGCCCCACTCTTGCCCTAACCTGTCATCTCACTACTTCCTAATTTGCTGCAGAGAGATTTTTGGTTTATGTGATGACATATAGAGGTCTCCAGGCAAGCTATATTAATCATAAAGCTGGAAGAATTAAAAGGTACCACAAATGACAAATTACACTTTTTTCTTGTTTTCATGAACACCATGCATGAGAAGAATTAACACAAAAAATACACAGACTCCAAGAGCTGTATTGGCCATCCACAAGAGATCTACAGCTGATGTAGCCCATCCTCATGTGGTCAGAGATGTTGTCCATTCTGAGATCTGTTCCTGTTGCCCACACTATAAAGCATTCTGTATGCTCCAAGCAGTCTTGTTATTCTCCTGACCATCATGGAAATGTAATAATCAGTTTTACACACTCAGGTTGTGTCAGTAGATTATTCAGATATAGTGGACCAACACCCAGGGGTGATCGGCCCGGAAATCTATAATATTCCCGGGCCGATCACCTCCCACCCCGCGGGACATCCGAGATCGGGATGTCCCGCGGGGTGAAACCCCCCAGAAACCCCAAAAACATCTTACCTGATCCGCCGCCGCTTCCGCCCTCTGTGAATGGCTGGCGGGGGCGCGCGCGCACCGAGAGTGACGCGCGGGAGGCGGCGGCAGCGGCTTGGACGTTCCTGATCCCCGCCTGGACGTTGGCGGGGATTGGCTGCGGCGTTCACGTGGGAGCGTTGAGAGGTGTTTTTTGGGGTTTCTGGGGGGTTTCACACAGCGGGGCACCCCCGATCGGGGTGCCCTGCCGAAGTGGACCAAAACCCAGGATAGTCAAAATCCTGGGTGTTGGTCCACTTTAAGAAGGGTGAATCTGGGTATAACAGAGCTAGAGAAGGACCTGGGTGTTTTGGTTACCAATAAACTGAGCAACAGCACTCACGGCCAAGCAGCAACTGCATATACACACATCTATAGGATGGAAACTGCAATGCAGGTATATTATTGCCAAATAGAAAACACTGCTTTGAGGGAGGCAAAGTGAGTATCCTTAGCTGTTATGCTTGTTTTCTCCTAACATTCCAACGGACAACTGAGGCAAGGCAAGTCCTTCAAGAAATGTCCCATGTTTTGTTATGCAACCAATTTTTTTTTTGAAGCCTAAGTAAAACTGACTTTTAGGTAAAACTTAAATCCTGTTCCATGGGCATCCCAATTTGGGATACCTCAGTGTGTGAAACCCACCAGATTACTAAATAAAACTCACTTTTGTAAAAGAAAGACACAGAGCTAGTTCGTTTTTAGTTAGTTAGTTAAAGTGGACCAACACCCACGGGTGATCGGCCCGGGAATCTATAAGATTCCCGGGCCGATCACCTCCCTCCCCGCGGGACATCCCCCCCCCAAACCCCCTTACTTTACCTTCGGCGGCGGCCGGCCGCCTCCCTCGCCCCCCTCTAGGCGTGCGCGCGCCAGCCATCTGTGAATGGCGGCGCGGGCGCGCGCGCGTCAAGAGGGACGCGCGGGAGGCGGCGGTGGAGGAGCCGCTTGTCCGGGACTGTCAGATTGCTTGTCCGTCGGCGCGGGGAGAGGTGAGTTTTTCGGGTGATCGGGGGGGTTTCACACAGCGGGGCACCCCGATGGGGGGTGCCCCACCGAAGTGGACCAAGACCCAGGATAGTCAAAATCCTGGGTGTTGGTCCACTTTAATTAGTTCAATCCACTTCCAGGAACAATAACTCCACCTTCACTTCAAAACAGCCTTGTAGCTTTAACAAAGATCCGTGGTCTTAGAATCCATACAAGCCAACCAATGGCTCCAAATAAGTAGCATGCGAAGGGAGAGAGAAAAAGGAAAATCTAGTGCAACATTGTTTTATCCCAAAAATGCACCAATTTATTAAAAATCCAAACACTCACAAACAAACATAAGTACAATGCGTATCAATAATACAGCGAACGTGAACAGCTCTCACCGCTCCCGGACACAAAGGATTGAAAAACTTGCAAGTGAAGAGAAGGCTTCTGAGGACGGAGACCCGAGCTTCCAACGAGTTTTGTCGCTCTTCTGCGACTTTGACTAGGATGCTTGGCGCCGCATCATCACCGGTATTTATACCGGCGTGACCCGGAAGCGAGGGCAGGCAAGTCCCGCCTTACCGCTGATGCAAAAAGCATCAGCAGCTAACGTAAACACAGGCGGGCCCGCCTGTGTTTACGTTAGCTGCTGATGCTTTTTGCCTCGCGATTTGGGCTGTTATATTCCTGGGCTGGCCCCCGCTGTGTTTGTTCAGCTTTAAAGTGAACCTATACCCAGAAAGGAAGTTTATGTTATCACCTTCTATCCCCAGCCCAGTGCCCCTAAAACAGACGGTTTCTTTTTATTACTAAAGCCTTTGCCCAATATTCATAAAAACACAGAATACAGTATGGTGTTCAAATGGTGACCGTATGGCTTCCTGACCACCACCTGGTGCTCTCCAGCGATGATTCATTTAATTACAAGCTAAACTTCTACATGAGGTGTATGAGAAAGTTTAGCTTGTAGCGTTATTATAACTGATAAGGCTGACCCTCAATGCTGATCTGTGTGTAACTGAATAAATCATCACTGGAGAGCACCAGGGGGCGCTGTTGCACATCCAGGGAGCCATACGGCCGCTATTCGAACATCAGGCTGCATCCAGTTAATGTTTTTATGAATATTTGGCAAAGGCTTTAGTAAACACAGGCTGATTTGGAAACTGGGCTGGGGATAGAAAAGGCGTCCAAAACAATCCTTTCTGGGTATAGGGTCATTTTAATCCCCTCCTCCTGGGGCATCCCAATTTGTGTTCAGCGTGCACACATGTAGTCTGTAAAGACCTGCTCTGCTCTTTAATATTATATTAATAACACAATCTGTATACATTCTTCAGATCTTTCAGAGGGAGCAATATCAAACACAGCTGTAGATTACTTCTTACAGTGTTTTTTTCATCTTCTACAGAATCTGCAGAAATTTAAAAGACAGGATTAATCTCCATGCTTCCATTTTCTCCATCATTATATCTGTTTATAAAAAAAAAGTCTCAGGCTTCGGAGCCGATTCAAGTTTGAATTAATGACCAAGTAGTTCCTAGATGAGGACAATGATGGCTGATATTTAAGGACATACTGACATACTGGGTGGCATTTGAGGAAAAAATAGATTTCCATTTCAAACGTTGCTCCTCCTCCAGCTTGTCCACCCATATATTCAACATCTGGAGAACCAATTTTTTAGAAGGACAGATTGGGTGGTATTTGATGTAAAACAAGTCTTTCATCCCAAACGTTGCTCCATACCCCTCCTTCTGAATGGTTAACCTCACCTGGATGACCAGTTTTTGAAAAGACCAGACTGGGTAGTATTGGATGTAAAACAAGTCTTTCATTGCAAAGGTTGTTCTATACACCATCTCCTGCATGACCAACCATTCAACATCTGGATGGCTTTTTGAAAAGACAGACTTGGTTGTGTCTGAGGTAAAACCAGTCTTACTGTACATTCAAAATATTGCCGCGTATACCCCCTTCTTGCATGTCCAATCACATTTTCAACATCTGGAGAACCAATTTTGGAAAAGGACAGACTGGGTGGTATTTAAGGTAAAAATAGATTTCCATTTCAAACGTTGCTCCTCCTCTAGCATGTCCAACCACATATTCAACATCTGGAGAACCAATTTTTTATCAGGACAGATTGGGTGGTATTTGATGTAAAACAAGTCTTACATCCCAAACGTTGCTCCATACTCCTCCTTCTTAATGTCCAACCTCATCTGGATGACCAGTTTTTGAAAAGGACAGAACGGGTGGTATTTGATGTAAAACAAGTCCAATTCCAAAGGTTGATTTGTACACCATCTCCTGCATGACCAACCATACATTCAACATCTGAATGACCTTTTGAAAAGACAGACTTGGTGGTGTCTGAGGTTAAACCAGTCTTACTGTACATCCCAAATATTGCTGCGTACACCCATTCCTGCATGTCCAATCACATTTTCAACATCTGGAGAACCAATTTTGGAAAAGGACAGAGTTGTTCCAAAAGATGCTCCATACACCTCCATTTGGATGCCCAACCTCGGCATCGACATCTGGATGACCACATTTGTGAAAAGGACAGAGAGGGTGATATCTGAGGTAAAACAAGTCTTTGTTTCATAAGGTTCCTCCATATATCTCCTTCTGGATGTCCAACCTCACCATTGAGATCTGGGTGGCCGCTTTTTGAAAAGGACAGACTGGGTAATATTTAAGTTAAAACAAGTCTTTGATTCCAAGGTTGCTCCATACACCTCCTTCTGGATGCCCAACCTCACCTTTGATATCTGGATGACCAGTTGAAAAGGACAGACTGAGCGGTATTTGAGGTAAAACAGTCATTTATTCCAAAAGTTGATCTGTACACCTTCCCCTGCACGACCAATCACACATCCAACATTTGGACCTATCACACATCAAACATTTTTTTGAAAAAGACAGACTTGTGGTATTTGAGGGGAAAAAAAGTCTTACTGTACATTTCAAAAGTTGCTGCAAACCCCCCTCCTGCGTTTCAACACACACCCCTGCCATCTGGAGAACCAGTTTTTGAACTGTGTGGTAGTTGAGGCAAAACAAGTTTTTCACTCCAAAGGTTGCTCTGTTACAGCTCTCCCTGGATATTCAGCCTCACCTTTGTCACCTGGTTGCCTAATTTTTGAGGCAAGTTTGCAATTTAAACATTGATGAATTCGATACATTATGAATATCAAAAAGCACAGTGTGTTCTTCGATGAAGCCTTGCTGCATTCCATGACTGTTCCCTGGGACTTTCACATTGATCACAATGAAGTCTATCTAAAAGATCCCTATGGGGTCTCCATCAACTTTGACCCTGAATGTTTTTCCTACTTGCCGTTCCAAAGCCTTGGGTGTTGTAATTATTCTTTAGAGCCGGCCTTTATTCAGAAAAGAAATGAAAGAGAAAGACAGCGTGTAAGATGTGTTAACGAGGGCTACACGCGACTTAGGCAGCATCTTCCTCAAGACCTTGCGGAGAAACGACTGAGCAAGGTAGAAACTCTAAGAGCCGCCATCATATACATCAAGCACCTCCAGGGATTGCTGGATCTAGAGTCCACATCATCTCTTGAAGAATCCTATTTTAAGTCACATAATAAAAGTCACAAAAGAGGCAAAAGGGGGTCGCCTGGACTGACAATTGATCCTGCAGGATTTCCTCGACATCTGAATGATCATCAAAAAGTGTTACAAAAACCCTCCTGAGATAATAATTTGATAAAGAAACAAACCAGCAATAGGTTTGGAGGATTCCATTTCTAGTCCTGGGATTCCAGGCCGGCCACTAGCCTAACCCCCGGGGCATCCTACACCTGATGTCCCAGTGTGTGAAACCCCCTGGGGCGCTGGTAATCTTAGATGATCCCAGCCACCACATGAGAGGTGGACCCAAAAACGGGTTTCCATCCGCTTTAAAGTAAATCTGCAGGGGAATAAAAAAAAAACATAAGGGTACTTACCTTCCGTTGTGTGCTGCAGGTCCGGTACTCCTGTAATCACCTGATCACTTTATAGGGGCCCCCACTGCTCTCTCCCACACTATCCAGGGCCTGAAATACTATTCTCTGGCACTTCCATTCACTACAATGGAGAGGGGCCCTGTAAGGCCTTGCTCACTACCTCCATCGCAATGAATCGAGAAGGTCTGGCCAAACCCAGGTGATTGATGGCAAGTCGCGATTCCGTCCCACCATCAATCCTGTCTCCGTGGTCTGGCCCCAGAAGGAGTTGGAGGCGGCAGTGGGGGCCTTGATGACGGATCAGGTGAGTTGGGAGCGCCGGACCTGCAGTGACCAGCGGCACAGGACAAAAGGTAAGTACCCTTTTGTTTTGTTTTTTCCCGCAGAATCACTTTAAGCTTGATTGATGCACACCATTTCCTTCCATATTACTTGTGTAAAACCTGATATAGGTCTCCAACCTCTGCAATGTACTACAAACATTGGAAGCCTGATACTTATGGGTACTACTGGACGAGAGGGGGTGATTTTTTCCATTGGGGTAAGTATCATTTTATTTTTTCTCTGCAGAATCAGTTTAAAGTGGTCCTTCACTCTGAATAAGAGTCTATCTTCTATGTTTCCCACACCCTGTACATACAGATTGTCCACATTAAAAATCATTCTACCTGCATCTACTGCATGTTATGAGCATTTAAATATCCAAGATGGCGGCTCATGGAACATCAGACAACCTGCAAACAGAAAGTGCCTTCTGACTCTGCTCTGCATTCTGGGACTTCAGACTTTTTTCCTGACCCAGCTCTGCTCTGTCTGAGCAAAGCCCAGCTATAACCCGCCCCTTGTACTTTATCCCACTCTCCTCTTCTCAGTAAGTGTGAGTCAAGATGGCAGTGCCTGTATCCTAAAGTCCTTAACAGAGTTGCAGCCCAGTGGGGGAAAGAATAATAAGTGACTAAAAACTTAAAATATTTTAATTTTAGATGCTGGGGAATCATTTTTTAAGGGTTTGGGCTTTTCAAAAAATCATAGTGAAGATCCGGTTTAAGCTTTAGTGCATTGATGCACACCATTACCTTCCATATTGCTTGTGTGAAACCTCATATAGGTCTCCAACCACTGCAATGTACTACGAGTGTTGGAAGCCGGATACTTGTTACAGGTACTACTGGACGGGGGGGGGGGGGGTATGTTTTCTCTCTGCCCTGTGTTATTTGCCTAAAAACTGACCTGACCATGTTTGCTGTAAAATCAGTTAAGCCTTGGGGCTTCTGCATCCTTCAACTGCCTGGACACCCCTCTGCAACCCGCACCTCCTAAGCATCATCTGCCATACCCCACACCCAGACAACACCTTCAACTCCCCACCCTCTGGCATCCTCCTGCACTTCTAACCCGTGGGCATCGCCTTCCACTCGTAGGACTCTCCCTGCATCCCCCACCCCTGGGAATCCCTCTTAAACCCTAATCCTGGGCACCTGGTCGTCCTCCTGAATACCCTGCCCAAGAGTTATCCCTGACTGCCCTGGGTATTCCACTGAATGCCTAATCACTGTGCATTACCAGGTTATGTAAAGTGAGGATGTGGCTGCTGTGACCTCAGGAACACAGATCACTAAGTATAACTGCCCTGGACTGAGACAGAGCAAATGTGAAAAAGAAAAAAGGGAGACAACACGGAAATTTGGGGGGGGGGGGGGGGGGGGGGAAGTGGAATTGAGAAAAAAATAAGGGAATGTAGAAAATTTAAGAATGAAGAAAGGTAAAAAGGAGAAAACATAGAGGCCATATAGAAAAGGGATGAAACAAAGTGGAGCAGGGGATTTGAGAAGCAAAATAGAAGGATGGAATATGGAAAAGAGAGGTAGTAGGGGGGACTTGGAAAGGAGAATGGGGCATGTAAAATTGGAGATAACGCGAAATGGGTGGAATGGAGGAAAAAAGCAGAAGATTGAGCGAATGTGGAAATTGGAAACATGGAATGACTGGGTAAATGTAATAATTTCACTTTTGTAGGTTGACATCCTACATTTATATTTTATCTTTCAACGCTGCTTTATTTCTGAAGGCTTAGTGAAATATAAATTTGCTAAGTTGTTTTTTTTTTTTGCCATCCATAATGTATAAACTTAAACCGGACCAACAGCCTGACACAGTTAGAAAAGAAAGGTAGCAGCCATTTTGGAGCTTCCTGTCCCAACTGACATAACTGAAATGCACAGAAGCAGGAAGCCCAGCATGACTTCCTCTTTGCAGGTGGCCTGCAAGCCCATGAGCGGATTTTAAAATCTATCGCAGCAGGTGTTAGAAAAAGGTAAATTATTTGTTATATGCTGTAATCTAAATTGTCCTGGAGAGGGATGTATATGAGCACTGTTTGTTGTGTTGGTTTGATTTAATTCATTTGGACTGTTGGTCCGCTTTAAAAGGAAAATCTCTCCTTATATTACTGAACCCACCCTGCATACCTTTCCCAGATCATGTGGGAGGGGCTTATTATCGGGTATGGGTATATATATATATTAGACTGTGGGATAACCCACTTGTCCCACACTGTGTCGGTGCAAGCCACCTACTACCAACTCTTTCCATTAATTACAAGTGTGGAATAAACTTTCTTCACATAGATTTTTTTACTAGAAAAAATAGTGTATCATATATACCAAATCCTTAAAAAGACCTTTAAGTCATACAATTTACAAAGACCGTCTTGTAAAACATAGCTGGTATCTTAGCAGATGTTTCATTAGAATCCTCCAACGCGTTTTGCTTAGATACGTTTTCTCGGGGAGGAATTAATCCAGCTCTATATTTCATAAGTACAATTATCACACAGCACATTATTTACAATATATTCACAATATATTCTCCACATTTATTAAAAACATTTTTCCAATAAACCACTATAATAAAGAAGGTATTATTATTTTAATTTCACTTGGTGATACAATTTCCTTTACTCTTAGTAGTCAATTTAAATGTATTTTTCTTGTTGTCATTATACTGAATAAATAAAAATATATGTAAGTTCACTTCTCTGTTTTATTCCTTCCTTCATATTGCCTCTATATTAATATACATAGTGCCCCCTTAAAGTTTCTATATAAATGTACTGTGCCTGTATTTCCTTTACACCCCTAAAACGCTTTTTCTTTAACCGGTGTTGGTCCTGCAGTCAACTAATCAAAACAAGCCCTGGGAAGGGGGTATTCAGAATGCTGGAGTCCCCCCTGCACATAACCCCCCAGAACGCCTGTAATTGTCACCTTCACTATGAGGCAAAGGACACCCGCAATTGGGCCCAGGCGGTCACGTGGGCCATGGTTTCATCCTCGGCACTGGACAACAGAACGACCTACCCAACGGCCAATCGCAGGACTTGTAGAAAAGGTGAGGATTACGGGCATTCTGGATGCCCCCAATGAGCTTGTTTTGCTTAGCTGTTTTTTGGACACCCGTTAAAGGGATATGTGTCTAGAAGCTTAAAGTGGACCAAAACCCAGGATTTTGACTATCCTGGGTTTTGGACCTTTCCCCTCGTGTGAAGTCCCCCAAGGCAACTCACCTCTTCCCGGTCCTAAGGCATGTCTAAGAGCAGCGCCTCCAAGCGTGCTGATGACCGCATCCTCTGCTTCCCTCTAACAGGCAACGTGCCCGCGCCACCCATTCACAAATGCCGTGGCTCGCGCATGTGCCGTAAGTGAATGGGGCGACCTGGGGGGTTTTACACAGCAGGGCATCCTGGATGCCCAGGGGGGATTTGATCGGCCTATCGATCGGCGTGGGTTTTTCTTTAAAGTGATACTGCAGGCAAAGGTAATTGTTACACCATTGTGTTGGGACACATTTGACACTGTCCTAAACCATTTCCCATTTTTAAATTGAAGCAGAAATGGCCGAGATCGAAGTTGACCAGTTCAGCCAATCATATTCTTTTTTTTATCCTGTCCCCCAATCAGCTCAGCAGAGCTGGGACAGGATTGCTGGCCCCTCCCTCCACCTCGTCCTTCAGATTTCTCCTCAGTCACCACTGCCTCTCTCCGATACTTTCACATTGCTCTGTGCTGACAGCTTCCTTAAAGTGGATCAACACCCAGGATTTTGACTATCCTGGGTTTTGGTCCACTTCGGTGGGGCACCCCGATCGGCATGTTTCTGTGTGACGTCTACCGACTATCCTCCCCAATTGCCAGCAGCCTGCCACCCCACCTTCCTCCTCCTTCCACCCGTGCTGGGGGGAGCTGTGTGTGCTGGGGGGCGCACATGCACTTTGGGAGTGTCTGGGAGTGCTGGTCTAGACTCTAGGAGCCTAGCAACAGGGGGATAGAGGAGCACAGCCAGGGTGTCTTAAACGGGACCTTCAGTATGATTTAATGAAAAGCCTAAACTATTTCCCAGCATCTAAAATGAATATATTTTAAGTTTTTAGTCACTTACTTATTAATCTTTCCCCCACTGGGATGCAACTCTGTTCAGGACTCTAGGATATGGGCACTGCCATCTTGGCTCAGAAGAATCACACATACTGAGGAGAGCGGGATAAAGTACAGGGGGCGGGGTTACAGCTGTGCTTTGCACAGGCAGAGCAGAGCAGAGCTGGGGTCAGGGAAAGGACATCAATCCCAGAATGCAGAGCGACACCGTCAGAAGACACTTCCTGTTTGCAGGCTGCCTGTTGCTCCATAAGCCGCCATCTTGAATGTTTAAAGGCTCATAACATGCAGTAGATGCAGGTAGGATGAGTTTTAATGTTGGCAATCTGTATGTACAGGGTGTGGGAAACATATAATATAGACTCTTATTCAGGGTGAAGGTCCGCTTTACGCAAATTCTGGGAATCTTACAGACCCCGCCCATTATTATGAATCAGAAATTCAAGCATCACGTCCACTTTTTTTCAAAAGGAAAATCATGCAGTTAAAGTGTACATTTCAATATCTCTGCCATTTCTTCAATTTTCACGTTGTTTAACGGAAAACAATGTAGGACAGTGCCAAATATAGCCCAGTGCAATGGTCTAACCACTTCCTTTGCCTGCAGGAGCACTTTAAGAGATGATTCAGCACCATGAGATTTTTTCTTGTGTTTTTTGTGAAAGGGACAAAAGTGTTATGATTTTATCCCTTAGTGCAATTCAGCATCATTTTTAGCTCTGCAAATGTTTAACCCTTCTAGTGCCAGCTACGTGACTCTCACGTAGCTGCCTCTCCAACCGTTAAGTGCCAGCTACGTGAGAGTCACGTAGCTGACTTTAGAGGCCCATAAAAAAAAAGTAAAAAACATACAGACTTACCTTACCCCTCATTTGACAGGGCCAGCGATTCTGTACAAGAATTCGCTGTTAGATTTCCGCCCCCAGGCCTCTGATCTTCAGGAGGGGGCCCGGAATAGCCCCCCCCCCGCCATCTGAAAAAAAAAAAACAGTAAATGACATTTACTCACCTGGCAGCGCGATGGCTCTCCCCGGGTCTTCTCTTCCGATCCCCCCCCTGGGCTTTCCACGCTGCTTGTGAGGGCCCAGAAACGGGCCATCACCATCCTCTTCGGCCGACGCTGGCCCCGCCCCTAACT
This sequence comes from Gastrophryne carolinensis, assembly GCA_027917425.1. Lineage (NCBI taxonomy): Eukaryota > Metazoa > Chordata > Amphibia > Anura > Microhylidae > Gastrophryne > Gastrophryne carolinensis. The sequence goes on from CM051238.1 coordinate 44,269,805, forward strand.
CCGCCCACTTGATGACATCATCCCGCTCCTCGGGTTACTGGCACCCGGGCTCCGATCTGTCAGTTGTCAGCAGCGATCGGAGCAGGCAGGGTGGCTCTGATCTCCCTGCCTGCCACCCTCCCTGCTCTGATCACTACCGACAACTGTCATCTGCAGCAGCGTGGGACACTGGATGGGAGGTAAGTATAAGTGAAAATAGAATAAAGAACTTGTCTGGTGTCTTTTTTTTAACTTAACCCTTTGTGAACTGGTAAGGGGTCCATGAGACCCCTTATACCAGTTCACAAGGCTCTGGGTATGGCAGGTCACCTGCGGCAAGTGGGTGACTTGCCATAACCCCCAGCCCCCCATTACCTGCCTCCCCAACGGCCAGGGGGGGCAGAAGGGCCCGGGCCACGTGGCTATGTGGGCTAGTAGCCTGCAGGGCCAGGGGCCACCAACGCTGGCCCCTGCGCCCTGTTCTACAAGCCCCCATAGCTGGTCCGGGTCAGTAATGCTGGGTAAGGGGGACCCTATGTCATTTTTTGGGGGGGATTTTAAGGGTTTTTAACCCTTAGAATTCCAAAAAAAAAAAATGAGGTCCCCCCCCTCCCCCCCCCCCCTGGGAACCCTATGTCATTTTTTTTTTTTTATTAACCCCTTACAACTATGCAATCATATTGCATAGTTGTATCCTATCTGGAATCTCCTAAACTGCTGTTTCAGGAAAGGGGGTATACCTATACATATGTGGTACCATTGTAACCGGGAGAAATAGGGCTTTCACACGCAATAATATTTTATTAACAAACTTACATTTCTTATTACAAAAAAAACACTACAAATTGTAAAAAATAGTTTTTTTTCATTTTTTTGCACATATTTCACCCAAAAGTATTGAGAATACACTAAAAAAAGGCCAAACAAGACATTTCATGTTGAAGCCCAGACTCTGCTGAAAAAAACAATATACCATTTTCATGGAAATCCCTGGAAATCCCTTCAAAAATCAAGGTTGCACACGTGTAGCGCAAAAACGTGAAAAGTCGTCTGGCAACAGATTGTGACAAAAAAAATCTCGGTAGGCCGGCACTCAAAGGGTTAAAATGGACCAAAACCCACGCTGATCTTAGATTCCTGGGCCAATTGATTCCCCCCTGGGTATCCAAAATTGAGATGCCCCGCTGTGTGAAACACCCCCAGGTCACCCCATACACTTACCTTGCTTCATGGTAAATGGTGCATGCGCGAGTCGCATCCCTGCTATCCCTCTAGCAGGGTGCGTGCCCACAGCAAGCATTTGTGATCGGCCGTCGCAGGCACACTCCGTTAGAGGGTAGCTGGGGATACGGCCGCCAGAGCGCTTGGAGCCACTGGCCTTAGATGGAGTGACGTCAGCGGCTCCGAGTGCGCTGAATTGACGAGCGGCCGTGCATGCACCATAGAATCGGGAAGAGATGAGTTGCCATCTGCAATTTGGGGGGTTTCACACAGCAGGGTACCCCCCATCGATCTGAGTTTTGGTACACTTTAAATAATTCACTAAAAAAAGGTGCTGAATTGTACTAAGCAAAAATGTTAAGAAAAAAATGATATGATTTTTTCCCTTAGTGCAACTCAGCATAATTTTTTAGCTGTGCAAATGTTTATATAATTCGCTAAAAAGGTGCTGAATTGCACTAAGCAAATATAAATCATTATAAAATGTTTTTTTCGCACAAAAAAAGTGAGAATGAAGAATTCTCATGGCGCTGAATCAGCCCTCTGGTCATTATATTTGTAATACAAGGCATATACAATATAACATGCAGCGGCCAGTGACCGAGAAGAGCTAGTGTTTTCCTCTCCTCAGGATTGCGCGCCACATCTCGGGCGGAAGTGAGCTGCCGATCTCTCCGTCACAATGCTTGCGACTTCCGGTGCGACCTGTGTTCGGACCTGACCACGGGAGAAAAACAAAATACGGAGCTGTCCTCAGCTGGTCCTGAGGAGAATAGAAGCCCCGGCACATGCGTGATAGGAGGAAGCGGGTAAGTACCAGGAGAAGAAACAGAACCAAAAGAAAAGTGCAGCCGCAGGCGGGGAGGGGGCACCGAGAATAGACTGTGTCTCCTCCTTACAACCCCCGAAGGGATGAGTTAGCTTCCCATCCCTGACAGGAACCCCCCAATGCAGACCCACCCAGAACCCCCAGCACAGCAAATAGAAAATCTTCCTGACAGGAACGCACCTGGGTTCAGCATGAGACACAAAGGAGGGGCTTTGAAGCAGACCTCCTGTCAAACATGGATGAGATCCCCCCCAAGAGATTTGGGTCACCCTGCCAATTAAAACGGTGATCTGGCTTTTCCCAAGGCATCCTGATTTGGGATGCCCCACGGTGTGAACCCTCCGGGTGCCAGTATTCACTCACATTTCCATGCTCCCAACGGCGCATGCTTGGACTATCGTGCCATGAATAGATAATTCAGCAGGTGACTGTCACTGTTTTGTCGCGTCCCCTTACATCCCTAGTGGTGTGAGCGTGCTCCTGCTTCAGCCATTCAGATAGGCTGGGGCAGGGTCGCAAATGAGTTCAGGGATACGGCAGTGAAGGCTCCCCATTGATTTTAATCAGAACCCTTTGCCGAAGGGAAGTAAACACAGCGAAAGGCTCTGATTGGACGAGAGTCCGCGCATGGGCCGCTGGAGCGGGGACAGGTACGTTTCAGTGGGCTTTTTAGGGGTTTCTTACAGTGGGGCATCCAAATTCAGAATGCCCCAGGGGCACGAAACAAAGCCCCGGAAAGTAAGTTTTGTTCAGCTAAGTTTTGTAAAAACGCCCGATATCGGGCAAAATACTTACCCTTACCCAGCAGCAGCAGTGCCTGCTCTTTGTTCCTGTGCAGGTGACCAGTGACGTTTGCACATCCACGTGGACGGTAAGTAATTTTGCCTGATTTGGGGGCATTTCTATTAAAAAGAAAGTAATGTCATTAAAGTGGACCAACACCCAGGATTTTGACTATCCTGGGTTTTGGTCCACTTCAGGGGGGCACCCCGCTGTGTAAAACCCCCCAGAAACACCCCAATACTCACCTCACAACGCTCCCACGTGGCCGGGTGACAGCGACGGACAAGCCAGCGCGTCCGCCTCCGCCTCCCGCACGTCCCTCTCACAGCGCGCGCGTCCGCGCCGGCCATTCAAAAACGGCCGGCGCGGGCGTGCGCACGACTAGAGGGGCGCGCGGGAGGCGGCGGCGGCGAGTTTTTGGGGGGTTTTCGGGGGGGTCCCTCGCCGCGGGACATCCCGATCTCGGATGTCCCGCGGTGAGGGAGGTGATCGGTCCGGGAATCTTATAGATTCCCGGGCCGATCACCCCAGGGTGACGGTCCACTTTAAGGACCACGGCCAGAGGAAGGGCATCCATGGAACAGAGCAGAACTTCCAGGGTCCCCTGACCAACCTCACACACTCTGGTTTCCACCTGCCTATCATGCTTCTCTCTCCTCTTTTTCTTTCAGTCTCTTCCCCTGTTTCTCTCAACTTGTGCCTCTCTCTTTCTTTTTTCTTATGTCTCCCTCTCTTTCTCTTCCTCTCTTGTGTCATTCTCTGGTTTCTCCCCTGGTATCTCTCTCACGGGTCTCGGCTGCGTCTCTCTGTTGTCTCTCCCTCATGGCTTGCTGTTTCTCTTTTCCTTCTCTCACCTGTCCTTGCCTCTTCCCTGTCTTGTGCCCCCCTCTGCTTTTTTTCTTTTTCCCTTGTATGTGTCTTTCTCCAGTTCCTTTGTCTCTCCTTTACCTCCCTCTTGTGTCTCTGCTGCTTTTCTCTCTGTTCTCTCTCTCTCATGGCTTTTTTGCGTTTTTTTTTCTTAACCCTCTCATCTGTCTTTTGCCTATTTCTCTCTCCTGTCTCTTGCTTCCTCTTACTGTTGCACTCTCTTTTTTACTTCCTCTCTTATTATTCTCCAGTTTCTCTGTCACCTTTATTTCATGGCTGCCCTGCTGTTTCTCTTAACCATCTTTCACTCATCTTCTGCCTCTTTCTCTCCTGTCCCTTGCTTTCTCTTTCTATCTGCCTCTCTTTTTTTTTTCTTCTCCTCTTGTGTTTTTCTCTGGTTTCTCTTATGCCTCTCCCTGTCTCTATCTCTCTTGTGTGTGCTGCGTGTCTCTCTTGTCACCTCTCTCATGGCTGTCTTGCTGTTCTCCTTATTCCTCTCTTTCCCTCTTAGTGGTTTTCTCTTACGTGTTTGTTTATCTCCTGTTTCTCTCCCTGTCATCTTTGGTTTATTTCTTGCTTTCTTGTGTCTCTCCCCTGTTTTTATTCTTTTTTCAAGTCTTTCTCTCATCTGTTACTCTCCTATTGTGTTCATTTCTCTCTCCATTACAATATGTCTCTGTACTGTTTGTCTCTTCTGTGTCTCCCGCTTCTACACCCTGTCTTTTGTGTCTGTCTCACTTTCTCATACCTCTTTCTCTTGCATCTTGTCTCTCTCTCTCTGTTTGCCCCTGTCTCTCAATCCTCCGGAGCCCCCTAAAGTGGACCAACACCCAGGGGGGATCGGCCCGGAAATCGGGATGTCCCGCGGGGAGGAACCCCCCAGGAGGCCCACAAACCTTACCTCCGCCCCGTTCCATCGGCGCATGCGCGAGCCGCGGCCGCGTTTCGCACTTCCCTCTAGCAGGGCGCGCACCCGCGCCGGCCGTTTGTGAATGGCCGGTGCAGGCGCGCTCCCTGTTAGAGGGAAGCGCGAGACGCGGCCTCCAGCGCTCAGAGCTGGTATGCGTGTCCAGGCGGCCTTGGACGCGCATACCACAGCGGCTCTGAGCGCTGTGATTGGCTGGCGTGGGAGCGGGGAGAGGTGAGTTTTTTTGGGCTTTCTGGGGGGTTTCAGACAGCGGGGCACCCCCGATCGGGGTGCCCCACCGAAGTGGACCAAAGCCCAGGATAGTCAAAATCACTTTAAGATGGCACAATACCCTGTGCTGGAACCCCACTGACCCTGCTTGTCTAAGTAGTTCAGGTGATGACTGCCGAAAAGGTGAGAGATTGTGGCCTGTGTCGGGGGTTCACAGATGCACCAGGGCCACTTAGTCATAAGGTGCTGGAGTCTAAGGCACCCCAGCGCGGATGTGGAGCACTCCCGCTTTTGGGGCGAGTGCCTCGCATCTGCCTGTGAAAAGCTGCCCATAGTACTCTGAGCGCTTTCACATGTAAATCGGGCGTTTGCGGAGCACTCCACAAAAGCCCTGCTAACAGTGACCTAAGGGCGCTTTGCTAGCAATCTCCCTCCATGTGAGTGGAGAGCGGTAGCGCTAAACGCCCTCCACTCGCTGACATGCAGATTGTGGTGCGCTCGCCCAATAGCACAATCGCTGTAGTTCAAAATCAGCCTAAAAGACACCAATGCCTGCCAACTAAGTGCCCCTGGTGCCTTGGGATGGGGGGATTGGTCCATGTTAAACTATGGGAGCCTGTAAAAAGGCTTTAATTTATGCACCTTCTTAGCACAGAGGCATTCTGATTCTGGATCTCCCCTATCGCAAACCTAGGCTGGCACACCCCATCACATATATTTCTGACACACTTGCACTATAGTACCGTCTCTCCGTGTGAGAGCAGCTAAACTATTGGATGTGCCTGGTGCACCTAATACTATAGGTTGCTGATGATCATGTGGAGTGACCACTGAAGTATGGGCTGTGGCCCCGTCAGGGAAAGTGGAATTTAGTGAGTTATTTTGCCCCGAACATGCTTGTTAGATTTACATTGTAGCGCGACCCATATCCTGATGCCCCCTTGAGGCTCTTCTAGACACTATAAAGCAATCCTAATGTATTTGCAGACTTTAGGGCATATTTAAAGCCACCCCCACCCCTGCTGCTGAGATTTGTGAGGGTAAAAAAAAATGTAACTACCTGCTGGTTACCTGATTCCTCAGTGGAAGCGAGCAAAGCTGCTGCACAATGTGAATTACCTAATCACACAGTCACTGCAGCAGTCACAGCCGCACTGCCAGCTATGGGATGCCCCTTCAGTTAAAGTAGGGCATGAAGCTTTGTATGGTGGGGTATAGGCAACAGCGGCATCCTGTTGTGTAGCATGTTTCGCACTGGAGGAGATACTCCTGCCACACATGTTCAACAGTTTCCTGCCCCATGGAGCTTTACTAGGAAAAGGTGAGCATTTCTTTGATGTAGGGTTCACTGATGGCATGATGGTTTGGGTTTGTTTAGCATCCCTGTGGATCAGAACCCTTTCTAGCCAATAGCTGCAAATGAGGGTTTAGGTCTGTCTTATTGAAAGAGTGGGAATGACTCATGAACCACTGTTTTTTTTTTTTCCAGATAGTTTTGCTGCACCACCACAATGACCATCTTCTCTCCAGCCCATAATATGGGGACAGATCGCTACAGGTGGGGTCTGTTTCATTGTCCGGCGGTGAGATTTAACTGACAATGGAGCTGCCAATGGACACAAAATAGAGCAAGGTGAGTCTGTGATATTCCTGGAAGTGGCAGTGAACATGTCAGGAGGGCAGTTGTGCAGTTTAAAGAGTAAATATGCTCATCTGTGGTAGACTGGGGGGGGGGTGAAAAGGAGATAACACATTTGTTGGAACCATCTTTGCTGATCAGGTAAAACAAACAAAGGTATATATATATATATATATATATATATATATATATTATAAAATCCAGGCGGGAGTGTGCGTGCTGCGGAGTGTGCCACTCCCACTTCTCTGTGCCGATGCACTATTACAGACGGTGGTTTTTGCTGTACATTAATATCAACGCAAACAAACACTGATTGGGCGAGAGCCGTGCATGCATTGTGGGAGCGGTGGAAAGGTAAATGTAATTTAAGGGTGATCTCTGGGGTTTTAAGCATCAGGGCATTTCAAATCAGAATTTAAAATTGTAGAGTTTCAGTCCACATTAAATCTGCCTTGTTGTCTTCCATGGCTGCTATCCAGTCTACAGGGAAGCCAGGAATGTGGGCAGGTCATGTCAGCTAGCATTCTTGCGGTCAGCCAATCTAAAAAATGCCAGGCCTCAACAGTGGGAATTTCTTTGCATAAGCTGCTTGGGCAGGTGGGGGCGTGGAGGATAGGTTAATGGGTTTTGTCCTCAAGCCCCTTGGTTGAACCCATAAACTGCTGGTGGACACATGGATATCAAGGAGCATGGCAGTGGTACGTACATGGTGGGGGGGGGGGGGGGGTGTGCATAGGACGTGCAGTGGGTAATCCCCCTTTATGTCAGATTGAAGGAACCTCTATTTAGTTTTGATTGCATGTGTCCTTTAGGATAATGGCCTCTATTCAATAAGAGTTAAAAAAAAATTCTCATGGTAGTAAAAAAATTCAATTCATGAGAAAAAAGCCTGAGAATGTCACTGTTACTGAATCACCAGATAAAAAGACAATGAAAGTCAATGGCAGCTTTTACTACAGTGTAGAAAGGAGTAAACGGTTCTGGTGATTCACTAACAGTGACATTCTCAGGTTTTTTTCTCATGAATTGAATTTTTTACTACCATGAACATTTTTTTCAACTCTATTGAATAGAGGCCAATATGTTAAAACTTCTAATCCTGTTTCTGGAGAATTGTTGTAATTAAATGGTTGCTTGTTCTTCTCTAGGATGAACGAGTTAAATCTGGGCGCGGTGGGTATGGATCAGCTGACCTCGGTCTCGGTTGGCAATGCTCTCTCTGTTTCAGGAAACCACCTTGGGCTTGCATCCTCCCCTCCGCACAACACTCTTGCTGCTCCGGGTAAGACAGACTATTTGCCAAACAGTAATTGTCGAAGAGAATGTTGTGCAGTAATAAGTTCTGTGGAAGAGCAGTGCAGACCTCATATCATTTATGAACATTGACGACTTTTATTTGGCGGTCACCATCCACCATCTACTTGGCTATAGGGCCAAATATTTATTCTAAGTATGTCACACACCCCGCTTCAAGACATTCATTACACTTGGGTATACTGACCTGTAGATGGCAATCTTGCAGAGATGATAAAAAAAGGTCAGACCCTCCCGGCCCATAAATACCTGGGACCTCCCACTCCCAGTCTTTCATCTCTACAGAGGCGAGCAAGTCAGAAGATGATGTCTCCTCCTTGCAGGTAGCCGGGATGACTCCCGGCCACTTTTATTCTTCTATTTCTGCCCGGATCCCCTTGTTTTTATATTCCCTGCCCCCCAGCCTAGGCTGCTGGTCCCGGCAAAGGTAGTTGGCACCCCTGGTGCTTAGGAGCCGTGAGACCCCATAACAATGGGTAGGCGGCTATCCGGGTTGGTGATCCCGGTTTGGGATGCCCCGTCCCTTGGCCCTTCCCTGGCATGGATTCCCCCTCTCCCAGGTATCCTTAGAGGGGGGGGGGGCGGGTCCCTTATGGATTCCTTTATTCATATATGTGTGTGTGTGTGTTTACTTCTCGTTTACTTGTGTGTGCTTTTACGTTATTTGCATAACGCCGGAGGTCCCGCGGCGCCGGCCTCCGGCGTGCTAATAGTGCTGGCCGCAATGGCGGCGGCGAGCCCATGAGGGCTTCTTCTCCTCCGAGGGGGGGGTGGGGCGGGCTGGGCGATCGCGCGCGCCTACGGCCCGCCCCCCCCCCCCGTGCTGAGAGTGTGGCTTTCACGTCCCTGCTTCTGGCCGGGAGAGACGGGGGAGGGGCGGGGCCGGGTGCGACGATCGTATCGCACCGGCCCGCCCTCCCTCTTCCTACTACACACTGCGCGTTTCCTGCGGTTCCGGTGGTCGGGTGAGGGGCCTGATGGCCGTCACTATCAATTGTTACTGCTTTCTACATTTGCATGGTGCTGAATGTGTGCTTGTGTTCTATACTCTGGTTTCTCTTCAGATCGAATAAATCTTTCGCCTTTTACTAAAGATTTCCATGTTCCAGGTGGACCATTGAGCATATTAAAGGGGGGTTCTCCCTGGTTAAAATTTAGCTGGCCTAAAATCCTCCCACTCGTGACTTAAAGGGGCATCCCGGGTGGCATAATTGCGTAATTCCCAAACAACATAATGCGCATTGTACACATTTATTGTATATACCATATTTAGTACAAAAAAATCACCATATGGAGGCTTCCCCGGATACTGGACTTGTGCCCCCCTCGGGGCAATTTAGGCTGTGTTTGGGGTGTGGGGTATCCCTTTTGGGGGATGATGTATTTCTATGTGTACCCTGTGCGCAGCGGACTATTACGCAGCAGACCGGATCTCAGGCGTCTGGTTCTGCTCCGCCAGTCTCCTCCCCGTCTCCCCCTCGCCTGACACGTGCGTGTGATGTGGTCATTAGCGGGGGGTCGCAATCTGAGGTGTGTGCCAGATTGACCAATCTTGAAAAATTGTTTTCCAGTGCCGTCGCCAAAAAGGCCACGGCAAAGAGAAAACATTTGTATTCGGCTGCACAGGCCTTTGATAGGGAGGACTTTGACTCCCTGGATTGGTCTGATTGCTCCCCGCGTGAGGAAGGGGAGCTGTATGAGGGGTCTGAGGACTCCGACGATCAGCAGTTTGTGGGCGCTGATGCCGAGCAGGGCCAGGGGGATTCCTCTGATACTTCCAGGGTCCTGGCTCATATGTTTGAGGTCCTGGCTTTTTCTCCCCCTGAGGCGGCTCCTCCGCTGAAGGGGTAGTTCTTTGAAGAGACAAAGCCCCGCTTGGAATTTACGTATCAAAAGCATTTTGATGGTATCATTCGCAAGGAATGGGAGAGACCGACGCGGCTTCCGGGTGTCCCACTGGGTTGGGACAAGAAATATCCCTTTCCGGCGGACGCAGTGAAGCACTGGTCGTCTCCCCCCGAGGTGGTTGCTCCTGTTTTGGGGTTGTCCAGCTCCTCAGTCCCCCATTCTCTGGAGTGCACTACTCTCAAGGATGGTGAGGATAAACGCATTGACCAGATGGCTTGTCATGGTTTTGCCAGTGTTGGATCGGCCTTGCGGCCGGTTTGTGCTTCTGCGCTTGTACTGGTTGCTGCCAGGTTGGTTGTTAGAGGATTCTTGACCTCGTCCGGGCTCGACCCGGCTAGTGAGGAGCTTGCCGACCTTAAGCGCTGTGAGTTATTCTTATCCTTTGTACTGTCCGCCCTGGACGACACTTTGGTGATGTGTAGCAGAGCTACGGCTCTGCTTGTGGCTATCCGCCGGTCGGTTTGGTTGTGTCAGTGGGCGGCTGATGTTGTGTCCAAAAAGTCGCTCACGGCCCTTCCCTTTGTGGGGTTGCGGCTCTTTGGAGAAAAATTGGATTCGGTGGCAAACTGAGGTAAGTTACCTCAGCTTAAGAAGCAGCGCCGCCCCTTTCGGGGGGCGGCTTCCTTCTCTCAGTCCTTTCGTGGGGCTAGAGTCGGTAGGGGTTTGGCTTTCCCCTCGTCCAAAAGTGATTCCTGGACCAGGGGCAGGGGTCGGGCCTGTCCAGGACACAGTTGGAGCTCCAAGCCTAGAGTCGCTGCCAAGCCGGCTCAGCAATGAGGGGGCGCCCTCACCCTTGCGGGTGGGGGGATGGCTGCTACTCTTCTCCCAGGTTTGGGTCCAAGAGGTCTCGGACCGGTGGGTTCAGGAAGTGGTGTCTTCCGGTTACAAACTGGAGTTCGAGTTCCGGCCCCCTCCCAGATTCTTCAGTTCTTGGGTGCCGTTAGATCCTCTGGCCGCCCAGGGGCTGCGGGCGGCAGTAGCACGTCTCTTGGACATGGCTGTCATCTGCCCGGTGCCCCACTCAGACCGGGGCCTGGGCTTCTATTCCAATTTGTTCACGGTGCCCAAGAAGGACGGATCCGTTCGTCCCATTCTGGATCTGAAGTTGCTCAACAGGTTTGTTCGTCCCCGGAAGTTCCGTATGGAAACTTTGCGCTCAGCCATCCGCTCACTGCGTCAGGGGGACTTCATGACGTCCATAGACATCAAGGATGCTTACCTGCATATTCCAATATTTCCGGCACACCAGAGATTCCTCAGGTTTGTCGTGGACAATCGACATTTTCAGTTTGTGGCTCTTCCGTTTGGCCTTACCTCGGCTCCAAGGGTTTTTACCAAGGTGTTGGCAGGAGTGACGGCCATCCTCAAAGCTAGGGGTATCCGCATTGTGCCCTATCTGGACAATCTTCTCATCATGGCGTCTTCCCTCAGTCAGGCGCAGCTGGATACCAGGAATGTGGTGTCCACTCTGGAGAGTTTCGGTTGGGTGATCAACTATCCCAAGTCCTGCCTCACTCCCTCCAGGGTGGTGGAGTTCCTGGGAATGTCGCTGGATACTTCTCAGGCCAGGGTGTTTCTCCCCTGGGCCAAGGTTCTTCTGTTTCAGGAATTGATTCAGCGTCTTCTATCCATTCCCCGTCCGTCCATCCAGCTAGGGATGCGACTCGTGGGATTGGTGGTGGCGTCGTTCGAGGCGGTTCCCTTTGCCCAGTTTCACACAAGGACGCTCCAGCTCCATCTCTTGGCGGCCGGGGACGGGTCCCCGCTGTCATTGGATCAGTCTTTTCTGATGTCCCCCCGGGTGTGGCGTTCCCTTCGGTGGTGGCTGAAACCAAGCAATCTGACGAGGGGCAGGTCCTTTCTGACTCCTCTTTGGGAGACGGTCACCACGGATGCCAGCCTGTCAGGTTGGTGGGGATTTTGGAAGGATCTTCAGTTTCAGGGACTGTGGGGGGCCTCTGGAGGCTCACGATCCCATCAATGTTATGGAGTTGAGAGCCATCAGGCTGGTTCTGGCTCACTTGACTCTTCAGTTGCGGGGCCTACCGGTCCAAGTTCGGTCGGACAATCGGACGGCGGTCGCCTACATCAATCACCAGGGAGGGACTCGCAGCAGGCGTGCCCTCAGGGAAGTGTCCTTGATCCTTGCTTGGGCAGAGAGCAATGTCCCATGCATCTCGGCGGTGTACATTCCGGGAGTGGAGAACACGGAGGCGGACTCCCTGAGCAAGGGGTCATCTCGCCGGGGGGAATGGTCGCTCTGCCCCAAGGTGTTTCGGTCGCTTTGCCAATGATGGGGGACCCCGGAGGTGGCCCCCTTTGCCTCTCGTCACAATCACAAGCTTCCGGCATTTGTGTCTCTCTCGTGGGATCCACTGGCTCTGGCAGCGGATGCCATGTCTCTGGACTGGAGGGATCTGGGGTTTCTGTACCTGTTCCCTCCGTTTCTCATGGTGGGCAGTGTGGTGCGCAAGCTTGCCCTAGAGGGCGCGTCAGCAATCCTGGTGGCTCCAAGGTGGCCAAGACAGGTGTGGTTCGCAGACGTGGTAAGGTTGGCAGAGGATCAGTTAGACCTGCCCCTTCTGCCGAATCTGCTCACTCAGGGGCCACTGCTCTACCCCAATTTACCAACGCTGGCTTTGACGGCGTGGTTGCTGAAACCTCCAAGCAATGATGGAGCTTGGAGGTTGCTGAAACCTCCATCTTGAGGGAGGAAGGTCTTTCTGATGCTGTCATTCAGACTCTGGTTAGGGATAGGAAGCAGTCTTCCTCTGACATCTATTCTAGGACTTGGAGGTCTTATATTGATTGGTGTGAGGTCAGGGCCTTGCCTTGCAGGGCGTTCTCTATCCCTAGGGTTTTGGAATATCTGCAACATGGTCTTGACCAAGATTTGCAGCTTAGTACGCTGAAGGGGCAGGTTTCTGCCCTGGCGGTTTTCTTTCAAAAGTTCTTTGCCCTTTTTCCAGGGGGTTACGCATGTGCGGCCTCCTAGGAAGCCTTTGCTCCCAGTTTAGGCTTTGAATTTGGTTTTGTCTGCCTTGCAGGGTCCTCCTTTTGAACCTTTGCAGGATATTCACTTTCTACGCTTACTCAGAAGGTCGCCATCACCTCCGTTCGACGTGTTTCGGAGTTGGCAGCCTTGTCTATTAAGACTCCTTACTTTGAGAGGCATCAGGACAAGGTTGTTTTCCGCTTCAAACCAGAATTTCCTTCCTAAGGTGGTCTCTGCTTTTCATTTCAAACGGGATATTGTTCTTCCCTCCTTGTGTTCTAAGCCCAGCAATGACAAGGAGAGGGTTTTGCATTCTTTGGATGTGGTTCGCTGTGTGAAGTACTATTTGGTGGCTACTTCTCCTTTTCGTAGGACTGACGCCCTTTTTGTGGTGCCCTCTGGGCCTAGGAAGGGTTTGGCTCCTGCCAAGTCTTCCATTAGTAAATGGATTCGCCAGGCCATTGTTGGGGCCTATTCTGCCTAGGGGAAGATTCCCCCTTTTCGTGTTACTGCTCATTGTACTCGTGCTGTTGGGGCGTCCTGGGCCTTCCAGCACCAGGCTTCTGTTGAGCAGGTTTGTAAGGCTGCTACTTGGTCTTCGGTTCACACTTTTTCCAAGTTTTACAAGGTTGATGTTCGGGCCTCAGCGGATGCTGTTTTTGGCCGCAAAGTTCTGCAAGCTACGGTGGTTTAGGTTTGTGCCTTGTTTTTTGGATCCCTGCCCTTTATGGACACTGCTATTGGATGTCCCAAGTGTAATGAATGTCTTGAAGCGGGGTGTGTGACTTACTTAGAATAATACCATTTTGTGAATACTCGCCTGTAAAATGGGTATTATAAGTATGTCACACACCCCGCTTCACCCTGCCCTTTTATGTTCTGGATCCTTTATATGGTGAACCTTTGTTAGTTGTAATTGGCTTTCCTGGTCCCTTGATCTTACTGCTATCTTTATACTGGGTAATGAGTGGGAGGTCCCAGGTATTTATGGGTCGGGAGGGTCTGACCTTTTTTTATCATCTCTGCAAGATCACCATCTACAGGTCAGTATACCCAAGTGTAATGAATGTCTTGAAGTGGGGTGTGTGACATACTTATAATACCCATTTTACAGGTGAGTATTCACAAAATGGTATTTTTTATTGTGCCATCTGACAATATTACGCTAGAACTTGTTACATCTTACTCCTAAAAGATGACTTTGCCCAACAAAATTAAAATAATTTACAGGCCAAATGAGCAATTCTGGCAATATTTAATGCTGGATTGTTATTGTACCCATTTCTCTGCCTATTTTCAGTGTGTGTGTACCCCGCTTAGTTGCTGCCTTTTGCTCTGCATTGTGTCCTGGTACTTATGGGCATGCTCCTTAGTTGCTCCATATACCAGGTGTGACCATTCTTAAACCGAACCTTCAGCATGATTTAATGAAAAGCCCAAACCCTTAAAAACTATTCCCCAGCATCTGAAATTAATATCGTTTTTAGTCACTTACTTACCGGTAATTATTATTCTTTCCCACACTGGGCTTCAACTCTGTTCAGGACTTTAGAATACGGGCACCGCCATCTTGCCTCAGAAGCATTACACATACTGAGAAGAGCGGGATAAAGTGCAGGGGGTGGGGATATAGCTGTGCTTTGCACAGACAGAGCAGAGCTGGGGTCAGGGAAAGGACAGCAATCCCAGAATGCGGAGCCGCACAGTCAGAAGGCACTTCCTGTTTGCAGGCTGCCTGATGTTCAATGACCCGCCATCTTGGATATTTAAAGGCTCATAACATGCAGTAGACGCAGGAAGGATGATTTTTAATGTGGGCAATGTGTATGTACAGGGTGTGGGAAACATATAAGATAGGCTCTTATTCAGGGTGAAGGTCCGCTTTAAACTTAGGAGCTCAGCTGAACTAATTGAGTTATATCTCTGCCAAGAAGCCAAAAAAAAGCATTGGAGATTTGCTCAAGATGGTTCACTGTGCCAGTGCATTAAGTTTGATTTTATGAAATGTCACCTCTGTATATATCCCTCACTTTTTGCCACCATTTATTGCCATTCTTGTTTGCATCTGGAGTCCCTCCTTGGATATCTGCTTTGCTATTATAATCATTCTTGTGTCCCCTTTATTAAAGCAGACCTCCAGCCTAAAGAAAGTAGGCCTAAAGTCAAAAACATTAGGTCCTTTCTAATGGGGCAGTCCAGGCTGTTCCGGGGGGCGGAGCTGCAGGGGCTTCCCCGCCGCTGTCTGGCTCCGTCAGCGGCGAGGGCGGCTGTGTCTATGGCGGTGACACACCAGAAGTGACGTCTTGCGGCTTGTGATGTCACTTCTAGTCCAGCGGGGAGTCCCGGGAGCCGCACACACTAGTCTCTTTGTGTGCGGACTCCACAGCGAGGGCACGTGGGCGGGGGTGAGTACTTAAGGCGCCCCCTCCCTAATAGACATCCCCTCACCCTAGCAAGAAGCGGCATGGGTAGCCGCGTGCACAAGTGTTGTCTTTTCTGCTGCCTCCATCTTCACCTCCCCACTCCATGGACACCAAGGCCTCGATTCAATAAAGGTAGAAAAAATTTTCCTGGTAGTAAAAAATTCAATTCATGAGAAAAAAGCCTGAGAATGTCACTGTTACTGAATCGCTAGAAACAAAGACAATGAAAGCCAATGGCAGCTTTTACTACAGTGTAGAAAGAAGTAAACAGTTCTCTACTTCTCTTAGGAGTAAAAAAGTACCATTGACTTTCATTGTTTTCTTAGCTGGTGATTCAGCAACAGTGACATTCTCTGGCTTTTTTCTCATGAACTGAATCTTTTACTACCATGAGAATTTTTTTCTACCTTTTATTGAATCGAGGCTCATGTGTTGTTTAGCCTGAAAGTTGTAATTATGTATCTGTGCCCATGCACTTTTCACTTTGTTGTTGGTTTCTAGTGTTTGAACTCCGGGGATTAGATATTTACTTGTTACTGTTATTGTTCCTTATTTTATTGTATCAACTACTTTGCTATTTTGGCCAATATTTTGTGCAATAATATTGTATATAGTAAGTGTTTCACTATTTCTTAATGATAATGAGTTAGTTGTTTTTTTTAAAAAGGGTATATAATATTATTGTTTCTGCCACTTGGTGTTGCATATTGCAAAGCACATGTATATAGGGATTTATAGACAAGACAAAGGTTTTTTTTTTTTTTTTTTTGTGCCGGCACAAAATTACATGTTATGCTCAGGATAAGATATTGATTCGTCACATGGGTCCATGATTATATTTATACATATCGTTTTTTGATTCTTTTGATAGTAGTGGGTTATTTAGAGCTTGAGAAGATTGGAGGTGTAGCAATGGTTTTTAAATGTCTTTAGTGTTATGTGTATTTTTGTATGTACTCCTAATAAAGTGATTATTTTATTTTACGTGGTGGTGCTCCCTTATTAGGGGTTATCGAGGCTTAGTTCCTCGACCCCCTTTGTTTCTGTAGTAATATATATGGTGAGCACACTTGTAAGCTTCATTTGTCGAGGTGGTGCACTTGTTGTTGGCGTTCCTAATCGACAAAACATACTCGTCTGTTATACCATGCCGCTCCTTCACAGAGGTCAGGCAGTACTACCTGTTTATAAGACCAAGTCTTGTGGCATGTTCATATCTGGAGATTCCTCTGGCAGATGTCTACCATTTCAAGGAAGTTGTGGGGGGACAAGGCCCAGTCCTGCCTCCACACACTGACTAGAGCACGCTGCCCTATATTCAGCTTGTCAGAGTGGCTGTGGCAGGCATTGCCTACAATGACTGGGTCCTGATCTTGTGAGAATCAAACCAAGGGACCACTGTGAATCTGCTGCGGGGGAAGAGAGGGGAATCAGTATTGTTCAGTGTATATACAGAGCAGTGTGCGTGCCCGCGCCAGGCATTTGTGAATGGCCGGCACGGGCACGCTCCCTGTTAGAGGGAGGAGGAGGATGCGGCCATCAGAGCTGCTGCTCTTAGACGGGCCGTGGGACTGGAAAGAGGTGAGTTGGCTGCGGCATCCTGGGGGGTTTCCGATCAGGGTGCCCCCGGGGAAAGGACCAAAACTCAGGATAGTCAAAACTTTTGCCTATCCTGGGTTGTCGTCCACTTTAACACCATGATTGACATCATGTGGTCGCTTTCCCAGCCCAATTGCGGGGCCTCATTTTGCTGTCTGATCGAGGTTCAGTTAAAGTGGACCAACACCCAGGATTTTGACTATCCTGGGTTTTGGTCCACTTCGGTGGGGCACCCCGATCGGGGGTGCCCCGCTGTCTGAAACCCCCCAAAAACTCACCTCTCCCCGCTCCCACGTGACCGCGCCAGCCAATCACAGCGCTCAGAGCCGCTGTGGTATGCGTGTCCAAGGCCGCCTGGACGCCCATACCAGCTCAGCTGGCTCTGAGCGCTGGAGGCCGCGTCTCGCGCTTCCCTCTAACAGGGAGCACGCCTGCACCGGCCATTCACAAACGGCCGGCGCGGGTGCGCGCCCTGCTACAGGGAAGCGCGAGACGCGGCCGCGGCTCGCGCATGCGCCGATGGAACGGGGCTGAGGTAAGGTTTGTGGGCCTCCTGGGGGGGTTCCCCCAGGGATCTGATCTGATCGGTCCGGGAATCTTATAGATTTCCGGGCCGATCCCCCCTGGGTGTTGGTCCACTTTAAGGATTGCAGGGGGTCAGTGGGTGGGAGGAAACAGCAATCTGGATGAATCCCCCCAACACAATGCAACACCACACCCATTATGTAGATAATGGGTGTAGGAACGCTTTAAGGGATGACCTTTTATATAAAAAAAAACACACTCCCGCGTCTTTTATGTTTGCCCTTTTTCCCTCTATTTCAGTAGTATAAAACTTACTGAGTCCTGTGGTGCCCCCGCATTGAATAGTCGCCTGCACTAATCAGTACATCCACTCTATTGCAATGGAGGATGCCTGGCACAATCCTTCATTTCAGCAAATGGCATGGGCGTGGCCTTATCACTGTGACTGATGCAGACAGACTCCCTTTGCCTCAGAGGTTGCTGGTGAGCCTGAATGCCGCAGGACCTGGTAATTGATTGAAAGGTGTTTTTATTTATTTATTTATTGGTGTGTTTTGCTTGGATGGTTCCTTTAAAGCGGACCTTCACCCTGAATAAAGCGGACCTTCACCCTGAATAAAGCGGACCTTCACCCTGAATAAGAGCCTATCTTATATGTTTCCCACACCCTGTACATCCAGATTGCTCACATTAAAAGTCATCCTACCTGCATCTATTGCATGTTATAAGCCTTTAAACATCCAAGATGGCGGCTCATGGGGGCCTCAGGTGGTCTGCAAACAGGAAGTGCCTTCTGACTGTGTCGCTCTGCATTCTGGGATTGGTGTCCTTTCCCTGACCCCAGCTCTGCTCTCTGTGCAAAGCACAGCTATAACCCCACCCCCTGCACTTTATCCCGCTCTCCTCTCCTCAGTATGTGATGCTTCTGAGTCAAGATGGTGGCGCCCGTATCCTAGAGTCCTAAACAGAGTTGCAGCCCGGTGGGGGAAAGACTAATGACTAAAAACTTAAAATATAAATTTTGGATGCTGGGGAATCATTTTTTAAGGATTTGGGCTTTTCATGAAATCATGCTGAAGGTCCGGTTTAAGGCCCAGTGGGCTCTCACAACTGTAATATGATGTTGACCTTAATATTTTTTCCTCTTTCGGGCAGGTCTACCTGTGGCCATCCCCAACATCGGGCCCTCCCTCAGCACTCTTCCATCTGCGCTTTCTGTCATGCTCCCAATGGGCATTGGAGAGAGGGGAGTCATGTGCGGCCTCCCGGAGAGAAATTACACACTCCCGCCACCACCTTACCCGCACCTCGAGAGCAGCTACTTCCGCCACATCCTGCCCGGTAACTGTTCTGCCTGTATTTTAAACTGTTATCTACTTTTTTTTTATGGTCATGTCAAAGTGCGCCCCATGAACTTTTTTTTTTTTTTTTACAAATATTTTGGTGTCTTTCTACATTAAAATTTTTTTTTGCAAATATGGACGACAAATCTATATTCACACCACCAGCCCCCCATTCCTCTCCCCACCTGATTGTAACTGGCTAACTAAGCTCTTGCAGCGTGCTGCAGTTTGAATGGCAGAAGCGGAGCTGCACAGTACGGCGTTACCGCGGGGGGAGCAAGCAACTGCATTTTTCTTTGTATTTTTTCAAATAATTTTTTTACTGAGGTAAGCCTTGCTTACATCATAACCATAGTACTATGGCCTTGATTCACAAAGCGTTGAAAAAAAACTCTCATGGTAGTAAAAAATTCAATTCATGAGAAAAAAAGCCTGAGAATTTCACTGTTAGTGAATCACCAGATAGGAAGCCAATGAAAGTCAATGGCACTTTTTTACTCCTGAAAAGGGTATTGAACTTTTTACCCCTTTTTACCTGTAGTAAAAAGTGCCATTGACTTTCATTGTCTTCCTATCTGGTGATTCACTAACAGTGAAATTCTCAGGCTTTTTTCTCATGAATTGAATTGTTTACTACCATGAGAGTTTTTCTCTTAGTGAATCAAGGCCTATGTGTTTACATCCCTGTAAGAGTTTTCTGCTTTTCAAACGGCAAATCTGGCTTAGACCAAAACCCAGGATTTTGACTATCCTGGGTTTTGGTCTTTGCCCCCTGGGTACCCTGATCAGGGTTTCCCCACTGTGTGAACCCCCCCAGGTCGCCCGATCTTACTTACCCTTCCATGGTCCTATGGTGAATGCGCAGCCCTCTCGTTCAATCGGTGGATCTGCTCCAGCCCCTTCGTCCAGGAGCTCGTCTAAGTGGATCGAGTGGACCGGGAACAAAGTGAGTTTTCAGGCAACCTGGGGGGTTTGACATAGCGGATGCCCTGGGAGGGGGGAGCGATGCCTGCCCTGGAGTCTCATAGACTCCATGGTGGGTTGTGATCCACTATTTATACAAAAACAGAAAAGTGAGGAGTTCGCTGATCACCTTGCAGATACATAAAGTTACATAGGGCCTTATTCATGAAGGGATAGTGACAGGTAGTGCCTTGTAAGTGACAGGTAGCGTCAGGTGAACACCAGAGACGGCACGCAATACCACATTTATGAAGCCGAATCTGGTGAGTGACTAGAACAACGCCATGTAGCGCCCGATTCATCATTATCCTAGGCTCGGCGTACAGCGCCGGCATTCATTCTTGCAGAGCGCCACGTCTTACCTGGCGCTCTCCCATACATTTCTATGGACGATCCTTAAATCCCTTTCCTGATCCCAATTTTATTTATTTATTTTTTTTTAATAAAATCTCAAAACTTTCTGACATGTATCCTGGGCTAGAAAATGACATTTGTGATTTTTTTTTTAATTTTTATGCAGAATTGTCCTTACATGTCTGGTATTAAAGTGTTCATGTTACAATGTAATAATACAATACAATACGTGTGGGTAGTCCGCCACCAGGTGGCGCCAGTTACTGCAAGATCCAAAGCGGTAACTCCCCCCCTGCCTCCTATAAATAGAGCCGTTTCCATGGAAATCCCCAGAACGTCAAAAAGCAGTAAATGAGACAGGCCGGGAGGCTACGAAAAACATGTTAACAAACATGCTACAGCATGTACTCTCTCCAAACAAGATAAGGGCAATGGTCCAATACAAAAAATAATCACCATAATAGGCAAAAGAGGAAATGAACCCCCCCAGGGCAGGGTGGGACAGCCCGGACCGAACACAGGCAAAACCAATTCTACAGGTGAGTACTCACAGAATTGTATTTTTCCCTGTGTTCGGTCCGGGCTGTCCCAGTTATCCATATACGTCTGGGACATCCAAAAGCAGTGTCCGTAATAGGTCGGGATCCCCAGAGCGAAACAGCATGTAGTTCATTTCACTACCGCTTGAAGCACCTTTCGGCCAAAAACAGCATCAGCTGAGGCCCTAACATCAACCTTGTAAAACTTAGTAAAGGTATGAACAGAAGACCAGGTAGCGGCCTTACAAACTTGTTCAACAGAGGCCTGGTGCTGAAAAGCCGAGGAAGCACCAATAGCTCTAGTAGAATGAGCTGTAATACGAAAAGGGGGTTCCTTCCCCTTGGCAGAGTAAGCTTGCACCACCGCCTGTCTAATCCACTTGCTGAGAGTGGACTTGGCCAGAGGCAAACCCTTTCCTTCAGTGAGAACAAAGAGAGAATCAGACTTCCTGAAGGATTCAGACGCAACCAGGTAGTACTTAATGGCTCTGACCACATCCAAGGCATTGAGGGTCCTCGCCTTAAAATAAGACGGTTCCGGACACAGGGAAGGCAAAACAACTTCCTCGTTAAGATGAAAGGGAGAAACGACCTTAGGCAAACAATCAGGCCTAAAGAGAAAAACCACCTTATCCTTATGCCGCTCAAAGTAAGGAGGCTTCATACAAAGAGCGGCCAGTTCTGACACCCGGCGCACCGAGGTGATGGCTACCAAAAAGACCACCTTTAGGGTCAATGCAGCGTCGCACAAAGGCTCAAAGGGAGGACCCTGGAGAGTAGAAAGCACCAAATTCAAATCCCACACCGGTAATACAGGCTTACGTGGTGGACGTACATGGGTAACTCCTTGGAAAAAAGTCCTGAGCAGCCTATGATTGGCAAAGGATCTTTGGAAAAGGTTTACTAATACAGGCTTACGCGGTGGACGTACATGGGTAACTCCTTGGAAAAAAGTCCTGAGCAGCCTATGATTGGCAAAGGATCTTTGGAAAAAGATGGCCAAAGCCGAGACCTGAGCCACCAGGATGGTTGGTACCCCCTCCTGGGATATCTTGCGCAGGAGTGGAAACGGAGGAAATGCATAAAGGAGCCTGAACTCCGTCCACAGAATCGCCAGAGCGTCTGTGGCGAAGGCCAGAGGATCTCTTGACAGGGAGACGTGCCTTGGAAGCTTGTGATTGTGTCTGGACGCAAACAGGTCCACAGCCGGCTGAGCCCTGACCCCAGCGGAGACACCGAGCGTGAAACATCTTTTTGCTGAGAGACCATTCCCCCAGACGAGACGTCCTCCTGCTCAGGGAGTCTGCCTCCTGGTTTTCTACCCTGGGGATGTAAACCGCCGAGATGCAGGGAACATTCTCCTCCGCCTAAGTCAGAATCTGGGACACCTGAAGTACTCGCTTGCTCCGAGTCCCGCCCTGGTGATTTATGTAGGCGACAGCCGTTTGATTGTCCGAGCGGACCTGAATCGCCCGACCCCTTAGATGGGGAGTCAATTGAAGAAGCACCAACCAAATCACTCTCAGTTCCAGGAAATTGATGGGCAAGTGGGCCTCCTGTGGCCCCCACTGACCCTGGAACTTCAGCGTTTGCCAAAAACCTCCCCAGCCGATCAGACTGGAGTCTGTGGTAACTATCTCCCACCGGGGAGTCAGGACTTGCCCACCAACAGATTTCTGGAGTCCAACCACCACAAGAGGGACTGTCTGACCATGGGGGACAGTGAAAAATCCTGATCCAGGGACTCCTGTGTCCGGTCCCAACCGGTCAACAGATTCATTGAAGAGGTCTCATGTGGAACTGGGCGAAGGGCACTGCCTCGAAGCAGGACACCATGAGGTCCACCAGTTTCATCCCCAGACGAATAGATGGCCGCTGACAGGCCAGTAGGGTCTGCACCTGCGTCTGGAAGCCCTCCACCTTCTGCTGGGGCGGGAATACCATGACCTGAGAGGTGTCCAACGTCATGCCCAGGAAGGACCTCACCATTGAGGGAGTGATAGAAGATGTGGGGTAATTGATTACCCATCCGAAATCCTCGAGAGTGGATAACGCCGTCCGGTTGTCGCTCTCGGCCTGCTGAAGAGACTGAGCCGCAATCAGCAAATCGTCCAGATAAGGAAGAACACGAATGCTCTGGTTTCTCAGAATAGCCATGATGCCCGCCAGCACCTTGGTGAACACACGGGGCTGAGGCTATCCCGAATGGCAGTGCCACAAACTGGTACTGCTGATCCTCCAGCACAAACCTCAGAAACTTCTGATGCCCCTGAAAAATCGGGATGTGCAGATAAGCATCCTTGATGTCCACCGTGGTCATGAAGTCGCCGGGCCGAAGGGAGCTCACCACGGACCGTAAGGTCTCCATGCGGAAATGCCTGACTCTGAAAACTTGTTGAGACCCTTCATATCCAAGATAGGTTGCAGCGTTCCGTCCTTCTTGGGCACCGTGAACAGATTGTAGTAGAACCCGCGACCTCGTTCCTGGCGAGGCACGGGGCAAATCACACCTGAAAGTAGAAGGCCATCCTTAGGCCCTGCGCCGTCAATGCATTCCGGGAGATCCACGACCGAAGAAATCTTGAGGGCGGCCAAACTGCCAGCTCTATTTTGTACCCGAAGGAAACCACCTCCTGGATCCACCGATCCGAGACGTGCTGTCTCCAGATGTGAGCAAATAGCAGAAGCCTTCCCCCCACCCGGATGGGTGAGAGCGCCCCCTCCATGCCCGAGAGGGCTTGGCAGGGGGTATGGATTTAGCTCCCCAGGTGGGATTGGGTCAGCCGAGAGACCTACCTCGTCCCCAGGAATCTCTGCAGCCACCTGAAAATAAAGAGCCTTTTCCTCCTCGAAAGGAGCGATAGGCAGAAGAACCCTGAAAGGGCCGCTCAGGCTTCCGTCGCTGAGGGAGTCTTCCATCCTTGGCCAGAAGGTCCAGACGCTCCCTGAATAACCTGAGCCCCAGGAAAGGGAAACTAGTGAGCGACTTCTTGGCTGCAGCGTCAGCCGACCTCTGCCGCAACCAGAGCGAGCGACGAAGCGCAACAAGCAGAGCCGAAGCCCTGGCGCCCAGCCGGACTCTATCGTCCATGGCCGAGACTACAAAAGCAATAAAATCCACACAGGCTTTGATGTCTTGATACTCCTCCGCTCGCTTGCGAGATTTGGCAAAATCAACAAGGCGCCTCACCTTCTTCCTGATGGCCAAAGAGACAATGGCCACGGCACAGAAAGGGCGAAGCCCAGCACCTACACAGGTGAACGCGTGACAAGCCAGCTGATCCATGCGCCTGTCAGCTGGGTCGCACAAGGAAGCAGTATCGGGTGACAGCATAACTGTAGTGTTGGATAACACCGACACAGGGGCATCCACATCGGGGGGGGGGGGGGGGGGGGGACGGGACCAGAGGCGGATCAGCTCCTCAGGGAAGGGATACCGCCTGTCCAGGCCCTTAGGCACCGATGGTAATTTGTTAGGTCTTTCTCATTCCTTAAACACCATATTGGAAAAGTGGACCTGCTCCGGGAAGACAAGCCTCTGTCTCTCAGGCCGGAATAAATCACCCTGCTTCCTCTTAGCCGCTTTAGGAGGAACAATATGCAAAGTCTCAAACACAGAAGACAGCAACTTCTCTGTGTCGTCAGGGAGCCACATATCCTCATTCGAGGAGGAACCAGGCTCCTAGCCAACCGACCGATCCCCTGAGGAAGCGGAGTCCCTAAACAACTCTCCTTCCTCCATGGAGTCCCGACTCCAAAAAGATCATCATCATCAGCAAATTCTCAATGTGCCGCTTCTTACTCGTGGCCTTCCCCGTAGCCGTGCTAGATAACTGTCTCTCCAGGCTGGCCACCTGGTAAGCCAAATCGGCTTGGGACCCCCTGCTGGCTTCCCCTTCGCTGAGGGCTGAACGCAGTAGTGGGGGGGGGTTGGCGAGGCCGCAGGCAAAGGAGGGCTAGGGGCAGGGACGCCTGCCCTATCATGCTCCAACAATACGCTTCTGGCGCAAGTGACACAAACCGTGCTAAGTCCGCCCAGGGGGCAGGTACCGCACATGGGGCAGAGCTTAACCCGCCCAGATGGGGCCCCTAGTTCATTATCCCCAGAAGCCTCCATTATGGTGATTATGGTGATAATACAGGTTACAAGGCATTAACGGCCCAAACCTGAGTGACCCCCAATTTAGTCCCTTTTTTTAGTAATCCCTCTTTAAGGGGAGAGGGTGCGGAGAGAGGGGGGGTGTAGACCGGGAGGAACCACAACCCTCAGCTGGCAATGGAGGGGGCCTTAGAAGACACAAACAGGAGGATTCATGAGCATCCCATAGCACATGCACATCAAAAGCCAACATAGATGACAAAAAACCAGAGGGACTCACGGAACCGACCGGCGAGGTAGCGGGGGGTCCGGGAGGCAGGCACCAGAAGCGCAGGTAGTGTAACTGAGGTCGTCGGCCTCGGCAGTGAGCAGCAAGGAAAATGGTGCCCGAGCACAGCAAGGCCGAACCTCGAGGGCCGGGCCGTGCAGCAAAGACGCAAAACGCATAACCTCATGGCCCGCCCCCCCTCTGCGGGCACAAAAAGAGGCGCCCACGGCACCTAAAATGGCGCCGAGAGCGCAGGAAGGGGGGGCGGCCCACTGAGGAGCCCCCCCGGACGCGGAGCGTGGCGCGCCCCGCCAGCATGCCGAGGCCTCGGTAGAAGATAGGCCTCAACAACGCCGCTCCCGCCCCCCCTCACAGCAATGGAGGGGAAGGAGAAGAGGTGAGGGAATGAGGGAAGGTGAGTATGAACACAGCTGCTAGCAAAGTTTGAGGTAAAAAAGAAGTAAAACTGAGGTAAAAAGCACAACACATGACAATAAAGCTTGTGGGCACAGATAAGGGCATAACCCCGGACTCCGGCGTTCCCCCTGCCTTCACCTGTTCCCGTCAGCCGAGGCTGGGAGGCAAAACTGGGTCCACAGGAACAGAGGCAATAGGGCGGCAGCGACAGACAGGCTTACAAACGCCCCGCTCAACTGCCATGATCCAGAGAGAGTTTCGATCTTTACAGTAGCTACTGCAAGACAAATCTGGGGATTTCCATGGAAACGGCTCTATTTATAGGAGGCCAGGGGAAGTTACGGCTTTGAATCCTGCAGTAACTGCCGCCACCTGGTGGCGGACTACCCACACGTATATGGATAACTTGGACAGCCCGTACCGAACACAGGGAAAAACAATGTAGTTCCATATGTTTTAGCTTTGTTTCTTATGGAAACATGTTCAAAAACAGCCTTTAATCAGCCTTTTTTTTTTTTTAATGTGTGAGTCAGTCACACTGAGCTGGCGCTACTGTTCGCTCCCATACAACGTAGTACTGCGACTCACAAAACATATTCATCAATGCCGGCCAGCGACTGAGGCGCTCTGAAACAAAGATCCATGGTGGAGCACAGCGACTACTAGCGGGCGCTCTGAAATCCGCGCTACAGACGCTCATCTGTCGCTACCTTGCGCTAGTAATGAATCAGCCTGCCAGTGTAAATGGTGAACAATACTTGCATGGGGTTGTACTTCTTTACATGACTTTGTTTAGTTATTCAGAGCATGTTATATGATCCCTCTCCTCATTCATATATTTTTTTTTTTTTCAGGCATCTTATCCTATTTGGCAGACCGTCCCCCTCCTCAGTACATCCACCCCAGCTCCCTCAGTGTTGATAGTAATGGGGGGCTTTCCGTTTCCAACAACTCTTCATCTCTTGACCCTTACCAGCCTGGCAGCTCTGTGGGGCTGGAGGGCGGAATTGTGTCTCTGGACTCTAGGACGGTGGGCGGACATGCTGGTCAGAGCCTACACCCCAGTGATGGTCACGAGGTGGCTTTGGATGCTGGCATCAGTATGGATGGCGTGTCCCGGGTGAACAGTCCGATCACCAGCGATCATATGACAGAGGAACTGACTATAGAAGGGGTGACCGGGGAACACCCTCAGATCGCTAGCGTATCGCGCTCCCATGAGTCTCTCGCTGTTGAAGCCAACCTACCTCCTGATGCTGTGAGCCACACAGGAGTCCTGCCATTACACAGTGGATCACTGGAGCTACCTGTGGTCATGGAGAGCGACCATCACATGGGGAGTCGGTCGGGCATGTCTGAGAACTCTCTGGGTGACGCTATCCACACTGTGGCCTTGAGCAGCAACCCTGTCAGTGCGACACTCTCTACCTCGCACCAGCTCTCCTCCCTAACCTCAGTCTCGCTTCACGGGGGTGGCATCAGTCTTGAGCCAGTCACTGTGTCTTCCATCACGCAGGAGGTGTCGCTAACAGGCGGGCATGTCGATGCTGGAAATCTGAATTATGTCCCGTCCACCTTACAAATAGACGCCAACGGTAACAAGGAAAACATTGCGACTCTCTTCACAATTTGTGAGTGGATTTCAGATATAACACTTAAATGTAGCATAACAAACAAAATTATCACTCTGAAGGGGGTAATGTATGACCTACCACGGGCTAGTATTTATTTTATCAATGCAACAGAAATGGTAGTTACTCTAAATATTTACACAGTCAAACCACTTTATTATGAGTATTAATAACTGCCCGTGTGCAGCATGGACTGCAACTAGGCCGCCATGGAGTAACTCAGTAAGGTGCTGGTAGGTTGTCACAGGTATCTGTAGCCACGGTGACAGCAATGCATAACACAGCTGCTGGAGAGTTTGTGGGGAATGATCCAGGAGCAAGTGAGAAAAAAGCAAACATGACAATTGGGATGGCCCCACCAAGCCAAAAATGGGCGTCTAGGGAGGGAGTGGGGGGTGTTTCCGTTCTCGGGCTACTAAAGCTTGATTGAAGGACCAGTTCAGTGAGGTGGAGACTGAAAGCTGAATGAGGAAGTGATTTCCTCACTAAGTAGACAGCCATAGCAGGAAGTAGAGCACTAGAGGGACTCATTGTAAGGTAAGCTACTAATACTTTAGTAAGTTTTGACTTGCCACTTTAAGTAAGAGGTCAGGAGACCTCTGCCTTTCACATATTGCTCTCCCCCCCCGGCACCCTAGACTGGCCAAGTAGGAAATCGGTTACCACCTCTTCAGTGCCACGTGATTCTTATATTAAGTTACCATGCACAACACTGCACAAGGATATAACCGCATTTATGGTTATTTATTATTTAATCTTTATGTACTAGCTAATAGCTCGGGTTGATCGCCACCCAACTCGCCCAGATTTTGTCAAACTTATTTGGACAAGATCGCAAAAGATATACAATTTTAGATTTGAGCAACAACTTATTCATAATGTTGACAATCATGGAAGCTGGCGGTGCTCCAACCTCTTTCCATCGCAGAGCCATAGACCTAAAACAATATCAAAACATTTTTCTTTGCCCCGATTGATCATGGAGAGAAGCCTAACTTCAGGTGTAGGTGTTCCGGAAAATCTAAATTGCCCACCAGCATAGGATGTTTGGCCCCCCAGTAAACACTAATTATGGGACACTTCTGGAACATATATGCAGCATATCTGCCCCCCCCCCCCCCACACCTGTAAATTGGATCCGGTAATTCAAATTCCAGTCACCCTCAACTCAATCTAGACAATTCCCCACGCCAGTTTACAGAATCCTCACTGTACAAATGCTTACCATACAGCTGTAGATGGGCATAGATGTTACTCATTTCCCCAGCACTCCATTGCTCAGCAACCTCTGCAACTACAGTTTCTGCAGCTGTACCTGTAAAGCTCCAAGTTGTGACCTGATCGTCTGGCACACAAGGTCAAGATGGGACTATTCTTTTCCTGCTTTAACCAGGCAAACGACATAAACATTTCCTCTTGTAAAAGCTGCTCAAGACATTTAATCCCTCCTCATGTAGACCCGATAGTTCATTCAGACCTGTATTGTACCACAACAGGGTTCAGGTTGACCACAGGTTGTACCCTTCCTCCAGTTTCCGGGCAATATGCCAAGCCAAACAAAACTTCTCTTACTTTATTAAACTCTTCAACGTGTAAAATTACCGAATCTGTTTTTTTTTCTTTGCTTGTAGGGTGCACGCTATGTAACCAGGCATATCCCTCAGACTGTCCTGAACATGGCCCAGTTACCTTTATACCTGACAACCCCATCGAGAGCCGGGCCCGCCTGTCCCTTCCCAAACAGCTGGATCTGAGGCAGTCGGTGACTGGGACTGAAGTAGGTAAGGGTCTTCTCTCTCTATAATCTCTCTACACTTTCATCAAAGTAGTACTTGTGGGTCAAGTTTATGTGCTAACGATATAGTGGCAGAAGATGTTGTTTGACTTATGCCGTGTGATGCAATCCCACCGTTTTATTGCATGCCATAGAAAAGAAAACAAGACATGACTTTAGTACGAAGTGCTTTGAGGGTTAGGTACTTGAGGGCAGCCTCAGTTGTCCACTAGCATCAGGAGCAGGAGTGGCAACCTCCTGTGCAAGCTAGGGATGAGTGTTGGTCAAGTAGCTGTTCGACGGCCTCCTGACCTGACCTTGGTGTAGGTGCAGCAATGCACTGATTATTTGGTGGGGCCAAGTGCAGCAGCTCCCACCATCTAGCAAGAGTATCTTGCAGGACCCAGGGCATGGAGCACACCCAGTCCTCGGTAACAGTACCAAGGCATGTGCTTCTACTATGTAAACCAACCACTTAAACCATCTGCCAGCACTGTCACTGTAGGGCCGATCATGACTATCAGTATTCCACTCTGCACCTCTAAGAACCCTTGCCTGGTACCGTAACCTTCTTTCAGGAATGAAGGCACAGCACAGCTCTAATTGCATTGATGGTTGGATAGAGGGAGCTAGGTTGTCATATTTGTCATGCCAACCGTTCATACAGGAGGCAAAATAGACAGAACAGGAAGTCATATACAGGGAGAGAAAACCATAAAATGAACTATAATATATAATACTTACAATCTGAATGCCTTTTGGACTCGGGGAAAACCACAAGGGTCAGTTCTGGGACCAATTATCTTTAATTATATATATATATATATATATATATATATATATATATATGACATTGGGTATGGATTAAACAGTAAAGTCTCAATCTTTGCAGATGATACTAAGCTGTGTAAAGTAATTAAAACAAAAGAGGACAGCAGGCAGCTACAAACAGATTTAGATAAATTGGAAGAATGGGCAGTTAAATGGAAAATGAAGTTTAACACAGATAAATGTAAGGTTATGCACATGGGAAGGAGAAATCTGTGTCATGATTACACACTAAATAAAGAAACACTTGGTAAAACAACAATGGAAAAGGACCTAGGGGTTTTAGTTAACAATAATTTCAACTGTAGTAATTAATGCCAGGCAGCTGCTGCCAAGGCAAATAGGATCATGGGGTGCATCAGGAGGGGCATAGGTGCTCATGACCAGAGCATCATTTTACCCCTGTACAAGCCACTGGTCAGACCTCATATGGAATACTGTGTACAGTTCTGGGCACCTGTGCTTAAAAAAGGACATATCAGAACTGGAGCGCGTTCAAAGAAGGGCAACAAAGTTAATAAAAGGAGTGCGGGGGCTAGAGTACCCGGAAAGATTGTCCAAGTTAGGTTTATTTAGTTTAGAAAAAAGATGCTTGAGGTCTGATCTAATAACTATGTATAAATATATTCAGGGTTAATACAAATATCTGTCCCACAATCTGTTTATACCCAGGAGTGTAACCATAACCCGGGGGCATCCACTAAGGTTAGAGGAAAGCTGCTTTCTCCAGCGACATAGGAGGGGATTATTCTCTGTAAGAGCAGTGAGACTATGGAACTTGCTGCCAGAGGAGGTAGTTATGATGGATACAGTAAAAACTTTCAAAAGTGGCCTGTATGCCTTCCTGGCATGTAATAACATTTCCAGCTATGGCTACTAGACCACTGGAAGGAGTTAAACAGGCTGAACTGGATGGACTAAAGTCTTTATTCAGCCTTACATACTGTGTTACTATGTTTTATGGAACACCCCCATTTATGTCAACATAGAAGTGGGGACAACCGTAAGGGGAGGGAATTTAAGAATGTGGGTAGGACAGGCCCTATATATAAGGTGTGGGTGTATGGCCTCCACAGACTTATTAGTCCTCTGAGCATCTGGAGTTAAATATACCTATTGACCATGGATACTGTAGGGTTTTTTTTAAATCATTTTTATATATGTCTGTCCTTCTCATCACTGCTTCTTATACTTGGGGAGATGAGCCATCCCATCCTTATTATAGAGGAAGAGTTTTTTTTTTTGTATTTAAGCTATCTGAAGAGCTCTGTGTACCAAAGTGAATACCAGAGAGATTTTACAGTGAGTATACTAAAATCCTTGTTTTTCTTTGGCTGGTATAGCATTTATTAGCTTTGCCTTGTATAGTAATTATAGTAGAGGATACTTCACTTATTCTGCATGAAGTCTGGTGGGTTACCCATCTCTCTTATTTGTAGGTGTGTGGTCGCGGGAGGATATTCCGGTCAGGTCTTGCTTCGGCCCTTTAGTCGGGCAAGAGAGCCAGTCTCTGGAGGTTGCCGGCTGGACTGACAAATCTGCCAATCATATCTGGAAGGTATGTTTGCTGATTCCATGATGTGAAGAGTACTCAATGGGCATGTTACTAATATTTGCTGCACATTAATCCTCTATATTTGTAACTCATGTTTTCCCTTTTACACATTTTGTTGATCACATCACTGGTAGGATATATGCCCTCCATACATATGGGGGGTGCACTTGCATTTGCTTTCTTAGGTAGTGATTAAAGAGGACCAAAACCCACCCTGTAGCCTGAGACTCCAGGGCAGTCATACTCGCTTTCCCTTGGGCACCCCAATCAGGGTTGTAAAGCCTCTGTGTGAGGCTAGGGAGCTCTGTGTGAAGCTCCCTAGGTCGCCCGAAAACTCACCTACGTGCGAGAGCAGCGGCTGCATCCCCGCTATACCTTATCAGATTGCGTGCCCGTGCCAGGCATTTGTAAATGGCCGCCGTGGTAGCGAGGGATGCGGCAGCCAGGGCACTCGCATTAGATGAGCTCCTGGAAGAAGGGGCTTGAGTGGATCCAAGCGCGCTGTTTGGACAAGCAGCCACGCATGCGTCATAGGACCGGGAAGAGGTGAGTTTGTTTGGGGGTGACCTGGGGGGCTTCACACAGCGGGGCACCGGCCAAAACCCAGGATAGTCAAATTCCTGGGTTTTAGTCCATTTTTAAGAGTTTCACTGTGTGGCCCAATCCCAAGTTGAGCTTTTTTTTATATCACTAATATTACTAATAAGTTATTAAGTATTGTGTTATGCTTTTCCTGACGGAAAGTATTTCCCTATCTTGGTGCTGTTGTAACCCAGCAAGATTCTTCACCCACTTTTCTGGCTTCAGGAGAGGGCCCGAAGGCGCTCCCTCTTCCGCTGCCGCTGACATCTCTGCAAAAAAAATTTACTCACCTGGCCAGGACTCACCGTTTTGCACTATATTTAATAGTGATTTTTGGCAGGAATTTCCAAGAAAATATATTTTTTCATGAAATTCTTGCAAAAATCACTGTTAAATATAGCGCAAGATGGTGAAAAATGACCTGTCAACAGGAGGTGACAAAATCTTTAGTAGGCTGGCAGTTAAACGTACCTATGAATGTTGTCCATTGTTTTGTTCAGGGGACCTTGTGCTTTTAGATTTAGCTTGTTTTTTCTTGTTTGCATATTAATATTTTAGGAAAATGTGGCTTTGATTCTGTTTTTTTATTCTTTTTTAGGGAGATCCTGTGCAACCAAAAAATAATCTAGAGATTACTTCCAGAAAACTGCACCCACGTCAACAAGTCTGGTACACCAAGAAAGCTTGAGGTGTGTACTTCCAGAGAATATATAGTTTGGGGGGGATTTCAAATGTAAAGGGTTGTTTTTCTTAAAATACACCTGTGCACCTTGCAGTTTTTCATCTCCTCAAGCGCTGTTTCAGTTTGGGGGAGTCTCCTGGGCAGTACATATGTGGTATCGTTGTAACTGGGAGAAATGGGGATTTTACATACAATATGATTTCATTAACAGACCTACAGGTTTTATTACAAAAAAACACTACAAATTGTAAAATATTGATTTTTATTTTTTTTTTTGCACATATTTCACCTAAAAATATTGCAAATACACAAAAACATAGCAAACAAGACATTTCATGTCAAAGTCCAGACACTGCTGAAAAAAAATATATAATTTTCCTATGAAATCCCTTCAAATATCACAGTTGAACAAATGTAGTGCAAAATAGTGAAACATTTTCTGGCAGCAGAGGGTGACAAAATCTCTAGGTAGGCTTACACTTGAAGGGTTATCTATCACCTAGTGGCTTGTTGGTTAAGGAACTAGGGTAGGATTTCCATTAAAGTCTGGTGAGTGGGGGAACACGGTCACCAGGAAAAAGCTTCCCTCCCGATCCAGTTGTGAGTGCCAATTTACAGAAACTTACATGTAACACTAACATCTGGTCTGGTGCCACATCCCCAGCCCATTCCAAATCATAACCTAAGTGAACTTTTCAAGGGCGGCTATCCGTCAGGCGGACCCCCTCCTTCATGTCCGCTTAACGGGGGTCCTGGGTGCAGTGATTCAAATCAGCCTAGGAGATAAGAAATACGCGAGACAGAAGGACACAGTCATTGGAATGCGTTCGACTATCTCACGGAGATGCATCTGGCACTCCTCCCTTTGACGATTTTATTTATAGTAAAATAGAATACTTACATACGTCATCTAGAAGGCATATCATCATATTAGAAAAAAACTGAATATCTGGCTCAGTAATCGGTCTGTTCTACCTAACAAGCACGTTGGAATGTTATCTACGTCTAAAAGGGAGGCGACTCAAAAGGCGTTGTTCGGCTTTTCGACGCCATCTTTATTACAGTAATACATTAGTAGCAGCATATTCTATTACTTTCATAATCCTAAGCATTATTGTCGAGCGCAAGAGAAATAGCGCAGAGTGAAAAGGCTGCCTGAGGGTTTATTTCACCTTTTATTAGCCACTAAAGCATACAACAAATGGAGAGAGGGAATGTTCGCATATATATTCATTTTATTGATTCTGACCTCCATCCATCACAAACTAATCCCTAAAATAAAGTGTAGTTACTACATACCCTTTAGACCTGGTTCATTGCAGGAATCCCTGCATGTTCAGCATTGTTAGTCCAGGGTAATCTACTGTGCTGCAAAGCTACATGTGCCAGCATTAGGGCTTGTGAGTCTGTTGATTGGCTGCGATGGATTTCAGACACATTTTTCTTTCATCTCTAGATCTACAACAACAATGTGATGGAATTCTGCATCATAACAACAGATGAGAATGAATGTAATTGGATGATGTTCGTGCGAAAAGCGAGGTATAGCAGAAACTGATGCTATTTAAGCTGTCCTTTAGTCAATTAGTTGTAATGACACGTTATTCTTGAGGAAACGCCTCTGATCGCTGCAGTTAGTGTTCTTTAGCTGTGTGACAACCACAGCATAGACTTGCATGGCTCACCATCCGTGCATGCTTAGCTGCTCCCCTGTTTGCTTGAGGCTTCTGGCAATTCACATAAATGTGTATTGACAAGTTGCTGCACCTTCCTCTAAGTTTGGTTTCCTGTCCCAAATCTGGATTCCCACAGGAGAGGGACTGGTGAATGGTCCCTTTTATCACAGGGGAAATATTAAGTCTGCTACAGATACATTTCTAACATCTTCCACGCTCATCACTGAAAAC
Source organism: Gastrophryne carolinensis (assembly GCA_027917425.1). Classification (NCBI taxonomy): domain Eukaryota; kingdom Metazoa; phylum Chordata; class Amphibia; order Anura; family Microhylidae; genus Gastrophryne; species Gastrophryne carolinensis. Next base: position 44,303,967 of record CM051238.1, read on the forward strand.
ACAATGAGTCCCATCACACAGACAGCCTAAAGGCTTCTCTGAATATGTCAGCTGGCCCAAAAGTAGCAGCCTATCTAACACTTCACTGCACACTAACATAGCAAAAATGAATGTTAAGGCAATGGGTACTAAGGCAGATAAGCACTCACCTGAAGCCTGCCACAGATGCCTCCATATCCTAGATTCTTAGAGTGTGCAGTAGATGCTAAAGCAGATCTCTACATTTTTCCAAATGTGGTCACACAGCCGCCTCTGTCCCTCAGTGTGCCCAGGGTGAGCAAACCACAGTCGCCAGGATTGCTGGAAGGGCTGAGGGACAGAGGTGGCCCGGAAAACAAATCTTGGAGTGTGGTCGCAGAAAAACGGAAAAGAAAGGAGGGGCAAGCTTGGTAGCCCTGCTACAGATTTTAGGTGAGCTCCTTGCTTTCCTATTACCATTACTTGGCTGCCCCTAAAATAACATGATTCTTGTGCTAACCCCAGACAGAGAAATGGTAAAAAGGATTTGCTGATGTATTGTGTTTCTGCTTTGTACCAGGAACCCCGATGAGCAGAATCTGGTAGCCTACCCTCACAATGGAAAGATCTATTTCTGCACCTCGAAAGATGTTCCGGCCCAGGAGGAGCTGCTCTTTTATTACAGCCGGGACTACGCTCAGCAGATGGGTATGTGGATTGTGTATATATTGTAGAATAAGAAATAAGGAGAGATGTATAGGTAGTGGTAGTTCTAAAGAAGACCAAAACTCACACCCCAACGGCCCTGAAATCTATAAGATTCCAGGGCTGCTGAATTCCCTCCCCCGGGGCAGATTCAGGATGCCCCACTGTGTGAAACCTCCCAGCTCGCCTTCTTTGCAGGTCCAGTGGCGCATGTGCTGCATCCCCGCTATACCTCTAGCAGTACGCGTGCCCGAGACAGATATTTGTGAATGGCCGGCACGGGCACTCTCCCTCTTAGAGGGTAGCGGGGGATGCCGCCAGCAGCACGAATTCGAATTCAAGCGTGCTGATTGGAAGAGAGGGGTGCGCATGCGCCATAGGACCTGGGAGGTGTGATCGGGCGACCTGGGGGGTTTCACACAATGGGGGCAAGGACCAAAACCCAGGATAGTTAGAATCCTGGGTTTTGGTCCACTTTAAATTGAGTGAGGAAGGGCTAGACTCATCAGGAACCAAGTGGGAATGCTGTGACTGTCACAGGCACAACAGGGGTATCACAGGCGCTGCAATATCTTGTTGACCATCTTTCTGAGACGTCCATAGGTTTTATATTAAAATATCCAAAGGCAGAAATATCTTATGACACATTGTTAGCCGGGAAGAGCAGCAAAATAAATGCGATGGGCAAGATTTATATGGTAGTGAGGACAAAAAAACATGGAGATCTGATCATTTGAAAAATGATCAATCGGCCCTTTGGTGCCGGGTCAGCTTCAGGTGGATCCGCAGGACATTTTGTTGGCTGCTGATGCCTCAGGGAACCATAAAGGCAGCATTGCGTGCTCACTTTTGCTTTTCTGATATAGTGTCTAGGTCTGCAAGCAGCTTAGGTTGTCAGTTGTCACACTGGCAGCTGTGTATTTGCCACAGGGTCATTTTACAGGTATGATGAGATGGTTTTTGATTTGCCCCCTCAGGTTTGCCTGAGCATCCAGAAATGCTGCTGTGCGACTGCGGGAAGGAGTGCTGGTCTTACGCCGAGTTCAAGTCTCACGTCAATAGTCACCTGTCCAGCGAGACCCTGAGCAGCGAGGACACCAGCCTGCTCCTGACCTCCAGCAAAGAGCGCAAGTGGAAGTGTACAGTGTGCCCCCGCTCATTCACCTCCTCCTCCAAACTCAACGTACACTACATGGGGCACATGGGCATGAAACCCCACAAATGTGAGTTCTGCAGCAAGGCCTTCAGCGACCCCAGCAACCTGCGCGCTCACCTCCGCATACACACTGGTAAGTTCCATCCATAGGGCATAATGTAGAATGCACACAACCATTATGGGGCAGCATCATCGATTTTAGGGGAAGTCCTTACCAAGATATTCCAAGTATACAGCACGTCCTGTTCCAGAAGATTCCTTACACATGGGTTATACATCCACAAGATGGCGATGGACTGCAGAAAACAGCTTGTGGCTCCTCCCGGCCCTATATAAACCAGGGACCTCCCACAAATTCCCCAGTTCTTATCTGCAGTCTGGGCTGCGAAGAATAGAAGATGGCTCTTTATGCTGCGCAGGTGAGCGGGGCTATTAGCCTGCGGCCCTGTAGGACTATTCCCACCCGGTCCGATCCCACTGCCTCCCAGCTTAGGCTGAACTGGTTCGGGTGAAGGTAGGCAGCACCGGGGTCAGGTGCTAAGGAGCGCTGCTCCAACTGCAGTCCCTGTCTTAAAGGGTAGGGCGGTATAGGCCCATGGTGAGCCTTATGGAATGCCCCTCCTGCTCTTCATGTGTTTTGTACTTAATGCCGCGCGCTTGTACTGCGCTCCGCGGACGGCGGCGACATCGCCTCAGGTGCTGTCGCGCCATCATTGGCCGGCTCTATCACGTGGGCGCTTTTTCGCACTTTCCGGGGGGCCCCTCGATGTATATGCGGGCGCCATTTTGACTCCTGTGCTGCGTGGCTGCTCTCTACCTACCACGGTCCATAAGTGCCCCTGTGGGGTGGCCTTTTTTATGTTTGATGTATTTTAATTGTTTGCTTAAGGGGATATCTGCTTATGTCTTTCAGGCGGGTCAAACTTTTTGTGGTTTCTCCCGGTCCTCTCCCCTTGGTTTAGCGCAATTCCTATATTGGAGGGATATTGTACTTACATATCTCCCACTTCCCTAGCGGGCTCTAGGTAGCTATATTTAGCGTTAATCCTATATTGGCCTGCGGTGCCACATTAATGACCATATGGAGGCTTCTCAGGATAATGTGCTTGGGGTTCCTTCAGGACAAGCCCGGCTGTGTATTGTGTGTGGGGTATCACCTATAAGTGATGATGTCAGGGTGTGTGTACCCTGCGCCCAGCAAGGACATTTTTGACATTACCGGTTATGCTCCCCTGGAGGAGGAGGAATTATTCTCTGATTGAGAATCATCTGAGGTAAGGTTTATGGTGATACCGGGTCTGGGGCTGACCCATGGTCCTCAGATGACACTGACAGGCTTTTGGCTCATATTTTTGAAGTGCTCTGTATTTCCCCTTCTGCCGTGGCTCCGCAGCAGCAGGGTGAGCTTTTTCATACGGCTAGACCACGCTTGGAGTTTCCTGAACAAACTCACTTTAATAATCTGGTGCTCAAAGAATGGGAACGGCCTAGCAAGCTTCCTGGGGTGCCAAAGAGTTGGGATAAGAGGCATCCCTTTCCTGTTGAGGTGGTTAAGCGTTGGTCATGTCCTCCCGAAGTGGATGCTCCTGTTCTGGGGCTGTCTAATATTTCTGTCATGCATTCCCCTGACACTACTACTCTGAAGGATGGTGAGGACCGGCGCATGGACCAGCTGGCTTGCCATGCTTTTGCCTGTGTGGGGACCGCGCTGTGCCCGGTTTGTGCCTCTGCCATTACAGCTGTTGCTATTAAAGGCCTGCTCAAGAGTCTCTTAGATGGGGCCTCTGATGATGCGGGAGGAGAAGTGTACGGTTCTCTCCTGCTTTGCTATGAATTTGTTGCATATGTTCTGTCTGCTATGGATGATACCATTAGAATGTGTGGGAGGACATCTGCTCTGCTGGTGGCTATACGCCGCTCTGTCTGGCTGCGTCAGTGGGTAGCTGATAACGCTGCTAAGAAGGCTCTCACTGACTTTCCCTTTAAGAGGCTGCACCTCTTTGGTGAACGCTTGGACTTGTTTGCTAAGGGCGGCAGGTTACCTCAAAGTACGAGGCAGTCCCGGTCCTTTCGGGGTACAGGTGCCTTTCTCCCTTCCTTCCGTGGTTCCAGTATTGGGCGGGGAGTCTCCTTTTCTGGGGTCCGCGGAGATTATTGGGGAAGGAGCAGAGGACGTGGCCGCCCCGGCCCCTCCTGGGGTCCCAAGCCTAAGTCCTTCCCCAAGCCCCCTCAGGCATGAAGGGGCGCCCTCACCCATCCGGGTGGGGGGACGGCTTCGGCTTTTTGCTCACGTCTGGAGGCTTCATGTCTTAGACCGGTGGATTCAGGAGGTAATGTCCTCCGGTTACAAGATAGAGTTTGCAGCCTGGCCACCCTCAAGATTTATCAAATCCCGGATGGCTCAAAACCCCCTGTCAGCTCAGGGTCTTTGCCTTGCTGTTCAAAATCTTTTGGAGTTGGGGGTCATCTGCCTGGTGCCTTTCAGGGAAAGGGGCAGAGGCTTCTATTCCAATATTTTCACTCTCCCCAAAAAGGATGGGTCCCTCAGACCTATCCTAGATCTAAAGTGTGTCAACAAGTTTGTCAGATTCAAACATTTTCGCATGGAGACTCTGCGTTCAGCTGTCAATTCACTGCGCCCGGGCGACTTCATGACATCTGTAGACATCAAGGATGCTTACCTTCATGTACTAATCTTTCCAGGTCATCAAAAATTTCTAAGGTTCGCTCTGGGAGATCAGCACTATCAGTTTGTAGCCTTGCCTTTTGGTCTCACCTCGGTTTCCAGGGTTTTCACCAAGGTACTGGCAGGAGTAATGGCTCTGCTGAGATCTCAGGGCATTCGCATCCTTCCTTACTTGGACGACATTCTCATCACTTCTCAGTCCTTCCAGCAGGCAGAGCTGGATACCCAGAGGGTGGTGTCCGCACTTGAGTCTTTCGGCTGGGTGATAAACCACCCCAAGTCTTCCCTGTCCCCGTCATTGGTGAGATCCTTTCTGGGCATGACTCTGGATACATCTCAGGTCAAGATCCTTCTCCCTCAGCTGAAGGTGGAGTGTCTTCAAGCTCAGGCCCAGCTTCTGCTGTCTTGCCCTCATCCCTCTATACGGCAGGGGATGCAGCTGGTGGGCCTGATGGTGTCTTGCTTTGAGGCAGTTCCATACGCTCAGTTTCATATGAGACCTCTTCAACTTCACCTCTTGTCAGTATGGGATCGGGACCCTGTGTCCCTGGATCAGGTGTTTGTTCTGTCCCCTCTGGCCAGGCGGTCTCTCGTGGTGGCTGGATTCAAGGAACCTGTTGGGGGGCAGATACTTTCTGACCCCTTGCTGGGAGACAGTCACCACGGATGCCAGTCTGACCGGTTGGTGGGGCTTCTGGAAATCCCTGCAATTCCAGGGTCAGTGGGGTCCTCAGGAGCCCACAACCCTATCAACATTCTGGAACTAAGGGCGATAAGGTTGGTTCTCGCTCAATTGACTCCACACCTTTGGGGTCGGGCTGTTTAGGTCTGCTCGGACAACCAGACAGCGGTTGCCTACATCAATCATCAGGGAGGGACCCGGAGCAAGAGGGCCCTCAAGGAAGTGTCCCTGATTCTGTCCTGGGCAGAGGATAATGTTCCCTGTCTCTCAGCTGTGTACATCCCGGGGGTGGAGAATCTGAAGACAGATTCCCTCAGCAGGGGGATGTCTCGTCTGGGGGAGTGGTCCCTCAGCAGCAGGGTGTTTCACTCCCTATGCCACCGTTGGGGTTGGCCGGATGTGTATTTGTTGCGTCCCGTCACAATCACAAGCTTCCAGTCTTTGTTTCTCTGTCCCAGGACCCTCTGGCCTTGGCCATGGATGCACTAGCAATGTCTTGGTATAGCTTTCAGTTTGTGTTTCATCCGTTCCCTCTGCTGGGCAGGGTGCTGCGCAAGATCTCCCAGGAAGGGGTGCCAACCATTTTGGTGGCCCCCCATTGGCCAAGAAGAGTGTGGTTCGCAGACATCGTGCAGTTGGCAGTAGAGTTGGGGGATCGCCACTGGACCTACATAAACCTAGGGGCTACTTGGGGTTATATTCAGGTGATGTGTTTGTTTCACATATATATTGTTGTGTATTTCCTAATGGAGTCTGTTTTCCTTTGTCTTCTTGCCACATTGTGTTTATAGATAGATTGTTTGCACATTAAGCACTTACGCACTTTATTATAATATTGGTATTGATAATTTTGTTATTATGGGATGGGGTATAGGTGAAATTGGGATGCCCCTGGGAGAGTGTGGTCCAGTTTTTTATGTTTTTTAATTGTTTGTAATGTGATTTATGTGGGTTAATGATCAAAAATAAAATGTACCTATAAATTCATGATATATATATTGTAGATTCTTTATTACTGTGGAGGAGGTGCAGTGTATTTTGTGAACTATCTAGGGTGAATAGCTGGATTCACCACTATACAATTAATTACTATTTGTGGTTTGAGATAGTCCCATATCACTGCACGGCCACAGATCTTTTGATTTAACATAATATCAAATTGGTGGTGCGGAATTAATATATAATAGTCCAGTTGGCAGTAGATCAGTTTGTCCAGCCCAAGGTTCCAGATCTGCTCACTCAAGGACAGCTACGCCATCCCAATTTACAAACGCTGGCTTTAACGGCCTGGCTGCTGAAACCTCCATCTTGATGGAAAAGGGGCTGCCTGCCTCTGTTGTTAGTACCATGATTCAGACTAGGATGAAGTCCTCGTCATCCATCTACTATAGGGTATGGCCTACTTACATTGACTGGTGTGAGTCTAGGTTGCTTCCCTGTCGGGTGTTTTCTATCCCCAGGATTCTGGAATTCCTGCAACATGGTTTGGATTTGGGTCTTCAACTTAGTACCCTCAACGGTCATGTCTCAGCCTTGGCTATTTTCTTCCAAAGATCTTTTGCCAACCATCGTCTGGCGGCCCGCCCCCTCTACTTCTGGCGCCGCTGCGGAGCTTGTTGCTCCTTGCTGATGACAGGAAGGGGGCGGAACACGATCTTTCGCGTGGTCCGCGCTGACCACGCCCCATTCTCGGCCTGCTTCTCCCCTCATGGACGGTGTGAGGTCTCCACTACTCCCGCTCCCGACGGATCTGTGAGTGGCCCTGTGGGCCCCTATTCATTCATTATTTTATTCTGTAGTCCCTATTTGGCATTTATTGGGGTTATTTCTGTCTTTCAGGTGGATCTTCAGTGGTATTTAGGGGGTTTCTCCCGGTCCTAGGTCCCTGGGTTCAATCTTACTGATCATAAATCCTCCCACTTGGGACATTAAAGGGGCATCCCGGGTTGCTTATTGGCGTAATTCTCTTGGTCATAGCGACTACTTAAAGTTCACCTTATGGAGGCATCCCCGGATACTGGGCTCGGGACCCCTTCGGGGCAACCCCGGAAGTGTATGTTGTGTGGGGTATCCATTACTGTGGATGATGTACTTCTGTGTATACCTTGTGCACAGCAAACTATTACGCGGCAGTCCGAACCCCAGGCGTCTGGGTCAGCACCGCCGGTCGCTTCATCTCCTGCTCCCAGCTTGATACGGCCAACCTTGAGAAAATTCTCTCCAGTTCGGTCGCCCGTAAGGCTCCGGCTAAGAGAAAGCATTTGTCGCCGGCTCCGCCGGTGGATGACCTTGATGACGTTAATAATCTGGATTGGTCTGATTATTCCCCGCTAGAGGAAGGGGAGGTTTATGAGGATTCAGATATTTCGGACGATGAGCAGTTTATTGGCGCTGATGCTGAGCTTGGGGAATTGGGGAGATCCTCGGATACTCCTAACGCTCTGGCTCAGATGTTTGAGGTTCTGAATATTTCCCCTCCCGAGGAGGCGCCACAGCAGAAGGGTGAGTTGTTTGAGGAATCCAGGCCGCGCTTGGAGTTTCCTACGCAAAGACACTTTGACAAAATTATTGCTAAGGAATGGGACAGGCCGGCTCGGCTCCCTGGCATTCCTCAGGGGTGGGATAAGAAATATCCCTTCCCTTCGGATGCGGTTAAGCGCTGGGCATCCCCCCCCCCCCCCCCCCCCCCGAGGTGGGTGCACCAGTTTTGGGGTTGTCCAACTCCTCTGTTTTAAATACTCCTGATTGTTCCACCCTCAAGGATGGAGAGGATAAACGCATTGACCAGATGGCTTGTCATGGTTTTGCTAGCGTTGGGTCAGCCATGCGGCCCGTTTGCGTTTCGGCGCTAATGGTGTTGGCTGCCAGGTCCGTGGTCAGGGATCTTTTGACTTCTTCCGGGCTTCGTCCTGGTAGTGACGAGTTCCTTGGCCTTAAACGGTGTGAGTTGTTTTATCTTTTGTGTTAGCTGCCTTGGATGACACCTTGATGATGTGTGGTAGGACGTCGGCTCTGCTGGTGACTATTCGGCGGTCGGTGTGGTTGCGCCAGTGGGCGGCCGATTTTATGTCCAAAAAGTCACTCTTTTGGCTCTACCTTTTGTTGGATCACGGCTCTTTGGAGAGAAATTGGACTCTGTCACCAAGGGTGGTAGGTTACCTCAACGCAAGAAACAACGCCGTCCCTTTCGGGGGGCGCCTTCCTTTACCCCCTCCTTTCGTGGGTCCAGATCTGGCAGGGGATTTGCCTTCCCCTCTTCCAGAGGAGATTCCGGGAGCAGGGGCAGAGGACGTGCCCGTCCAGGATACAGTTGGGGCTCTAAGTCCAAACCGGCTGCTAAGCCAGCTCAGACAGATGGATCCGGGAAGTGGTGTCTTCCGGTTACAAGCTGAAGTTCGAGCTCCGCCCCCCTTCCAGATTTTTCAGGTCTCGGATGCCTTCGGAGCCTCTGGCGGCGCAGGGGCTCCTGGTGGCAGTAGAGAATCTTCTGGACATGGCTGTCATTTGCCCAGTGCCCCCCTCAGATCAGGGCAGGGGTTTTTATTCCAATCTGTTCACGGTACCCAAGAAGGACGGATCGGTCCGACCCATCTTGGATCTGAAGTTTCTCAACAGGTTCATCCGGCCGCGGAAATTCCGCATGGAAACGCTGCGTTCGGCTATCCACTCTCTTCGTCAGGGAGACTTTCTGACGTCCATAGACATCAAGGACGCTTATCTACACGTTCCGATTTTTCCAGCACACCAGAGGTTTCTCAGGTTCGTGGTGGAGGATCGGCATTTTCAGTTTGTGGCACTCCCTTTCGGTCTCACCTCGGCTCCTCGGGTGCTGGCGGGGGTGATGGCTCTGTTCAGGGTTCAGGGTATCCGCATTGTGCCCTATTTGGACGATCTTCTGATTATGGCCTCTTCCTTCAACCAAGCGGAGTTGGACACCAGAGTGGTGGTGTCCACTCTGGAGAGGTTCGGCTGGGTGATCAACCACCCCAAGTCTTCTCTTTCTCCGTCCAGGGTAGTGACCTTTCTGGGAATGTCTCTGGACACTTCGCAGGCCAGGGTGTTTCTGCCCCAGGCCAAGATTCTTTTGATTCAGGAGTTGGTTCGGCTTCTCTTGTCTGCCCCTCGTCCGGCCATCCGGCTAGGGATGAGGCTGGTGGGGTTAATGGTGGCCTCATTCGAGGCAGTTCCCTTTGCGCAGTTTCACACAAGGACGCTTCAGCTTCATCTGTTGAAGGTTTGGGACAAGTCTCCGCTATCGTTGGATCAGTCCTTCCTGATGACTCCCCGAGTTCGTCGATCCCTGCAATGGTGGCTGGGGTCTGTCAATCTGTTGAAGGGCAGATCTATTCTGGCACCGTGTTGGGAAACAGTCACCACGGATGCCAGTCTGTCAGGTTGGGGGGGTGTTTGGAAGGACCTCCAGTTTCAGGGTCTGTGGAGCCCGCAGGAGGCTCACGAGCCCATCAATGTTCTGGAGTTGAGAGCCATCAGGTTGGTTCTGTTTCGCTTGACTCATCAGTTGCAGGGCCTGCCAGTTCAGGTCCGGTCGGACAACCGGACGGCGGTTGCTTACATCAATCACCAGGGGGGGACTCACAGCAGGAGTGCCCTCAGGGAAGTGTCTGGACTGGGCGGAGAGCCACGTCCCGTGTATCTCAGCAGTCTACATTCCGGGAGTGGAGAACACGGAGGCGGACTCTCTGAGCAGGGCCTCCTCTCGCCTGGGGGAGTGGTCTCTCAGTCCCCAGGCGTTTCGCTCGATTTGCCTCAAGTGGGGGTTCCCGGCGGTGGACCTCTTTGCCTCTCGTCACAATCACAAACTTCCGATATTTGTATCTCTCTCGCAGGATCCACTGGCCCTGGCGGTGGATGCCATGTCCCTGAACTGGAGGGATCTGGGATTTCTTTACCTGTTCCCTCCGTTTCCAATGGTAGCCAGAGTGGTGCGCAAGCTGGCCATGGAGGGCGCGTCGGCGATTCTGGTGGCACCAAGGTGGCCAAGGCAGGTTTGGTTCGCAGACCTCGTAAGGCTGGCAGAGGATCAGTTCGTTCTGCCTCTACTGCCGGACCTGCTCACCCAGGGTCGGCTACGCTATCCCAATTTACCATCGCTGGCTTTGACGGCGTGGCTGCTGAAACCGCCATCTTGAAGGAAGAAGGTCTTTCTGATGCGGTGATTCAGACTCTTATTAGCGCCAGGAAGCGGTCTTCCTCTACTATTTACTATAGGACCTGGAGGTCCTATATTGACTGGTGTGAAGGTAAGTCTTTCTCTTGTCGGGAGTTCTCCATTTCCAGAATCCTGGAGTTTCTTCAACATGGTCTGGATCTGGGGCTCCAACTTAGTACCTTGAAGGGGCAGGTTTCTGCCCTGGCGGTGTTCTTCCAAAGGTCCTTTGCACTTCATCTCTTAGTCAAGACCTTTTTCCAAGGAGTTACGCATGTACGGCCTCCTAGGAAGCCCTTTGTTCCAGTTTGGGATTTGAACCTGGTTCTTTCTGCTCTTCAGGGTCCTCCGTTTGAGCCCTTGAATGAGGTTGCTTTGTCTTCACTTACTCAAAAGGTGGCCTTTTTGGTGGCTATCACTTCGGTTAGGCGTGTTTCTGAGTTGGCAGCTTTGTCCATTAAAGCTCCGTACTTCGAAAGGCATCAGGACAAGGTGGTCTTTCGTTTCAAGCCGGATTTTCTTCCTAAGGTGGTCTCTGCCTTTCATCTGAATCAGGACATTGTTCTGCCTTCTCTATGTCCTAATCCCAGCAACGACAAGGAAAGGGCGCTGCATTCCTTGGATGTAGTTCGTGTTGTGAAATATTATCTGGTGGTTACGTCTTCCTTTCGTAAGACTGATGCTTTTTTTGTGGTGCCCTTTGGGCCTAGGAAAGGTTTGGCTCCTGCCAAATCTTCCATTAGTAAATGGATTCGTCAGGCCATCATTGGGGCCTATTCTGCCAAGGGGAGGAGTCCCCCTTTTCGTGTCACTGCTCATTCTACTCGTGCGGTTGGGGCGTCCTGGGCTTTTCAGCACCAGGCCTCTGTTGAGCAAGTTTGTAAGGCCGCTACTTGGTCCTCTGTTCACACTTTTTCCAAGTTTTACAAGGTTGATGTTCGGGGCTCAGCGGATGCTGTTTTTGGCCGCAAAGTTCTGCAAGCTGTTGTGGTTTAAGTTGTGCCTTGTTGCCTTGTTTTGGATCCCCGCCCTTTTATGGACACTGCTATTGGATGTCCCACATGTTATGGATATCTTGAAGCGGGGTGTGTGACATACTTGCGTTGTTTTGACTTATATTTGCCTCTTCCTGGTCCCTTACCTTACTGCTTCTTTATACTGGGTAATGAGTGGGAGGTCCCAGGTATTTATGGATCAGGGAGGGGCTTTCTTTTTACGATCATCTCTGCAGAACGCCCTCTTCAGGTCGGTACTACCCACATGTTATGGATATCTTGAAGCGGGGTGTGTGACATACTTATAATACCCATTTTACAGGTGAGTATTTCACAAAATGGTATTTTTCTACGTTTTACAAGGTTGATGTTAGGGCCTCAGCTGATGCTGCTTTTGGCCGCAAAGTTCTGCAGGCGGCAGTGGTTTAAACTGCCCACTGTTACTTTTGGGGATCCCACCCTACCTTACGGACACTGCTATTGGATGTTCCATGTGTAAGGAATCTTCTGGAACAGGACGTGCTGTATACTTGGAATAATACAATTCTGTGATTACTCACCTGTAGAATTGGTATTATAAGTATACCTCACCCCACCCTTGTTATCATTATTCTTAGTTACCTCTTTATGGTGATTGTTCATTTTGAATTATGGTTATTATAGTTCTCCCGGCTTCTTGTTAACTGCTTGTCAATACTGGGGAATTTGTGGGAGGTCCCTCGTTTATATAGGGCCGGGAGGAGCCATAAGCTGTTTTCTGCAGTCCAGCGCCATCTTGTGGATGTATTACCCATGTGTAAGGAATCTTCTGGAACAGGACGTGCTGTATACTTATAATACCAATTCTGCAGGTGAGTAATCACAGAATTGTATTTTTAAGCAGGACCTACACCCTTTTTTACTTTAACGGGTGTTGGTCCCGCTGTCTGCTGATAAGAAGAAGCTTGGGGGGGGGGGGGGGGGCATCCAGAACGCTGGAGCCCCCTCGCCCCTAACCGCACACAATGCTCGTAATGCCTTCATTACGAGCCAGCGCCGGGAAAGGAGACCTGTGATTGGCCGCCTGGTGGTCCCGTGGGGCCGTAGTCGCATCCTCTGTGCCCGCCACTGGCAGGACCCGCCCACATGACCGCCAGGTGGCCAATCGCAGGTCTCCTTTCCCGGCGATGGCTCGTGAAGAAGAGTATCACGAGTGGTTAAGGGTGAGAGGGGCTCCAGCATTGACCCCCCCCCCCCCCCCCCCCCCCGAGCTTATCAGCAGACAGCAGGACCAACACCCGTTAAAGTACGGTTTGGTCCGGTTTAAAGGAAAAGTTCACTTTGGTAGACTTTTTGACTAGACATCACTAGTGTGGCCACCGCTTGTAACCAGAGTCCAGGATATGGAGTGCTATGGGCAATCTAATCACATGTATGCTAATCTTTATAAAACGGCAGGGAGGTGGCCAATGGGTTTGCACATAGGAGAGGTGAGCGTTTTGGCCAATATTGGATTCCATTTCAAGCAGGGCTCCATCTGACAGGAACCAGAAAATGTCTGCATACACGTTCAGCAGCCACGCTACCTCTCTTTACTGCAGTGTGCAGTGGTTTCGCTGCTGCACACGGACCTGTTAGTCATCCAAATGGCCTCATCTTAGAATCAGTTGTGAAGCACAGTTAGGTGACTAGCAAAACAACTTCCAATTGCCTTGGCAAATAGCTGGAAAGTAAATGTGGCTCCCTCCGCAGGGCAGAAGAATCATCGCTGCACCCTGTGTGACAAATCCTTTACACAGAAAGCTCACCTAGCCTCACACATGGTGATCCACACGGGAGAAAAGAACCTGAAGTGTGACTTCTGTGAGAAGATGTTTATGAGGAGACAGGACCTGAAGCAGCACACACTCACCCACACACAGTGAGTAGTCGCAACGCGCTCCGTTCTTTGTGCCCAAATTTCTTGCACACTTTGAGGAAATTCCACCCTTCTTAAAGTGGACCAACACCCATGGCTGATCGGCCAATCAGCTCCCTCCCCGCGGGGCATCCGAAATCGGGATGCCCCGCTGTGTGAAACCCCCCCCCCCAGGACGCCCACAAACCTTACCTTCTCCCCGTTCCAACGGCGCATGCGCGGGCCGCGGCCGCCTCTCGCGCTTCCCTCTAGCAGGGCGCGCACCCGCGCCGGCCGTTTGTGAATGGCGGGCGCGCTTCCCTTTTAGAAGGAAGCGCGAGAGGCTGCCTCCAGCGTGCTCAGAGCCGCTGTGGTTGTCCGTCGCTTGTCCGTACATACCACAGCGGCTCTGAGCGCTCTGATTGGACAAGTGCTCGCGTAGGAGTGAGTTTTTTTGGGCGTTCTGGGGGGTTTCACACAGCGGTCGCGCCCCACAGACGTGGACCAAAACCCAGGATAGTGAAAATCCAGGGTGTTGGTCCACTTTAACCCCACAGCCATTCCTCACTACTGCTTGGGGCTTTTGCTGGGTTAGAATATATGGCTATAATTGAGGTTAGTGTAATGAGAATGTAGCTTGAGTACAACCACATGTTTCCTGAGGGATATCCTCCAAGTCTTGTCTACTTTACTCAAGTTTACAGTAGTTTCTGCAGTCCTGAACTGTAATTGGTATATCCAGGTATTCAGACTTATGATGGAAATGACACGTCAGCTAGTAAGACTCTTTGGGGTTAGGGGAGGTTGCTTAACTTCTTTATGGGGTATCCCGAACCTCCTCAGATCACCCGATCAACTCACCGTTCTTACGTGCCCATGCTGCTGGCGCATCCCTGACATACCTGTAGCTGTGGGCGCACCCGCATCAGGCTGTTCTGAATGGCTAGCACAGGTGCGTGCAAAGCTAGGGACAGGGGCGGGGATACTTCTGGAATGGAACGAGTGTTGCGGATTGGCTGGAAGTGGTGAGTTATCGGGCGATCCATGGGGGATACACACAGGGACATCTCAAATCAGTAACACCCAAGAAATTCATTTTCCTCTCTAACTTGTCCCAAAACTCTAATTAATTAAACTCTAATTGTAAAAAAAAAACTCTAATGTATTCTTTAAAGGAATCGAACGCCCCAAATAAAACAAAAGGGTTCTCACCTTTTGTCCCATGCAGCTGATCAGTCCTATTTTGGCAAACAGCAACTCACCCGATCCAGCTGGATTGCATCATGCTATTGCCGGGCCCCAAACTCCAATCGTCTGCGCTATCGTGTCTGTATCATGTGCGCTATCCGTCACCGAGCCATATCCTCTATTCACTACAATGGAGGGGTGTGTTGAGACCTGACAAACCTGCTCCATTGGAGTGTAGAGGGAATGGTTGTGCCCCTGTGAATGATGGCAGAAGAGTTGCTGATCGCTGGAGTAGGATCAATCCTCTGCAGGGGACAAAAGGTGAGTACACTTTTTTCCAAGTCAGATTACAGCTTGACACGATGATGTGAGTTAATAAACGAAGCTGAAGTCTTCCTGAAAAGACCTGTACCGGTAAGTCTAATGGAGGTTTTTATATTTGGGTGGTCAATCCCTTTTTAAAATGTGATAAATCTAATAATAAAGACATTGCCCAGGCAAAAGGTTAACTAAGGGTCATCACTAGTTTTCTGTGTTTCTAATCAATCTCTGACTGCCGTTTTCTTTTTTTTAATGCCAGAGAAGCTCCTGACCACACTGCTCCTTCACTGTTTTGCCTTTGCCTTCAGGCGTTTCAGTGAAGGACGCTGGGGACGTTGAGCAGCACGGTCAGGAGTTGGGAGGAACTTAGCGGCTGAATGAAAGGAAACTTCATGGAAAGATTAATTAGAAACTCAGCCCCTGACACAAACATGAAAGCGGGTAAGCACCATTTGCCTGGAAAGTCTCTTTAAATCTAGATGGCGCAAGCATCTAAGCAGTGGTTCCATAATTGGTTTCTAGTTTCCCCTTTCACAAAGAACCTTGAGGTGAAAAAGGCATGGTGGTTGTACTTGTTGAAGAACATGGCATCCTCATGGTGGCAAATGCCCTGCCAATAGGTTGGACACAGGTAGCAACATGGCTATTCTTAGTATACAGTACGTCCTGCTCCAGATAGAATACTTACATGCGGGTACTACTCCGCCAGATGGCGCTGGACTGCATAGACATCGAAAATAGGCTCCTCCCACCCCCTCAAATACCCAGGGACCTCCCACAATCCCGAGATTTTCTCTGCAGTCTGGACTGCGAAGGACAAGAATATGGCTCTCTCTCTACTCGCAGGTGAGCGGGGCTATTAGCCTGCGGCCCTGTAGGACTATTCCCACCCGTTCCATTATTAATGTGCCTCCCAGCCTTGGCTGCGTTGGTCGGGTGATGGTAGGCAGCACCGCTGTTAGGTGCTTAGGAGTGATGCTCCACCGCAATCCCCCACCAAAGGGTAGGCGGTTCAGGCTTATGGTGAGCCTCTATAGAATGCCCCTCCCGCACTATTGCCCCTTGCCCCTGTCTATCGGTGGGCTCTATGTTAAACTGCCGCTGTCCTCCCTCATTCTCCTTGTAGCATTCGGGGGAAAAGAGGGGGGGGGGTGTATGTATGTACATACGTGTATTGGATTATGCTTCATTACATTAAGCTTTGTGTCAGGCGCCGCGCTGACTTGTATTACTTTTATTATACTTGAAATTGCAGCCGCCGCGCACGTTTTTTCCCAGTGTTCCGCGCTTGGCGGCGTTGCCTCAGGCGCCGGTGTGCCGCCATTGGCTGCTTATCACGTGTTGGCTTCACGCTCTTCGGGGGGGGCGGGGCCTGTCTCTGGCGCGTTCTGCGTCATTGCTCGTGCTGGCCGGCCCCTCGAGGTATACCGACGCCATTTTGGCAGCTTGTTCGGCTTCTGCGTGACGGGCTTCTACCTACTGCGGTCCGTAAGTGCCCTCACGGGCGGCTTTATTATTGCTTACGGCTCCCTTTGATTATGTCTTTCAGACGGGCGAACCCATTGGCTTCCCCCGGCCCTCTATTAGTTGGTTAACTTGTGAGGCCTAGTGTAATTACTCCCACTTCCCTAGCGGGTTATTGGGGCATCTCGGGTTGCTGTATAGCGTTAATCCCTATCGGCCAATTGTGCCGCTATAATCACCATATGGAGGCATCTCAGAATAATGTGACCAGGGTTCCTTCGGGACAGCGTAGCTTGTGGGGAGCCTCATGTTGACGCTGACAAGGCGCGGGTCTGTTTACCCTGTGCCAAACAGGTGCTTGAACTGCAATCTGGTCTTCCAGTGGCTGACTCTGCGATTCGTTTCGCCTCTCCTACTCCCCCAAGCTTAAATCTCACTCCCATTGCATTGCATACAAGTGGGGATTCGCAGCCTGATGTGTCTTCTAGACTGGCTAGTGTTGAGAAGTTAATTGCAAATACCTTGGTGCGTAAGGCCCCTACAAAATAGCGGCACTTAACGCCTGATGTCACTCTTTTCCATATGGAAGCTAATGAGTTTTTGCATCTATGTGGCTATACCCCTTCGGAGGAAGGGGAGCTATTTTCCGACTCTGGGTCATCTGATGAGAGGCCCAGGGGTCATGACGATTCTGGCTCTGACCCCTGGGCCCCGGATGATACTGATAGATTGTTGGCTCAGATTTTTGAGGTTGTGTCCATTTCTCCCCCTGTTGCGGCTCCCAGGCAAAGCGGGGGAACTTTTTCATACTGCTAAGTCACGCTTGGAATTTCCTGAGCAAGCACATTTCAATAACCATGTGCTCAAGGAATGGGAACGTCCCAGTAGACTTCCCGGTGTACCTAAGAGTTGGGATAGGAAGTATCCCTTTCCTGCTGATGTGGTAAAGTGTTGGTCATCCCCTCCCGAAGTGGATGCCCCTGTCCTAGGGTTATCTAACACCTCTGTCATGCACTCCCCTGACTCTACTACCCTGCGGGATGCTGAGGACCGGCGCATTGGCCAGCTGGCGTCCCATGCATGTGTGGGGACGGCGCTGCGCCCGGTCTGTGCCTCGGCCATTACGGCTGTGGCTATTAGGACCCTGCTCAGAAGTATCCTTGATAGTTCCCCTGATGATTTGCCTTGTGAGGTGTTTAATGCACTCTCTAGTTGTGATGTTTTTGTGAATTTTGTCCTCTCTGCCTTGGATGACACCATTAGAATGTGTGCCAGGACATCTGCCCTTGTGGTGGCTATACGCGCTTGGTTTGGCTGCGCCACTGAGCTGCTGACAACGCTGCCAAGAAGGCCCTCACTGGTTTTCCCTTCAAAGGACTACGCCTGTTTGGGGACCGCCTGGACCTTTTTGCTAAGGGAGGCGGGTTACCCCAGCGCAGTGGCAGTCTCGGCCCTTTCGGGCTCAGGGCTCCTTTTCCTCCCCCTACCGTGGTGCTAGACAAGGGAGGGGGGTTTCCTTTACTGGGGCCCGGGGAGACTTCTGGGGTAGGGGCAGAGGACGTGGACATCCTGGCTCCTCCTGGGGCCCCAAGCTTAAACCGGACCTTCAGCGTGATTTAATGAAAAGCCCAAACTCAACGGTTCCCCAGCATCTAAAATTAATATATTTTACGTTTTTTAGTCACTAACGTATTATTCTTTCCCCCACTGGGCTGCAACTCTGTTCAGGAATTTAGGATACGGGTGCCGCCATCACACTTACTGAGGAGAGGAGAGTGGGATAAGGTACAGGGGGGCGGGTTATAGCTGTGCTTTGCTCAGACAGAGCAGAGCTGGGGTCAGGTAATGGTCAGCAGTCCCAGAATGCAGAGCAGCACAGTCAGGAGGCACTTCTTGTTTGCAGGCTGCCTGATAAGATGGCGGCTTCCATAAGCCGCCATCTTGGATGTTTAAAGGCTCATAACATGCAGTAGATGCAGGTAGGATGATTTTTAATGTGGACAATCTGTATGTACAGGATGTGGGAGACATATAAGATAGACTCTTATTCAGAGTGAAGGTCCGCTTTAAGTCCTCTCCCAAGCCCCCTCAGGCATGATGGGGCACCCTCACCCATCTGGGTGGGGGGACGGCTTCAGCACTTTGCTCACGTCTGGAGGCTTCATGTCTCAGACCGGTGGATTCAGGAGGTAGTGTCCTCCGGTTACAAGATAGAGTTTGCTGCCTGGCCGCCCCCAAGATTCATCAGATCCCGGATTCCTCAGGACCCTGTGTCAGCTCAGGATCTAGTGCAGGCAGTGCAAAGCCTCCTAGAGCTGGGGGTCATCTGCAAGGTCCCTTTAAGAGAAAAAGGCAAGGGCTTCTATTCCAACCTCTTCACAGTGCCCAAAAAAGATGGGTCAGTTAGGCCCATCCTGGACTTGAAGATCCTCAACAAATTTGTCAGGAGCAGGCACTTTCGCATGGAAACTCTGCGCTCTGCCATCAGTTCCCTGCGCCCAGGGGATTTCATGACCTCTGTGAACATCAAAGATGCTTACCTTCATATTCCTGTATTTCCAGGTCATCAAAGGTTCCTCGGGTTCGCTCTAGAGGATCAACACTACCAATTTGCAGCATTGCCCTTTGGTCTCACTTCAGCTCCCAGGGTGTTCACCAAGGTGCTGGCAGGAGTGATGTCTCTGCTCAGGTTTCAGGGCATCCGCGTGCTGCCTTATCTGGATGACATTCTCATCACCTCCCAGTCTCTACATCAGGCAAAATTGGATACTCAGCTGGTGGTGTCCACCCTGGAGTCATTTGGATGGGTGATCAACCACCCCAAGTCCTCTCTGTCCCCCTCCTTGGTGACTCCATTCCTGGGAATGAATCTGAATACAGTTCAGGCAAGGATTTTTCTTCCTCAACAGAAGGTGGACAGTCTGATTGCACAGGTCCAGTTCCTGCTATCTTGTCATCATCCCTCCATCAGGCAGGGAATGCAGCTGGTGGGCCTGATGGTGGCGTGCTTCGAGGCAGTCCCTTATGCTCCGTTCCACTTGAGGCCTCTGCAACTCCACCTCTTGTCAGTATGGGACAAGGAGCCAGCGTCCCTGGACCGGGTCTGTGCGCTTTCCCCCCTGGTCAGGTGGTCCCTCTCGTGGTGGCTGGACTCCAGGAACCTTTCTGACCCCCTCCTGGGAGACGGTCACCACAGATGCCAGTCTGTCAGGTTGGGGGGGTTTCTGGAAGTCCCTGCGGTTCCAGGGGAGGTGGGGCCCTCAGGAGGCCCACACACCTATCAACGTCTTGGAGCTGCGGGCCATCAGGCTAGTCCTGGCTCAGTTGACTCCTCACCTTCGGGGCCTGCCTGTTCAGGTGCGCTCGGACAACCAGACGGCAGTTGCCTGCATCAATCATCAGGGAGGGACCCGGAGCAAGAGGGCCCTCCAGGAAGTGTCTCTGATCCTGACCTGGGTGGAGGCCAATGTTCCCTGCACATCAGCTGTGTACATCCTGGGGGGGAAATCTCCTGGCAGACTCTCTGAGCATTGGGACCTCTCGCCAGGGAGAATGGTCCATCTGCAACAGGGTTTTCCAATCTCTGTGTCACCATTGGGGTCAACCAGATGTGGATCTGTTTGCGTCCTGTCACAATCACATGCTCCCGGCCTTTGTCTCCCTATCCCAGAATCCTCTGGCCTTGACCACGGATGCCCTAGCAATGTCATGGCAGGACTTTCAGTTCCTGTATGTCTCCATTCCCCCTGCTGGGCAGGGTTCTGCGCAAGATTGCTCTGGAAGGGGTGCCAGCAATTCTGGTGGCCCCCAGGTGGCCAAGAAGAGTGTGGTTCGCAGACGTGGTGCAGCTGGCAGTAGATCAGTACGTTCTGCCCAGGGTGCCAGATCTGCTCACTCAGGGCCCCTTACGCCATCCCAATTTACTAACTCTGGCTTTGACGGCCTGGCTGCTGAAACCTCCATCTTGATGGAGAAGGGGCTGTCTACCTCGGTTGTTGATACCATGATAAAGGCTAGGAAGAAGTCTTCTTCTTCCATTTATTACAGGGTTTGGCGTGCCTACATTGACTGGTGTGAGTCTAAGTCTCTTCCCTGTCGTGTGTTCTCTATTCCCAGGATTCTGGAGTTCCTGCAGCATGGGTTGGAGATGGGGCTCCAACTCAGTACTCTGAAGGGTCAGGTTTCTGCCCTGGCTGTTTTCTTCCAGAAGTCTTTGCTCAGCATTCTCTGATCAGGACTTTTTTCCAGGGGGTTACTCATGTGCGTCCTCCACGTAAGCCTATGGTGCCTGTTTGGAATTTGAACTTGGTTTTGTCAGCCTTGCAGGGTGCTCCCTTTGAACCTGTGCAGGATGCTGCCCTGGCCATTCTTACTCTCAAAGTTGCCTTTTTGGTGGCTATCACCTCTGTTAGGCGTGTGTCTGAGTTGGCGGCGCTTTCCATTCAGCCCCCCTACTATGAGAGACACCAGGACAAGGTGGTGTTCCACTTCAAGCCAGATTTTCTGCCTTTCATTTGAATCAGGACATTGTTCTTCCTTCATTGTGCCCTAATCCTAGTAATGCTAAGGAGAGGGTTTTGCATTCTTTGCATGTGGTTAGGTGTCTGAAGTACTATCTGGTGGCTACTGCACCTTTCAGAAAAACTGATGCTCTTTTTGTGATCCCTTCTGGTCCTAGGAAGGGTTTGGCTCCTGCCAAGTCTACTATCAGCAAATGGATCCATCAGGCTGTGATTCAGGCCTACTCTGCTAAGGGGAAGAATCCTCCCTTCCGCCTTACTGCTCATTCTACCCGTGCTACTGGTGCCTTTTGGGTTTTTCAGCACCAGGCTTCTGTTGAACAAGTTTGCAAGGCCGCTACTTGGTCTTCTGTTCATACCTTTTCAAAGTTTTACAAGGTTGATGTTAGGGCCTCAGCTGATGCTGTTTTTGGCTGCAAGATTTTTGCAGGCGGCAGTGATTTAAACTGTCTGCTGTTACCTTTTTGGGGATCCCATCCTACTTTATGGACACTGCTATTGGATGTGCCGAATGTAAGTATTCTTTCTGGAGCAGGACGTACTGTATACTAAAAATAATACAATTCTGTGATTACTCACCTGTAGAATTGGTATTTTGAGTATACAGTACGGCCTGCTCCACCCCACCCTTGGTTTTTGCATTATCTTGGATCCCCTGTACGGTGAATGTTATCATTGTTATAGTTACCTGTTTTGGGTTGTTTTAATTCTCCCGGCTTCTCGTTAACTGCTTTTCAATGCTGGGGATTGTGGGAGGTCCCTGGGTATTTGAGGGGCCGGGAGGAGCCTATTTTCGATGTCTCTGCAGTCCAGCGCCATCTGGCGGAGCAGTACCCGAATGTAAGTATTCTATCTGGAGCAGGACGTACTGTATACTCATAATACCAATTCTACAGGTGAGTAATCACAGAATTGTATTTTTAGCAGCTAATGATTGACATCTACAGAGTTCCACTAAAGGTCCCATGTTGGGCGCCAGTGTACTAAAGCTTGACATTAGGGCTTTGCTGGGAGTGATAGTTGCCCTGTCCATTCTGATGGGCAGTGTCTTATTCTAAGTATGTCACACACCCCACTTCAAACATTAATAATTACACTAGGGTCAACGCACCGCTAGGTGGCAGCATTGCAGAGAACTTCTCCAAAAACCTCCAACAGGCCCCTCCCGGTCCACACACACCCGGCACCTCCCAAGAACCCCCTCAGTGTTGTTCTCTGCAAGGTGGCGACAAGACAGAAGAAAGAAGTCTCCTGCTTGCAGGTAGCCGGGGTATCCCCCCGGCCCCCCCCGTGGTCTATTTCTGCCCGGCTTTTGTTTGAGAGTATTCTATTTAATGGCAGCCTCCCAGCTTCGGCTGTAGGCCGGGCAAAAAGGTAGCCGGCACCATTGGTGCCTAGGAGATTAGCTCCTCCGCTCGACCCTTCATTGCGGGGCATAGCGGGATTCCCGGAGTGGTGATCCGGATGTGGGATGCCCCATTTTATAGGAGGTTAGTGGTCAGGTTGTGCCTTGCCCTGGGATATTGTTTCACTTTCCGGGGTGTGGGGCGCGCTTGGGACGGTGACATGCTTTGCAGCAGACTGAATGGCTTTAAACGGTGACATGCTGTGTGAGTGTGCTGCTGCGCTCTACATTGTGAGTCCCTTTGTGATTTTACATTGACTAACTTCACTGTAAGTTTGACTGCCTTTTTCCCCCTGTCTGTGTGTCTTTCTCCCCTCAGGAGTCGGGGGGGGCGGGGCCTCACGGCGCGCTGCGCCGCGGTCCCGCCGGTGGCTGAGCGCCGTACCCGGCGCTTGCAGCCTGCTTGTCCGGCTGCTCAGGGGGGACCTGTTATCAGTGTGTGGGTCTGTGTATTGCGCACTGGGAGCCGGCGGGTGGCTCCGCCGGTCCCGTCATTGAGGTCTGCTCGCGGTCCCCGCCGGCAGACGCTGACGCTGCCTGGGGGCGGGGTCGCGTGCGCGCGGGCCGCGCACGGATTGGATGTCCCGGAGGGGCGGGGCCTTCTCGGCTCCCGCGCGCCCGGAGCTTGTCTCTTCCTCCCTCTCTGCGCTGTGTGCGGGCCGCCATCTTCTGCAGGCTGCGCGGTTTTCCTCTCCCTCTCAAGGTAGGCGTTTTTGATTTTTCTTGCGATGACCCCTCGGATCCTTTCCTCCTCCTTCTCCTTCCTCCTCGCTCCGGCGCATCTTTATGGTGCTGGTTGGCATTAACCATTTCCTTTGCTCTGGTTAATGAGGGGGGGGGGGGTGGTGTGAGGGGGGTTTTGTATGTTATGTGGATTTTGGTTATGGTGCTGGATTGACGCCTGTCCCTCTCCCTTTGTGTTTTTCAGATCCTGGGATCCCGTCTGGCAGGGCTCTCCCGGTCATATATACCTGGCTCGTGGGGGGTGTTTTTTCTTTGCAATATATATATATATACACATATATATATATAGTTATAGTTATATATATTTTTATAAGGGTCTTATGCTATTCCCCTGGGTCAGGATCTTGTGACTATCCTTAGACAAGTGTTAGGTTATTAAGGGGCATCCCGGGTCGCGTACCGCATAAATCCCTGGGTTCTGCGAATACCATAAATTTCACCACATGGAGGCTGCCACAGATACCGGGAATGGTTCTTCGGGACAATCCAAGGTGTGCGGGGGTTGTGGGACTCCGCTCCAGGGAGATGATGTCATTTTGTGTATCCCTTGTGCACAGCAGAACATTGCACGGCAGTCCAGTACTCCGGTGCCTAGCACTTCTTCGGCCGCGCCATCTCCCTCTCCCCCTCGCTTATTCCGGACCCCGTGTGACGTTGTCCTGGGCGGGGATTCGCAGTCTGATGTATGTGCCCGCTGGACCAGCCTTGAGAAGCGGTTTTCTGTTATAGCCGCTCAGAAGGTTTCAGCTAAGCGGAAGCATCTGTCTCCGCCCCCGCCGGATTCAGATGAGGAAGTGGTGGGAGATCTGGATTGGTCGGATCGTCCCCGTGAAGAAGGTGAGCTCATTGAGGAAGAAGATTCTGATGTTCAGAAGTTGCTGGGTTCTGAGGGGGATCAGGCTGATGGCCTCCCTCTCGATTCCTCTACCATTCTGAGCCAGATGTTTCAGGTTTTGGATTTGGAGCCTCCGGTGGTTGCTCCTAGGCCCAAGGGTCAGCTTTTTGGGGTGTCCAAGCAGCGTCTGGAGTTTCCCAGCCAACAGCATTTTGAAGAAATTGTTTTCAAGCAATGGGAGCAACCTACTCGTCTTGTTGGGGTGCCGTCTAGCTGGGATAGGAAATATCCCTTTCCGGCGGAATTGTTGAAGCGTTGGTCTGTTCCCCCTGAGGTAGATACTCCGGTCCTGGGACTGTCCAACACGGCGGTTGTGCATTCCCCTGACACGACTTCGCTCAGGGACGGCGAGGATCGCCGGGTTGATCAGCTTGCCCGTCATGGTTTTGTATGTGCGGGTTCCGTGTTAAGGCCTGTTTGTGCCTCGGCTCTTTTGACTTTTGCTGTCAGGTCTATTGTCAGGGACTTGGGGGTGGATCTCGAGCCCACCAGTGATGAGTCCCTTGGGCTTAAGCGCTGCGATGCTTTTTTGTCTTTTATCCTGGCCGCTCAGGAGGATGCCATGTTGATGTGTGGCAGGGCTACTGCCTTGCTGGTGGCTATCCGGCGCTGTGTGTGGTTGAGACAGTGGACGGCCGATTTTAATTCTAAGAGATCGCTCACGGCTCTGCCCTTTTTGGGTTTGAGGCTTTTTGGTGAGAGGCTGGATTCTGTTGCCAAGGGAGGTAAATTACCTCAGCGCAAGAAATTTCGCCGTTCCTTTCGGGGGATGGTCTCGTTCAATCCGTCCTTTCGGGGAGTCGGCGCCGGTAGAGGTGCGGGCTCCTCGGCCCCCAGGGGCGCCAGTTGGAATAGGGGCAGAGGCCGTGGCCGCCCCACTCGCGTCTGGGGTGCCAAGCCCAAGCCGGCTGCCAAGCCCACCCAGCAATGAGGGGGCGCCCTCACCCGTTCGGGTGGGGGGACGGTTGCAACTTTTCTCCCGGGTGTGGGACCAGGAGGTCCTGGACAGATGGATCCGGGAGGTGGTTTCGGCCGGTTACAAGTTGGAGTTCGAGTCCCGTCCTCCTCCAAGGTTCTTCAGGTCTCGGGTGTCTTTGGATCCTTTGGCCGCGCAGGGGCTCCTGGCGGCAGTAAGGAATCTTCTAGATTTAGCTGTCATTTGCCCGGTTCCTCCTTCAGAGGTGGGGCGCGGGTTTTACTCCAATCTCTTCACGGTCCCCAAAAAGGACGGGTCCTTCCGTCCTATTCTGGATTTGAAGTTTCTCAACAGGTTTATTCGTCCTCGGAAGTTTCGCATGGAAACCCTGCGGTCTGCGATCGGTTCGCTGCGGCAGGGGGACTTTATGACGTCCATAGACATCAAGGATGCGTACCTGCACGTGCCGGTCTTTCCTGCTCATCAGCGGTTCCTCCGTTTCGTGGTGGGGGATCGGCATTTTCAGTTTGTGGCTCTTCCATTCGGCCTCACCTCTGCTCCGAGAGTGTTCACCAAGGTGTTGGCGGGGGTGATGGCCCTGCTAAGAGCTCAGGGGATTTGCATTGTGCCTTACCTGGACGATCTTCTCATCATGGCTCCTTCCTTCAGTCAAGCAGAGGGGGACACCAGCACTGTGGTGTCTATGTTGGAGAGGTTCGGCTGGGTGATCAATTACCCCAAGTCCTCGCTGGTTCCGGCCAGGGTGGTGACTTTTCTGGGGATGTCGTTGGACTCCTGCCAGCACAGAGTGTTTCTTCCTCAGGCCAAGGTTCTGATGATTCAGGAATTGGTCCAGCTGCTCCTCTCCCATCCTCATCCGTCCATTCGTCTGGGGATGAGACTGGTGGGGTTGATGGTGGCCTCGTTCGAGGCAGTTCCCTTTGCTCAGTTTCATACGAGGACTCTTCAACTTCATCTTTTGGCGTCTTGGAATCGGTGTCCGGGGTCGTTGGATCGGTCCTTCCGGTTGTCCCCTCGGGTTCGGCAGTCCCTTCTGTGGTGGTTGGTCTCGGACAACCTTCTGAAGGGCAGGTCGTTTCTGACTCCACTTTGGGAAACTGTCACCACGGATGCCAGTTTGTCAGGCTGGGGAGTTTATTGGAAGGATCTTCGGTTTCAGGGGCAGCGGGACCCTTAGGAGGCCCACTTGCCCATCAATGTTCTGGAATTGCGAGCCATCAGGTTGGTTCTGTCTCACTTGACGCATCATTTACATGGTCTGCCGGTTCAGGTTCGCTCAGACAATCAGACGGCGGTTGCTTACATCAATCACCAAGGAGGGACTCGCAGTCTGGGTGCCCACAGGGAAGTGTCTCTGATTTTGGTCTGGGCGGAGACTCATGTCCCTTGCATCTCGGCAGTTTACATTCCGGGAGTGGAAAACACAGAGGCGGATTTTCTGAGCCGGTGTGCGTCCTGTCGGGGGGAGTGGTCTCTCCATCCCCAGGTGTTTCGGTCACTTTGTCTCCGGTGGGGGACGCCGGAGGTGGATCTGTTTGCCTCTCGTCACAATCACAAGCTTCCGTCCTTTGTGTCCCTGTCCCGGGACCCTCTGGCTCTGGCGGTGGATGCCATGACCCTGAGCTGGAGGGACCTGGGGTTTCTTTATCTGTTTCCTCCGATTCCCATGCTAGGCAGGGTTCTGCGAAAGTTGGTTCTGGAGGGAGTTCCCGCCATTCTCGTGGCTCCAAGGTGGCCAAGGCGGGTGTGGTTCGCGGACATCGTTCGCCTGGCCGTGGATCAGTTCGATCTGCCTCTTCGGCCAGATCTTCTCACTCAGGGTCAACTCTGTTACCCCAGTTTACAAACGCTGGCTTTGACGGCTTGGCTGCTGAAACCTCCATCTTAAAAGAGGAGGGTCTTTCGGATGCGGTCATTCAGACTCTTATTAGTGCCAGGAAGAGATCTTCTTCTTCCATCTATTACAGGTATTGGAGATCTTATATTGATTGGTGTGAGGCTAGGTCTTTGCCCTGCCGGGTCTTTTCTGTGTCTAGGATTTTGGAGTTTCTTCAGTCGGGGCTGGACTCCGGTCTTCAGCTGAGTACCTTGAAGGGGCAGGTTTCTGCTTTGTCAATTTTTTTCCAGAAATCTTTTGCTAGTCATTCCTTGGTCAAGACTTTTTTCCAGGGGGTTTCGCATGTGCGGCCTCCCAGGAAGCCTTTGCTCCCAGTCTGGGATTTGAATTTGGTTCTTTCCGCTCTTAAGGCTCCTCCTTTTGAGCCTTTGCGGGATGTCGCTTTGTCCGTTCTTACTCAGAAGGTTGCTTTTTTTTGGTGGCCATCACTTCGGTTCGGCGTGTTTCAGAGCTGGCAGCTTTGTCTATTCAGGCTCCTTTTTTTTTGAGGATCATCAGGACAAAGTGGTTTTTCGTTACAAGTCAGATTTTCTCCCTTCTCTCCTCTTCTTTTCGCAAGACTGATGCCTTTTTCGTTGTGCCCTGTGGGCCTAGGAAGGGTTTGGCTCCGGCCAAGTCCTCCATTAGCAAATGGATTCGTCAGGCCATTGTTGGTGCTTATTCGGCTAAGGGGAAGGCTCCTCCTTTCCGAGTTACTGCTCATTCTACTCGTGCGGTTGGTGCTTCCTGGGCTTTTCAGCACCAGGCTTCGGTTGAACAAGTGTGTAAGGCTGCAACTTGGTCTTCTGTTCATACTTTTTCTAAGTTCTATAAGGTTGATGTGCGGGCTTCAGCGGATACTGTTTTTGGCCGCAAGGTTTTGCAGGCTGCAGTGGTCTGAGTTTTTTCTGCGTTATTGCCTGATTCGGATACCCACCCTTTTCTGGACACTGCTGTTGGATGTCCCTAGTGTAATTATTAATGTTTGAAGTGGGGTGTGTGACATACTTAGAATAATACCATTTTGTGAATACTCACCTGTAAAATGGGTATTATAAGTATGTCACACACCCCACTTCACCCGCCCTTTTTGGTATCCTGGCTCTCTATTTGGTGAAGTTTGGTTCTTTACGTTGAGGGTTACATTGTTTGGTTCTGGTACCTTGTGTTACTGCTGTTCTAATACTGGGGGGTTCTTGGGAGGTGCCGGGTGTGTGTGGACCGGGAGGGGCCTGTTGAGGTTTTTGGAGAAGTTCTCTGCAATGCTGCCACCTAGCGGTGCGTTGACCCTAGTGTAATTATTAATGTTTGAAGTGGGGTGTGTGACATACTTATAATACCCATTTTACAGGTGAGTATTCACAAAATGGTATTATTTGCCATCCTTTGGCTTTGATGACCTCTGTTGCCTCCTCTTCCCCAGGGAGCGTCAGATTCAGTGTCCAAAATGTGACAAGCATTTCTGCAGGACCAACCACCTAAAGAAACACCTCAACTCCCACGAAGGAAAAAGGGACTATGTCTGTGAGAAGTGCTCCAAAGCCTTCCTCACCAAATATCACCTTACCCGGCATCTCAAGATCTGTAAGGGTCCCACTACAAAGGCACTCGCTGATGCCGAGGAGGAAAATGACTCTGAGGAGGAAGAGGAGGAGCTGCTACAAACTGGACTGGACTGTAAAGTATTTAATGCTGATGGGAGCCTGACTTCGCACACGTGACAGGAGGAGGGTGCAAGCTATTTATTATTTTTATACCTAAGTGACATGTCGTGCTTTTGGGCCTAAATGAAGTGGCTGGAGTAGTGCCTGCTGGCTCCAGGGTGTATAGAGGAAAGCTAATGCTGGCCATACACGTGGCCATCTGACTCATTTAATTGCAATTTAATCATAAAAACAATCACATTGAAATATAACATTACATACAATTTACTATGTCATTTCAACTACTCTGAACAATGTTTTATGTATTTTTTTTTCTTTTAATATTTCTGATCACAGTGTGATCTTGTTAAAACCAAAATAATAGAAATCCAAGGAGGGTTTTTTTTTCCAGCAGAATTGATCATAACTTTTACATTTCGCGGTCGACAAAATGATAGTCAAACCTTAAAGCAGACTTAATCCCTGGCAAGTAAGGTCCTGGTCTGTGTGTTCATATTAAAAGTGAACCAATCACCAGGCACCCCCCCAGATTGGCCAAGCTGACTAATGAGCGTCAACATGATAAGGAAAGCGTGGGCAGACCCCTCTTGCTCTCTACGGTTCAGAGAAATTTCTCTGGTTTTGTTTGGTCTTCCAAAATAATCTAAGGGAGTGAGAATATACGCGTAGCGAAGGACACAGACATGCTACACGGGAAAGCGCATTCTGCCGCTCCGCCCAGTGGCACTTACTGAGGGTGTATTTCACCTTTATTAGCCACTAAAGCATACAATGCAAAAAATAGAAATCTATTTATTCTAAGTATGTCACACACCCCGCTTCAAACATTAATTATTACACTTGGGTTACTCCACCAGCAGGTGGCGACGTTGCAGAGAAGTCTTGAAAAACGAGCCCCTCCTGGTCTATACATACCTGGGACCTCCCACTTATTCCCCAGTGTTCTTCTCTGCAAGATGGTGACAAGACAGAAGAATGAAGTCTCCTGCTTGCAGGTAGCTGGGGTAACACCCCGGCACCCCCCCCCCCTTCATGGTCTATTTCTGCCCAGTCATTTTTTTGTTTAATATTTAGTAAATACTGGAAGCCTCCCTTGGCTGCTGGCTGGGCAATGGTAGATGGCACCTTCTGGTGCCTAGGAGCTTATCTCCTCCACTAGACCCCACACGTGGGGCAACACGGTTATCCAGCCGGTGATCCGGATTTGGGATGCCCCGTCCCGGTTCCCCCTTAGCCTGCCTTCTCCCGCTTGGTCCCTTCTCCCTTAGCGTGGGGGGGGGCGTGTTAGGGTGTTTTCACTTGTGAGGTGACTTGAGTGACTCTGTGTGTGTTTGTGTGCCTTTTACTGTCTGGGGACCGGCGCCGCGCTGCGGGCGCTTCTCCCCTTTTTTTTCTAGGGCTCTGGGCGAGGTGTTATGCTGTGGGGTGTGCTGTGGGGGTGCCCGTTGGCTCCCGCTTTCTCCTGTCTCTGCGGCGCCGCCATTGTGCGGGCCGCGGTGATTCGATTGGTGGGCGGGGCCGCGCTCTGTCGCGGCCCACGCTGTTCGGTTCTCAGGCGGGGGACGGGGCCGGAGCGCTTCACGCGCGCTGTTCCGGCCCGCCCCTCTTCTTCCCACAGTGCTGCGTGTCTCCCTCGTTGGCTCTGATCGTCGCTGTTCAGGTACCTGGTTGTGCTGGTTTTTGTTTATTGTTATGCGGCTGTGGTTGTGACATGGGGGCTAGTTCTGTCGTCCATGATACTTATGTATATTCTGGGCTGTCTTATATTATGTCTGTAGGGGGCCTGTCTTATTTACGGGACCCGGTATATAGGCTTACTAGGCACGGTGGCATGCTTACTATCGCAGCCCTGTTTAACCCCATGTATGCCACTTTCTATGTGGGTGGCATACTGCTCCTCACATTTTCTTTCCTATAGGCTGGTGTGTGTGTGTCTGAGTGCGCATGATTGCCATAATTCTTGTACAGATCCTGGGATACCCCGGCTACTCGTGGGTCTCCCGGTCTTTATACCTGGCTAGTCTTAATTACCAATTTGGGTTTTCCCTAGGCAAAAATCCTCCCACTCCTGGGACTTTTAATTAAAGGGGCATCCCCGGTTGCATACTGCGTAAATCCCTGGGTTATTGCGAATACCATAACTTCACCATATGGAGGCTTCCAAGGATACCGGAATCGGCCCTTCGGGGCAATCTAGGCTGTGTGGGGGTTGTGGAGCTCTGCTCCCGGGGGATGATGTCATTATATGCATTCCATGTGCGCAGCGGTTCATTGAGCGCCAGTCCGGCTCCCCGGGTTCTCTGGCCCTTCGCCGTCCGTGTCATCCCCTACACCTCCCCGCCTGTTCCGGACCCCGTGTGACGTTGTCATGGGTGGGGATTCGCAATCCGAGGTATGCGCCCGGTTGGCTAGCCTCGAGAAAATATTTCCGCTGTGGTTGCTCAGAAGGCTCCGGCTAAGCGGAAACACTTGTCCCCGTCTCCGCCGGACTTAGACGTGGATGTTATTGTGGCATTGGATTGGTCAGATTGCCCCCCGATTGAGAGGGGGAGATTCTGGAGGTTTACAGATATATTCAGCACTAAGCAAACTGAATTAAATTTATTATTCCTTAAAAAACAATAGATAAGAGTCCAAAAATTCAGATGTCCCACGGTGCATGTGCTCACCAAAGGTTTCTTCGCTTCGTGGTGGAAGATCAGCATTTTCAATTTGTGGCTCTTCCGTTCGGCCCTACCTCGGCTCCAAGAGTGTTCACCAAGGTGTTGGCGGGCGTGATGGCCCTTTTCAGAGCTCAGGGGATTCGCATTGTGGCCTATCTGGATGATCTTCTCATCATGGCTTCTTCTTTCAGTCAAGCGGAGGTGGACACCAGGATGGTGGTATCCACTCTGGAGAGGTTCGGCTGGGTGATCAACTACCCCAAGTCCTCTCTCGTTCCGGCCAGGGTGGTGCCCTTTCTGGGGATGTCCTTGGATTCTTGCCAACACTGAGTTGTTCGGCCTCCGGCCAAAGTTCTCTTGGTTCAGGAATTGGCGCAGCTTCTTCTATTCTTGGTGTGCCACACACCCCGCTTCACTTCTTAAATATTCATTACTCATGGGTTAATCACCTGCAGGTGACGTAGTGCAGAGAGGAAGTCTTGTAACGAGCCCCACCTTCCGGCCTATATATACCTGGTACCTCCCTTCAATCACCAGTATTTTTCTCTCTGCGTGACTAGCAGAGGTTGGAAGTTTCCTTCTTACAGGTAGGTCGGGGCTTACCCCGCCACCCCCCTTTTGGTCTATTTCTGCCCGGTTTGAGTTGTATACCTCTATGGTGGATAGGAAGCCTCCCAGCTTAGGCTGCTCACCGGGTAATTGGTAGATGGCACAATTGGTGCCCAGGAGCTTATCTCCCCCGCTCATCTCCCTCTTGTGGGGGCAATGCGGCAGTCCGGCATGGTGATCCGGAAATGGGATGCCCCTGTCCCGAGGGTCCCCGTAGCCCTTTCTCCCCCGCTCCGGTCCTTTCTCCCTTCGCTTGGGGGGGGGGGGGGGGGGTATGGAGGGTTATGTATCTTGTTCACTGTGTATCTTGTATGTGTGTTCACTCTTACATAGTAACTGTGTTTTGGCCGGGGCTCCGGGCAGATGTTAGGCACGGCCAGTGTGTTTTGGTCTGCTTTATGGGGGCGGGGCAGCGGACCGCGCTCAGTTGGTTCCCTCCCGCCTCCCTTCCCTTCCCGCTGCTCCGTGCGGCAGCCTGTGTGGCTGCGCCTGTGTCCTCCGCCGGCTCGGTGTCAGCCAGCGCGGCTGGTGGCATTCCCCCATTGATTGGAGCAGGGCGGCTCCCTGTGACGCGGGGGGGCGTGGCGCCGGCGAGAGCGGCGCCGGCGGAAGCGGCGCTCGGCGGCCTCAGCCTCACTTCCCTCTGTTGCGGTGAAAGGAGGTCTCGTGGGGGGGGGCGCGCGCTGCAGCAACACATGAGTTTGTGTGCTGCGGCTGGCAACATGTCCCTCCGGTCTGGCTCCTGGCGTCGGTGACAGGTAAGCGGTCTCGCTTTGGTGGGGCTGACTTTTAAGGAAGCACTCTCTTGTTTGAACTATTGTGAACATGCTGCTTTATTTTTCTCACAAGGGATCTGATGGTTTGTTTTTTTCTTTCCTTTCAGATCCTGGGATCCCTCTTTTACTGCGGCCTCCGGCTCTATATTGCCTGGCTAGTCTTTCTTGATTTAATATTGCACATTTTGGATATATGTATACATATATATATATATGTATATATATTTATTTTGAGACTGTTAAAGGGGACCTTTTTCTCTTAAAAAAAAAAAATAATAAATCCCTCCCTTCCGGGACATATTTATAAAGGGGCATCCCGGGTTGGCTTATGCCTTAAAAGTCCCAGTATTTGCGATACCATAAATCACCAATATGGAGGCTTCTGTTACTACCGGAAACGACTCGTCAGAGCCGTCCAGGGGGTGTGTAAAATGCGGGGCTGCGCTCCCTGCTGATGATATTTTTATTTGCATTTCTTGTGCAAGGCAGATTGTTGCGCGTCAGTCTGCTGATCCGGCGGCTGACCCGTCGCAACCTCTATTATCTCCTGCCTCTCCCTCCCTGTTCCGGACCCCGCATGACATTGTCAAGGGTGGGGATTCGCAATCCGAGGTGGTGGTAGAATCAGCCAATCTTCGGGAAGTATTGCCCGTTAAAGCGGGGCTAAAGGCCTCTGCAAAACGGAAGCGTCTGACTCTGGTTTCTTCGGCTCCTCAGGACGAATTATGTGAGCCTGTGGAATGGTCCGATGGCTCCCCGGATGAGGGTGAATTCCTCTTGGAGTCAGATGAGCCGGCAGGTCAGCTTAAGGCTGATGCGATTGGCGATTGGTCAGCGGGGGTTGCCCTTGACACCCCCTCCATGCTGGCACAAATGTTTGAAATTTTGAATTTAGATCCGCCTGAGGCTGTCACCCGGCCGAAGGGCCAGTTGTTTGAGGAGCCTCAGCCGCGTTTGGTTTTTCCCAGACAGCACCACTTTGAGAGAGTGGTCCTGAAAGAATGGGAACATCCCACACGGTTATCTGGAGTCCCTCCCAGTTGGGAAAAGCGTTATCCTTTTCCGCCAGAATTGCTGAAGCTTTGGTCCGTCCCTCCTGAAGTCGATACCCCTGTGCTAGGGTTAGCTAGCTCCGCTATGGTACAGTCTGCTGAGACCTCTGTCCCTAAAGATGGGGAGGATCGTAGGATTGACCAGTTTGCTCGCTATGGCTTCGTTTATGCTGGGTCAACAATGCGCCCCTTGTGCGCTTCGGCCCTTCTTCTGTTAGCGGTAAGATCTGTTATCCAGGGGCTATGCGAGGATCTCAATCCCGCCTGTGATGAGTTCGCTGCGCTTAAGCAGTGCGAGTCTTTTGTGTCTTACGTTCTATCCGCTCAGGACGATGCGCTGGCTATGAGTAGCAGGACAGCGGCGATGCTGGTCGCTATTCGTAGGTCAGTATGGCTGCGTCAGTGGTCGGCGGACTCAGCTTCTAAGAGGGTGCTCACAGCGCTCCCCTTTTTGGGGCTGCGGCTCTTCGGGGAGAAAATTGATTCAGTCGCAAAGGATGGCAAGATGCCACAACGCAGAAGGCCTCGACGCCCCTTTAGAGGGGCTGTTTCTGGTAGGCCGTCCTTTCGAGGATACAGAGCGGGTAGAGGGACTTCCCTTCCCTCTACCAGTCGTTCAGGTTGGACGCGGGGCAGGGGCCGTGGCCGTCCCGCCCAGTCCTGGGGCTCCAAGCCCAAACCTGCGGGTAAGCCCACTCAGCAATGAGGGGCCGCCCTCACCCGTGCGGGTGGGGGGACGATTGCGGCACTTCTCCCAGGTTTGGAACCGGGAGGTTCCAGACAGGTGGATTCAGGAGATAGTGTCGTCCGGTTACAAACTGGAGTTCGAGTCTCGCCCTCCTTCACGGTTCTTTCGGTCTCGGGTGCCCATCGATCCTTCGGCCGCACAGGAGCTCCTGGCGTCGGTGGAAAATCTGTTAGAGATGGCGGTCATCCGGCCGGTACCGCGTTTAGAGATGGGCCTCGGTTTCTACTCCAATCTGTTCGCTGTCCCCAAGAGGGATGGGTCGGTTCGTCCCGTCCTGGACCTGAAGT
This sequence comes from Gastrophryne carolinensis, assembly GCA_027917425.1. NCBI lineage: Eukaryota > Metazoa > Chordata > Amphibia > Anura > Microhylidae > Gastrophryne > Gastrophryne carolinensis. Next base: position 44,338,341 of record CM051238.1, read on the forward strand.
TGCTCAACAGGTTCATCCGTTTTCGGAAGTTTCACATGGAAACCTTGCGCACTGCCGTCGGCTCTCTTCGGCAAGGGGACTTCATGACGTCTATAGACATCAAGGATGCTTATCTGCATGTTCCCATCTGCCTCCCTCATCAACGCTTTCTTCGATTCATGTTGGAGGATCGGCATTATCAGTTCGTGGCACTTCCGTTTGGCCTTACCTCAGCGCCAAGAGTGTTCACCAAGGTGTTGGCAGGGGTCATGGCCATTTTCAGAGCTCGGGGCATTCGTGTCGTACCTTATTTGGACGACCTTCTTATCATGGCTCCGTCACCCGATCAATCGGAGAAGGACACCAGGGTGGTGCTCTCCACGCTGGAAAGTTTCGGTTGGGTGATCAACCTCTCCAAGTCCTCCCTCGCTCCGGCCAGGGTGGTGTCCTTTCTGGGGATGCGGTTAGACTCTTATCAACACAGAGTGTTTCTCCCTCAGTCCAAAATTCTTTTAATTCAGGAGTTGGCTCGAGTCCTACTCTCCAATCCTCGACCGTCCATCCGTCTGGGGATGAGGCTGGTAGGGTTGATGGTTGCCTCCTTCGAGGCAGTTCCTTTTGCTCAATTCCACACGAGGACGCTTCAGCTTTATCTGTTGGCGTCTTGGGACCGGCAGCCTCGGTCGCTGGATCAGCCCTTCCAGTTGTCCTCCCGGGTCCGGCAGTCCCTCCAGTGGTGGTTGGTCTCGACCAATCTCATGAAGGGCAGGTCTTTTCTGGCCCCCCTTTGGGAAATTGTCACCACGGACGCCAGTCTGTCGGGATGGGGCGGATTCTGGAAGGAGCTGCAGTTCCAGGGGCAGTGGGGACCTCGGGAGGCCCTCTTACCCATCAATATTCTGGAACTGAGAGCCATCCGTCGGGTGCTTACTCTCCTGACTCAGCACGTTCTGGGCCTTCCGGTCCAGGTGCGTTCAGACAATCGAACAGCGGTTGCTTACATCAATCATCAGGGAGGGACTCGCAGCCTGAGTGCTCTCAGGGAGGTGTCCCTGATCCTGACCTGGGCAGAAGCTCATGTTCCTCGTCTCTCGGCGGTATACATCCCAGGAGTGGAGAACCTGAAAGCGGACCGCTTGAGCAGGGGCTCTCCCCGTCGGGGAGAATGGGCCCTCCATCCTCGGGTGTTTCGCTCTCTGTGTCGCCAATGGGGGACTCCAGAGGTGGACCTGTTTGCCTCTCGTCACAATCACAGGCTCCCGAACTTCGTGTCGCTCTCCCAGGATCCTCTGGCTCTGGCAGTGGACGCCATGTCCCTGAGCTGGGGGGATCTGGGGTTTCTGTACCTGTTTCCTCCGACACCCATGCTAGGCAGAGTGCTTCGGAAGTTGGCTCTGGAAGGGGTGTCCGCCGTCCTCGTGGCCCCAAGGTGGCCGAGGCGAGTGTGGTTCGCAGACATCGTTCGGCTGGCAGTGGACCAGGTCGTTCTGCCCCTTCGGCCCGATTTGCTCACTCAGGGTCAATTGTATTACCCCAATTTACCAGCGCTAGCTTTGACGGCCTGGCTGCTGAGACCTCCATCCTAAAGGAAGAGGGTCTTTCTGATTCTGTCGTTAGGACTTTGATTAGTGCCCGAAAGAGGTCTTCTTCTGTCACCTACTATAGGACCTGGAAAGCCTATATCGCTTGGTGCGAGATGAGATCTTTTCCTTGTAGGGTATTTTCGGTCCCCAGGGTTCTGGAGTTTTTACAATCTGGGCTGGACTCTGGTCTTCAGCTAAGTACGTTGAAAGGGCAGGTTTCTGCCTTATCTATCTTTTTTCAGAAGCGTGTTGCGCTTAAGTCTTTAGTTAAAACCTTTTTCCAGGGGGTTACGCATGTGCGGCCTCCCAGGAAACCATTACTCCCGGTTTGGGATTTGAATTTGGTTCTTTCTGCTCTTCAGGCTCCTCCTTTTGAGCCTTTGCAAGGGATTGCTTTATCTACCCTGACTCAGAAGATTGTCTTCTTGGTAGCGATCACTTCGATCCGGCGTGTCTCGGAATTGGCGGCCTTGTCTATTCAGGCGCCCTACTTCGAGAAGCATCGGGATAAGGTGGTCTTTCGATTCAAGCCAGACTTTCTTCCTAAGGTGGTTTCTGCTTTTCATTTGAACCAAGATATTGTTCTTCCCTCCTTATGTCCTAATCCTAAGAATGACAAAGAGAGGGGTTTGCATTGTTTGGATGTAGTACGCTGTGTTAAGTGCTACTTGGTTGTCACGTCTCCTTTCCGTAGGACGGATTCCTTTTTTGTTGTGCCCCATGGGCCTAGGAAGGGTTTGGCACCAGCCAAATCTGCCATTAGCAAGTGGATACGTCAGGCCGTTACTGCGGCCTATTCTGCTAAGGGAAGAGTTCCCCCTTTTCGTATTACTGCTCATTCCACTCGCGCTGTTGGGGCGTCTTGGGCTTTTCAGCACCAAGCTTCTGTTGAACAGGTTTGTAAGGCCGCCACTTGGTCTTCTGTTCACACTTTTTCTAAGTTTTACAAAGTTGATGTGCGGGCCTCAGCGGATGCTGTTTTCGGCCGCAAAGTTCTGCAGACTGCAGTCGTTTAAGTTTTGCTTCACCTGGCCTTGAGTTGCCCAGCCCTTGTGGACACTGCTTTTGGATGTCCCATGAGTAATGAATATTTAAGAAGTGAAGCGGGGTGTGTGGCACACCAAGAATAATACCATTTTGTGAGTACTCACCTGAAAAATGGATATTGTTGGTGTGCCACACACCCCGCTTCACACCCGCCCTTTTCGGTATTACCGAAGCCTTTATATGGTGAAGCCTTTTTTATATCAAATTTGATTTTGAGGTTACTGGTGGAATACTGGTACCTTGTATTACTGCTTTGTTGATTATACTGGTGATTGAAGGGAGGTACCAGGTATATATAGGCCGGAAGGTGGGGCTCGTTACAAGACTTCCTCTCTGCACTACGTCACCTGCAGGTGATTAACCCATGAGTAATGAATATTTAAGAAGTGAAGCGGGGTGTGTGGCACACCAACAATATCCATTTTTCAGGTGAGTACTCACAAAATGGTATTTTCCCATCCTTGCCCGTCCATCCGGCTAGGGATGAGACTGGTGGGGTTGATGGTAGCTTCCTTTGAGGCAGTTCCCTTTGTTCAGTTTCACACGAGGACGCTTCAGTTTCATCTGTTGGCGTCTTGGGACCGGCGACCGCGGTCGTTGGATCGGTCTTTCCGGATGTCCTCCCAGGTTCGGCAGTCTCTCCAGTGGTGGATGGTCTCGGACATTCTCTTGAGGGGCAGGTCCTTTCTGATGCCTCTTTGGGAAACTGTCACCACGGGCGCCAGTTTGTCGGGATGGGGAGTTTTCTGGAAGGACCTTCGGTTCCGGGGGAGGTGGGGTCCTCTGGAGGCCCACTTATCCATCAACATTCTGGAGTTGAGAGCCATCAGGTTGGTTCTGTCTCTCTTGACACAGCATTTACAGGGCTTGCCGGTTCAGGTTCGGTCGGCGGTTGCTTACAGCAATCGCCTGGGAGGGACTCGCAGTCTGCGTGCCTCAGAGAGGTGTCTCTGATTCTAGCCTGGGCGGAGACTCATGTCCCTTGCATCTCGGCAGTGTACATTCCGGGTTTGGAATACACGGACGCGGCCTTCCTGAGCAGGTGCTCTTTCCGCTGGGGGGAATGGTCTCTCCACCCTTAGGTTTTTCGGTCGCTTTGTCTCCGGTGGGGGACGCTGGAGGTGGATCTGTTTGCCTCTCGTCACAATTACAAGCTTCCGACATTCGTGTCACTCTCTCAGGATCCTCTGGCTCTGGCGGTGGATGCCATGTCTCTGAGCTGGGGGGACCTGGGGTTCCTTTATCTGTTTCCTCCGATCCCCATGCTAGGCAAGGTGTTGCGAAAGCTGGCCCTGGACGGGGTTCCCGCCATTCTCATGGCTCCAAGGTGGCCAGGGAGGGTGTGGTTCGCAGACATCGTTTGTCTGGTGGTGGATCAGTGCGATCTACTTCTTCGGCTGGATCTTATCACACAGGGTCAACTGCGTTGCCCCAATTTACCAACGCTGACTGTGACGGCCTGGCTGCTGAAACCTCCATCTTGAAGGAGGCAGGTCTTGCGGATTCTGTTATTCTGACTTTTATTAGTGCCAGGAAGAGGTCCTCTTCTACCATCTATTATAGGACTTGGAGATCTTATATTGATTGGAGTGAGGCTAGATCTTTGCCCTGTCGGGTCTTTTTTGTTTTCAGGATTTTGGAATTTCTTCAATCGGGGCTGGACTCTGGTCTTCAGCTGAGTATCTTAATGGGGCAGGTTGCTGCCTTGTCTGTCTTTTTTTCAAAAGTCCTTTGCGTTTCCTCCTTCGGTCAAGACTTTCTTCCAGGGGGTCTCGCATTGCGGCCTCCTAGGAAGCCTTTGCTCCCTGTTTGGGATTTGAATTTGGTTATCTCTGCTCTTCAGGCTCCTCCTTTGAGCATTTGCAGGTTATTGCTCTTTCTACTCTGACTCAGAAGGTTGCCTTTTTGGTGGCCATCACTTCGGTTCGGCGCGTTTCGGAGTTGGCAGCCTTGTCGGTTCAGGCTCCTCACTTTGAGAGACATCAGGACAAAGTGGTTTTCCGCTTCAAACCGGACTTTTTTCCTTAGGTGGTCTCTGCTTTTCATCTTCACCAGGACATTGATCTTCCTTCTTTGTGTCCTAAGCTTAGGAATGACAAGGAGAGGGTTTGCACTGTTTGGATGTGGTACGCTGTGTGAAGTACTGTTTGTTTACTACATCTCCTTTTCGTAAGACTGATGTCTTTTTCGTGGTGCCCTGATTGGGCCTAGGAAGGGTTTGGCTCCCGCTGAGTCTTCCATTAGCAAATGGATTCGTCAGGCTGTTGTTGGGGCCTATTCTACCAAGGGGAAGGTTTCCCCTTTTCGTTTCACTGCTCTTTCTACTCGTGCTGTTGGGGCGTCTTGGGCTTTTCAGCATCAGGCTTCTGTTGAACAAGTTTGTAAGGCTGCTACTTGGTCTTCTGTTCACACTTTTTCCAAGTTTTTACAAGGTTGATGTGCGGGCTTCAGCGGATGCTGTGTTTGGCCGCAAGGTTCTGTAAGCTGCGGTGTTTTGAGTTTTGCATTATGGCCTTGTTGGATACCCGCCCTTTGTGGACACTGCTTTTGGATGTCCCAAGTGTAATAATTAATGTTTGAAGCGGGGTGTGTGACATACTTAGAATAATACCATTTTGTGAATACTCACCTGTAAAATGGATATTATAAGTATGTCACACACCCCGCTTCACCCGCCCTTTTTGGTATCCTGGATTCTTTATAGGGTGAAGCTTTGTTTACAGTTTGAGGGTTGCCAATTTTTTTTTTCCTGGTACCTTGTCTTTACTGCTGTTTGAATACTGGGGAATAAGTGGGAGGTCCCAGGTATGTATAGACCAGGAGGGGCTCGTTTTTCAAGACTTCTCTGCAACGTCGCCACCTGCTGGTGGAGTAACCCAAGTGTAATAATTAATGTTTGAAGCGGGGTGTGTGACATACTTATAATATCCATTTTACAGGTGAGTATTCACAAAATGGTATTTTAATGGAGAGGGAATGTTCACATATATATTTATTTTTATTGATTTTGACCTCCATCCATCACAGGCATAGAGTGCAACGTCAGCCAGTTTCACTGCAGAGTATGGCAGGAATACAGCCGCAGCCCGCCATGAGGGGTGGTAAGGTGATTGTGGGTGCTCTGGGGGTTCACACAGTGAGGCATCCTGAATTGGGAGGTCCCAGGGGAACTTAGTCAGCCTGCCCTGGAGTCTTTAAGATTCCAGGCCTGGCCCGGGCCGTGATTGGTTCACCTTAAAGCGGACCAAAACCCACATTTTCAACCAACATCTGAATTGCTCCCCCCATGAAGAGTATATTTTTCCAATTCTTACTGTTCCTGCTTCACTCTAATCCCAGATAATATGCATCTTCACCGAACAGCACCAAAATGACACAACGCCTTTACTACAGCTCCGCAATGAAGCAGGGCACAACTAAATGTCCAGCCAGTTAATTATCAATAATAAAATCTATACGTTACAAAGTATCCTGGGATATCGGCTTCCAATGCAATGCAGTGCTATGGAGATCTTTAGAGGATTTGATGTGTCCGTAGATCTGTGTGTTGTTCCAATGTGATGTCTGTCCCCCTCTTCCCTGGACACATGTTTTAACCCATTTCTTATCTGCCCTTTCCTCCCATAACAAACATGACGTGACTTGGGGGTGTGTTTGTGTAAATTAGGATCTAATCATTCCTATTTTAACCACAGTATAGGATAAGAAATGGATTTTGCAACTATGGGGAATAGGTAAAACACACATACACATTTAAGTTATATATACACATACGTACACACACATAATAAATAATATATATATATATATATATATATATATCAACTTATTTTATATCACTATAGTGTCTTATAGTGATCAGTCGGGTGTAGATTCAGCTTAAATAGATGACTGAATATATGTGAAAAATCGATTATATAAATGTTTCTCTGGGGACAATCATTATGGCTAATATTTAAGACAATTAAAATATGATAATATACCTACAACCATTAAAATATCCTACTATATATACTTTATATCTTCCAATTATCCTAGGAAGATATAACATATAATAAATACATATAATAAATTCGACCAACATTATTTAAACCGATACATCAGGCATTTTATTTTAATATATTCTTTATTTTCAAAATGTTCAAGATACAAAATACAACTCGTCAATCACGATCCATTGACAGGTTTTGTTTACAAGGACTGGTGTGTCAAACATTAGAAATGGCTCCTGCCCAACATTTGCGGTTATGTCTTCCTCCGAGGCAAGTCGCTCTAAGGCTGCCGCCCAGAGGCCAACCCGTCCGAGCACACCACCGGGCCCCGCGACCCAACCATCAATCCTCATCTCCATTTCTGACCCCACTGGGGTCCGGTCCAGTCGCGGGAACCCCGGCAAATGCCCCCCAGGCCACCTCTCGCCCCCACAGCCCCTGCAAAACTCTCCTGGGGTGAGTGTATCAGGGCGAGCAAGAAACATCGGGCATTTAACATAATATCTACGGTATATATATATTCTAAGAATACAGCACGTCCTGCTCCAGAACATATTCATAACGTATGGGTATACCTCCGCCTTCAGCGCCGTGCACTGCAGATCACGAAGAAAACAAGCTCCTCCCTGCCCTACATATAGCGGAGGACCTCCCACAATCCCCAGATTTCTCTGCAGTGCTGGAACTGCGAAGACATGAAGTATCACGCTCTCGCAGGCTTGACAGCCCGAGGCCCTGCGGGACTATTTCCACCCATCCTCATTGTGAAATATATGCCTCCCAGCCTGGGCTGCGCGGGTCGGGTGAAGGTAGGCAGCACCTAGTGTGCTTATGGAGCTAGACTCCACCACAATTCCCCAACCATAGGGTAGGCGGTTTAGGCTGATGGTGAGCCTCTAAGGGATGCCCCTCCCACATTATTGTCCCGTACCCCGTGTAGTCCTGAGCCCTATTGGGTCTCCATTCTTCCTCTTTTCTCCGTCTTCGGGGGAAAAGAAAGGGGGGGGAGGGTACGCGTGTGGCGGTCTTAGTGTACCGGTATTTCACGCTCGTGGCTTATATTATGCCTTCACTAAAATCAGAGATGTCAGGGCCGCGCTGATCGTTTCTTTCGACTGCCCATGTGTTTTTGTCTAATGATTGTCAATTAATAGAATTGCCGCGGTCTCCGAGCTTACTGTCGGCGTCCACTCTATGGTACGTTAGGTCGGCTGTTACTCCATTGCCTTAATTTTCCTTCAGAGCTTCGCGCTCTTCAGAATGGGCGGGGCCCTTGTCTGGCGCGCTCCGCGTCACGGCGGAGTATTTAGCCCGCTCTTCGAGCTTCGCTGGGCGCCATTTTGGTTAGCTTCCCGCGCACGCGTCGTGACGGTCTCCTTCTCCTAAGTGCCCTTGTGGGCGAGTCCTTTTTCTTTTTTGTCTGCCCATCTGCACACGTTCCTGACATCTCTTTCCCATTGTGTCTTGCAGACGCTGAGTTCCCGGCGGCCTCTCCCAGCCTCATATACATATATGCCATTCATATAAGTACCTTATACGTATACATTGCTATACTCGCTAGTATAAGGAGCGGGCCTTCCCATAATCTCCCACATTGATCAGTGGGTAGTTGGGGCATCCAGGGTGGCTTACGGCATAAATCCCTATCGACATACTATAATTAAACAATCACCATATGGAGGCATCTCAGGATTGTGTTACCGGGGTCCCATCGGGACAGGACCGGCTGTGTATATCGTGTGGTCTCCCCCATGCTGAGGCGGACGGGGCACGGGTCTGCACGTCATGTTCCGAACAGATGCTGGAACTGCGAGCGACGCTTGCGGTTGTTTCTCGCCCTTTCCCACCACTTAACCCTTCCCCAAACCTCACTCCCGTTGTGTCTTGTACAGGTGAGGGGGTACAAATAGATCCCTCCCCTAGACGGCCCACGTTGGGCCAGATCGTGGAAGGTTTGTCTGGCCGGATCAGCCCTGTTAGACAACGATCTCCCGCGGCTTCGGCCTGCGCTATGGGTTCTGCGGAGTCCTTGTCTACACGTGCTAGCACCACTTCGGAAGAAGGGGACTTGTTCTCTGACCTAGGTTCCCTGGACGAGGGGTCAGGATGACGCTGATCTGGATGTCTTGGACCAGCTTGACACTGACGGCATGTTACTCAGGATTTTTAAGGTACTGTCCGTTTCGCTCCGATTGGGGTTCCTAACCCCCCATTCCTTACTTCCCCGGCTTACAGCTCCCTGCGGGGCGCCGAGGACCGGCGTATCGATAGGCTTGCTTCCCACACCTTTACCTGCGCTGGCACGACGCTGCGTCCTGTCTGTGCCGCGGCGATCACGGCTGTGGCCGCTAAGGCTCTTATAGGTAAGTCCCTAGAGCATCAGCCTGAAGATTTACCCTGGGAGGTCTTTTATGCACTCTCTAGTTGCAATATTTTTCTTAAATTTTTCCTTATGGCCTTGGACGACACCATCAAAATGTGTGCTAGGACCTCTGCCCAGGCGGTGGCTATACGTCGCCTTCTCTGGCTTCGTCAGTGGGGGGCAGATGATGAAACTAAGAGGATCTTGACGGGGCTCCCCTTTAGAGGACATCACCTGTTTGGGGCACGTCTGGATTTTTTTGAGAAACAGGCCACTCCATCCAGTCAGAGGCGGCCGCTGCGTCCCCCGCTGGGCAGAGGCACCCCTCCCCCTCCATATCAATCCGTTGCACAGGATCCGGGGTTGCCCCCTGCTGGACCTGGCCCAATCTCCCGCCCCAGGAGTGACGTTCAGGGCCCTCCGGCCGGGCTAAGTCCTTTTCCCTGATTTCCCTCATGCATGATGGGACGCCCTCACCCACCTGGGTGAGGGGAAGGCCGCAGCACTCTACTCCTATCAGGAGGCATCCTGCCTCGCTCTGGTGGCTTTAGGTAGTTACCCTAGAGATGGAACGGTGTTTGCTGGGCAGTCCTTCCCCGAGTCGGTTAAGAGGTCTATGTTTCTGTGCCCGTCCTCGGGCATGGGTGCAGGCTTAACTGGGCCTGCCAGGTATGGTTTCCCTGCTGAACGCCATTATCATGTAGAATCTGGGGCCCCTGAGCGGGTCTGCCCCTCCTTCACCTAGAAGAGTGTGGCATCTGTACATAATCTTTCGGCCCGGCGCCCTCGACAGGGCTGTCTGTGCCCCATGCCCCAGGTACCCCCTGGCTGCTGGGCGTGTTTGGTTTTTTCCAGGCTCTGGGGAACCTTCAGGATGCTGAGCCTTCTACGACTGGCATTGGTGTTCACCTTCACCGTAGAGACTTAACCTAAGCCCCCTGTTTGCGTCCTCATATGCACTGGGCTCTGGAAGGGTGTGTTGGCTCACACGTCACCAAGGGGCGTTTGGTAAAGGGGACCTGTTAGGCTCCTCTGTTCCCTCACACGGAGCTGTGGGGATGGAACTTGACAAACCGTAGTCCTTCTTGACTCCACCCTCTAATCCCTGGTTTACACCAGACGTAGGTTCACCCAGTGCCCCCTTTTTTTGTTGTTTCCTTGACTGTTAGCAGTTTACAGGTATGAGACCTCCGGTTCTCCGTCCTGTATAGTGGTTCCTCCAGACAGCTTCGCCTTCTGGTGAGCCGGTTGGCGGCTCGTCCTTGGACACCATTCGCCCCGGGGTTCTTGGGCTCTGAAGTGACTTAGCCATTAGCCCTGGATGAGTGGGTTGCACCCTGGGCCTGGTTGTGACTTCCCTGCCACCGTGGGAGGCACTTACTTTTCTACTGGGCTCGTGGGTACCGCAGGGGAGCATTCCATACTCCTTGCCTTTCCCTGATGGTTACCATGGTACCTATTCTGGCACAAAGGGGGCCTATTCTTCTGAATTCCCCGGGGGGTTCCTAGGAAGGGACCTTGAAGGTTCTGATTTCCTAGGTGAATTTTGGTCATAAGTAGCAAGTTGTGGGTCCTAGTGGGGGACTTCTCCTTCTTGTACTCGTCCATTGGGGGATTTTCTGCCTTATAGGTCAGTGGTTGCGCTTTTGTTCCTATGGCATTCTCGGGCATGGATCCTTACCGGGGAGCCTTCCTTAGGGGACTTGGTATTCCTTGTCCTTCCTGAAGTATCCCTCCCCTTAGAGGTTCTTGGTTGTGCCTCCGGGCTCACACCGACAGGGTTCTGTGGGACCCCGCCTCTTACAGGGGTCTTCCCCCGTTATTGGCCAGATTGGTCTGTCCTGGTGGGGGCTAGTGGTTCTGGCTGGGTAGCTTACTTGATAATGTCATACCCTTGCCCTGCCGGGCGCGGGGAGAGCTTGCGCTGGTCCCTGATGACCAGCTGCACCTTATGCTTGGGGCTTGGTAGGCCCAGCGGGGTGTGGATTCTCAGGGAGTTCTGCTGTGTTCAGCTGGACGGTATGTTCCCTCATGAGGACAATTTTTTTATCATAATATGATGCCGTTACCTTAGACTTACCTTAGTGTTGGCAGGATCGGGGGCTTGCCCTAGCCGAGATGACAGATCTCGAGGTGTCTTGTTCTTTGGAGGTCCGGGACCTTGTCTTCCTCCTTATCCTCTTCCTCTGCCACGCTGGTTTAGCTTATGCTGCCCTTATGCTATGGGCTGGGTCTAAGCCCCTTCCCTGGCGAGTTGGTATCTGCTCCCGGGTTTAGGGCCCTACAAGCAGTGTTTAGTGTGGGCTCACTATCGATTCTGTTTATTGTTGGGGCCTGATCTGTTCTCCTATTACGAGATCTGACCCATTATTATTGTTGGCATTCCTCAGCGTCTGCTCAGCTGCATTCCTGGGGGATCCCTAGTCCCCCCTTGGGGGGGGGGGACTTATTTTGAAACCCTACCAAGGGTTTCCACAGTTCTTAGTCAGGTCCTTGTCTGACCTGCTTCTTCCATTAGGTTGCTCTCCTGGGGAGTTATTCCAGGTAGTGGTGTGCTATAAGGCAGGGCACTATTGGTGGCCTAGTAACTATATATATATATATATATATATATATATATATATATATTCTTTATATATATATGCATTCTTTGGTATAGAGCTATACCATGAGGTGAGGGTACCAGCCTCACACTAATTGGGATTCGGGCGGTACTTCGTCCCTTTTGCCCTTGGACGGATCCTCTGGTTTCGGGACTATGGTCTAATCACTATGAGATGAAGGGATCTGTGCCCCTTTACGGGGGTAAGAGTTCTGCTGGTCTCGTCCCTGATGGGATCTTATTTCGGGGTCTTCCGGTGCCCTCTTCTGGAAGTGGCAGGTTGATCGTGGCCATGGATTAGGGCCCTCCGGCCTGGTCCTGTTTGGTTGCTCGTCCTTCCGGACTTGTTGGACCTTTTTGGCTTGCCTAATATCGTTTTTAGCACTTCTGTTGGTCTCGTCCGTGACCTGGACATGTATTCCCCGGGAAGGGGGGGGGGTAAGTTTTGAGTTACCACCTCTTGTAGCGGAATGGTTAGACAGTTATTTTGGCCTATCTTTTTAGAGGAAGATTCTTCCTCCCTATTATTGTTGTTAGTTCTTGTACCATTTGTGCTGGGCTTGCTCAGTAGCACTATGTTCTGGCAATCAAGCCGGCCAGTCCGCTGCTTGGGTTCTATTCTCCCTTTACAAGGTTCAAAGGTTGAGGTTGAGCATTGCTCTCGTTGATTACTTGGTTAAGGGTGACAGCGCTTTACTGTTGGCTGTGCCTTTTCATGGGGATCCCACCCGATTGTGGACACTGCTATTGGATGTCCCATACGTTATGAATATGTTCTGGAGCAGGACGTGCTGTATGCTTAGAATAATACAATTCTGTGAGAATCTCACCTGTAGAATTGGTATTATATGCATACAGCACGTCCTGCTCCACCCCACCCTGGTTTCACTTTTTTCTGGATCCCCTGTATGGTGATTGTACTCACTTGGTGTTATTACCAGAAATTCTGGGTGGTTGTGCTTCTCCTGGCTTCTCTGATCACTGCTTTTCAATGCTGGGGATTGTGGGAGGTCCTCCGGTATATGTAAGGCCGGGAGGAGCTTGTTTTCTTCGTGATCTGCAGTGCACGGCGCTGAAGGCGGAGGTATACCCATACGTTATGAATATGTTCTGGAGCAGGACGTGCTGTATGCATATAATACCAATTCTACAGGTGAGATTCTCACAGAATTGTATTTTTTGGTACATTCCTATATACCAGTCGTAAGTTTACATCAGTATAAGCCTTTTTTGCTGATTCCCACATTCCGTTAGTAAGCTTGTTTCAAGGTTTTTAATTAAACTTGTTTTTGTCCTCCGCAGCTCATAGTTTATAGCCCAATATTTATTCAGGACAAACACCATGGATTAACCTGGAAATACACCTCTCAGAGAGCTTCTCAAGCAATAGGGCTTAATTGCAACCCTTTCTCATCCCAGCACAGCCATCTAGTCTGGGGACTTCTATTGTGTTCGAAGATCTTGGTCAACAAGCTTTAGTATGCCTTTAAAGGTAAACAAGTTGTAAAAAGTTTGAACTCGGCATTACCACACAGGTTTCACAAAAACAGGACAAGTCTAGTTCAGAGCCCTGAGTAAAATCCTATTAAGCAAAATAAAATGATACTTAGATTGATACACTTTCATTATGAATATACCCGACAAAAGTCAACTTCAAAACCTGCAGAAAAATCATTCAGTTTGAATCCGATAATGCTTTTAAAATGATTGAACATTCAGATTCCCACGTGTATGGCCAGCGTATATGTCACATGCACATAATGAAGTATCCATGCAGAAATAGAAATCACCCTAGCAAGAAATAATTCCAACCCCCATCCACATGACAATCTGCTTTACCTGATGAGGCAATAGTGATTCAAATCTATACATCCCTGCTTGTCTCTACTGCTACCTTACTTAATATTGTTTTGATTCAATCATTTTAATGTTAATGTATTTAAACATGCAGGGAGAGAGCAGGGTGGACAATGGCAATGGGCACAGAGGGCAGCAGGGAGAGAGCAGGGTGGACAATGGTAATGGGCACAGAGGGCAGCAGGGAGAGAGCAGGGTGGACAATGGCAATGGGCAGAGAGGGCAGCAGGGAGAGAGCACGATGGACAATGGTAATGGGCACAGAGGGCAGCAGGGAGAGAGCAGGGTAGACAATGGCAATGGGCACAGAGGGCAGCAGGGAGAGAGCAGGGTGGACAATGGTAATGGGCACAGAGGGCAATAGGGAGAGAGCAGGGTGGACAATGGCAATGGGCACAGAGGAGAGCAGGGTGGACAATGGCAATGGGCACAGAGGGCAGCAGGGAGAGAGCAGGGTGGACAATGGCAATGGGCACAGAGGGCAGCAGGGAGAGAGCAGGGTGGGCAATGGGAATGAGCACAGAGGGCAGTAGGGAGAGGGCAGGGTGGGTAATAGGAATGGACACAGATGGCAGCAGGGAGAGAGCAGGGTGGACAATGGCAATGGGCACAGAGGGCAGCAGGGAGAGAGCAGGGTGGACAATGGCAATGGGCACAGAGGGCAGCAGGGAGAGAGCAGGGTGGACAATGGCAATGGGCACAGAGGGCAGCAGGGAGAGAGCAGGGTGGGCAATGGGAATGAGCACAGAGGGCAGGGTGGGTAATAGGAATGGACACAGAGGGCAGCAGGGAGAGAGCAGGGTGGACAATGGGAATGAGCACAGAGGGCAGCAGGGAGAGAGCACAGAGGGAAGCAGTAAGGAATACAGAGGGTAGCAGTAAGGAATACATGGGGCAGCAGGAAGAGGCAGAACGGGCAATATAAAGGGGCTGTAAGGCAGTAATTTGCAGCTAGAAAGAAGCACAGTGGACTGGAGGTAGAAAAAGCAGACTGCTGCAGTATCACACAATTCAAACATGGTCAGCACAAGCAGCAGCAGACTGCACACATCTAATAAAACTTACACATCTACTATCCACTACTCCAGCTCCATCACATGTGCTGCAATTCTGATAAATTCAAAGTCAGGAAACAACAATAGAAGAACCCTGATGCTGATGTGTGTGTGTGTGTGTGTGTGTGTGTGTGTGTGTGGGGGGGGGGGTTCTAACAGGGTATGCACTCTGCCCAGCAAATTAGGCAGAGCCATGAGAGCAGGACCAAGAGGGGAGGAGGAGGTAGGACACACGGACCTGGCAATCAGCAGAACAGCTTTGCTCTCATGTTGCTCTCCTCTTCTCCTTAGCTAGAAGACGGGGGGGGGGCGATCACAGAAAGCTTCCTTCTGGTGAGGATGCCGTTATTTCCCGCCTCCTGTTCCAGCTCAGCAGCAAGTGATGTTCTCCCCCCAGGACAACACTGAGCAGCCCTTTGGATACATCCTGCTCTGCTGCAGTTGAGTGTTCTCCTGGATTTGAAGTAAACAAACTCCCGGGCGGCTCGGCAGCCCACCCATCCCCTCCTCCACTTGCTTGCACGCACCTTTGCTCAGACTCAGTCACTGAATCCTTGATGTCCCGACAGCAGCAGCTGCAGCTGACAAATACGGCCCTGTGCAGGGATGATGTAAGGGGCGGGGGTTTGGAGCGCGGGGTGCGATAGACTCAGGGCTCCGTGCCATTTGAGCCACGGACCGGTAGAGGTCCGCGGCCCGGGGGTTGGGGAGCACTGCTCTAGAGGATGCCCCTCCCGCGCTATTCCCCATGCCCCGTGTAGCGGTGGGCCCTATACAAAGGGTCGCCATTCTCCCTCGTTCCCCCCCCGTAGTCCGGGGGGAAAGAAAGGGGGGGGGTGTGGTGGTCAGTGTATGCTTACACGCTTATGGCCTTAGTACTGTCCCTTACTGGTATTCCTGGTGTCAGTGTCGCGCTGTAAAACATTTTTTATTATGCATATGTCGTCGCCGCGCGCACTGCTTCTCTTATTGTATGTGCTGCGATGAGCGGCGGCGTTGCCTCAGACGCTGCTACGTCTTCATTGGCAGATCTGTGTGCTTTCACTTCTATCTTCTGACAACTGAACTTAATTCAGAGCTTCGCGCTCTTCGGGGGGGCGGAGACCTGGCTTGGCGCGCTCCGCGTCACAGCTCGCTCTGGTCTGCCCTTCGAGGTCCGCTTGGCGCCATTTCGATGCTCATCGCGCGCGCGTAACGGTCCTCCTCCTCCCTCGGTTTGTAAGTGCCCTCGCGGGTGATTTTCATTTGTCTTGCTTACTGCGCATGGCTCTGACATCCCTATTCCCATTATGTCTTTCAGACGGTCGAACACCAGTGGCTTCTCTCGGCCCAGCTTAATTACCAGTGGACCTAGTTAAATTACTCCCACTTCCCTGCGGGTCATTGGGGCATCCAGGGTAGCTTATAGCGTCAATCCCTACTGGCCTATTGTGCCTATTAATCACCATATGGAGGCATCCCAGGATATTGTGAACGGGGTTCCTTCGGGACAAGCCCGTCTGTGTGTAGCTTGTGGGGTCTCGGCTATCAGCGGTGACAATGCACGGGTCTGCGTCCCTTGTGCACAGCAGGCGCTAATGGTCCTTCCCGCCCCTCCTGTGGCTGGGCCTGCACCTCGCCTCACTTCACCTACTCCCCCAAGCCTGAGTCTAACCCCCAATACAAGCGGGGATTCTCATCCTGATGTGGCCACTAGACTGGCCAGTGTTGAAAAATTGCTTGCTAGTTCTCTAGCGCGCAAGGCCACTGCTAAGAAGCGGCACATAATCCCTGATTCGGCTCCCTTCCCTATGGAGTCTGAGGAGTTTTCACATTTTTATGGCCATTCCCCTTCGGACGAAGGGGAGTTATTCTCTGACTCAGAATCTTCTGATGAGAAGACAAGGGGTCATGACGATTCCGGTTCGGACCACTGGACCCCGGATGATACTGACAAACTACTGCTTCAGATTTTTGAAGTTCTGTCCATCCCTCCCCCTGTTGCGGCTCCCAGGCAAAGGGGTGAGCTATTTCATACTGCTAAGGCTCGATTGGAGTTTCCCGAGCAAACCCATTTCAATAATCTCGTGTTGAAGGAATGGGAGCATCCCAGCCGACTTCCCGGGAACCCTAAGGGTTTGGACAGGAAGTATCCATTCCCTGCTGATATGGTCAAGTGCTGGTCATCACCCCCCGAGGTCAATGCCCCGGTTTTAGGGCTGTCTAACACCTCTATTATGCACTCCCCCGATACCACTACGCTACCGGATTCTGAGGACCGGCGCATTGACCAATTGGCATGTCATGCCTTTGCATTTGGTGGGGCGGCGCTGCGCCCTGTTTGTATTTTGGCCATTACTGCTGTGGCGCTCAGGGCCATGATCAGGAATGTTCTGGACGGCCCAGACGAGCTGCCTACTGATGCTGTTACTGCACTGTCTAATTGTGATGCGTTTGTGAACTTTATCCTGTCCGCGTTGGATGATGCTGTTAGGCTGTGTGCCAGATCTTCCGCCTTGGCGGTGGCTATACGCCGCGCGGTATGGCTGCGCCAGTGGGCGGCAGACAATGCCGCTAAGAAAGCCCTTACTGGGCTTCCCTTTAAGGGTCTGCGCCTGTTTGGGGACCGCCTAGACCTCTTTGCTAAAGGAGGTAAGTTACCACAGCGCAGGCGACAGCCTCGGCCCTTTCGGATCCAGGGCCCCCTTTCAGCCCCCTACAGAGGTGCTAAGCAGGGGAAAGGGGTGTCCTTCGCGGGGGCTCGTGCAGACTCCTGGCATAGGAGCAAGGGGCGACGCCCCGGCTCCTCCTGGGGAACCAAGCCCAAAGCCCCTCCCAAGACCCCTCAGGCATGATGGGGCGCCCTCGCCCGCCAGGGTGGGGGGACGGCTACAGCACTTCGCGCATGTCTGGAGGCACCAAGTTTCGGACCGGTGGATTCAGGAGGTAGTTACCTCTGGCTACAAAATAGAGTTTGCTGTATGGCCCCCCTCAAGATTCGTCAGGTCCCGGATTCCCCAGGACCCGGCATCAGCTCAGGTCCTGATGCAAGCAGTGCAAGACCTTCTGGATCTGGGAGTTATTTGCCAGGTTCCCTTGAGAGAATTGGGAGAAGGGTTCTACTCCAACCTGTTCACAGTACCCAAAAGAGATGGGTCAGTCAGGCCCATTCTGGATTTAAAGATCCTCAACAAATTTGTCAAGGACAAGCGCTTTCGCATGGAAACTCTGCGCTCGGCCGTTGGCTCTCTGCGCCCAGGGGATTTTATGACAACTGTGGACATCAAAGATGCTTACCTTCACATCCCTGTGTTTCCGGGACATCAAAGGTTTCTCAGATTCGCGTTGAAAGATCAACATTATCAGTTTGTGGCCCTACCATTTGGCCTCACTTCAGCTCCCAGAGTGTTCACCAAGGTATTGGCGGGAGTGATGTCCTTGTTAAGGTCAGGGGGCATTCGAGTGCTGCCCTACCTGGACGACATTCTCATCGCCTCGTGGCCCCTACAGCAGGCGGAGCTGGACACTCAGCGGGTGGTGTCCGTCTTGGAGTCCTTCAGCTGGGTGATCAATCACCCCAAGTCTTCTCTGTCCCCTTCGTCGGTGACCCCATTCCTGGGGATGATTCTGGATACGGTTCAGTCACGAATATTCCTTCCCCAACAGAAGGTGGAAGCCCTGACTGTGCAGGTGCGGTCCCAGCTCTCACTCAGACAAGGAATGCAGCTGGTGGGTCTGATGGTGGCGAGCTTCGAGGCGGTGCCCTTTGCTCAGTTCCATTTGAGGCCTCTGCAGCTTCACCTCCTCTCGGTATGGGACAAGGATCCTGCGTCCCTGGACAGGTTTTGTGTGCTTCCCCTGTTGGTCATAAGGTCCCTCTCGTGGTGGCTGGACCACAAGAATTTGCTAAAGGGCAGGTCCTTTCTGGCCCCCTCCTGGGAGACGGTCACCACGGATGCCAGTCTGTCAGGTTGGGGGGGATTCTGGAAGTCCCTGAGGTTCCAGGGCAGGTGGGGCCCTCAGGAGGCCCATTTACCCATCAACATTCTGGAACTACGGGCGGTCAGGTTGGTTCTGGAGCAGTTGACCGATCACCTGCAGGGACTGTCTGTTCAGGTGCGCTCAGACAACAGGACGGCAGTTGTCTACATCAATCATCAGGGAGGGACCCGGAGCTAGGGTGCCCTCCAGGAAGTGTTGCGGATTCTGACATGGGCGGAGGCCAATGTTCAATGCATTTCGGCTGTTTACATCCCAGGGGTGGAAAATCTCCTGGCAGACTCTCTGAGCAGGGGGACTTCCCGGCAAGGGGAGTGGTCCCTCTGCAACAGGGTGTTCCAGTCTCTGTGTCACCGTTAGGGCCTACCGGATGTGGATCTGTTTGCATCCCGTCACAATCGCAAGCTCCCGGCCTTTGTCTCCCTGTCTCAGGATCCTCTGGCTGTGGCCACGGACGCTCTGTCGTTGTCTTGGAAGAAATTTCGCCTCCTGTATGTATTTCCCCCGTTTCCCCTGATGGGCAGGGTTCTGCCCTGGAAAAGGTGCCAGTGATTCTAGTGGCCCCAAGGTGGCCAAGAAGAGTGTGGTTCGTAGACATGGTACAAATGGCAGTAGATCAGTACGTCCTGCCAGAGGCGCCAGATCTACTCATTCAGGGCTCCTTACGCCATCCCAATTTACAAACTCTGGTTTTGACGGCTTGGCTGCTGAAACCTCCATCTTGATAGAAAAAGGCTTGTCTGTCTCAGTAGTGGATACCATGGTTCAGGCTAGGAAGAAAACTTCTTCTGCCATCTGTTATAGGGTATGGCGTTCCTACATAGACTGGTGTGAGTCCAAGTCTCTTCCCTGCAGGGAGTTCTTCATCCCTAGGATCCTGGAATTTTTACAACACGGATTAGAGTTGGGTTTAAAGCTCAGTACTCTGAAGGGTCAGGTTTCTGCCCTGTCTGTTTTCTTTCAGAAATCCTTTGCTCAGCATCACCTGGTTAAGACCTTCTTTCAGGGGGTCACCCACGTGTGTCCCCCACGTAAGCCTACGGTTCCTGTTTGGGACTTGAACCTGGTTTTGTCTGCCTTGCAGGGTGCTCCCTTTGAGCCTATTCAGGATGCTGCCTTGGCTGTACTTACCCTCAAAGTGGTTTTTCTGGTGGCTATCACTTCGGTCAGGAGTGTTTCGGAGCTGGCGGCGTTGTCTATTCAGTCCCCATACTATGAGAGACACCAGGACAAGGTGGTGTTCCGCTTTAAGCCAGACTTTCTGCCGAAGGTGGTGTCGGCCTTTCACTTGAATCAGGATATTGTGCTTCCTTCATTGTGCCCTAATCCTAGTAACGCTAAGGAAAGGGTTCTGCATTCCTTGGATGTGGTCAGGTGTCTGAAGTATTACCTGGTAGTCACTGCGGCCTTCAGGAAGACTGATGCTCTTTTTGTGGTCCCCTCTGGTCCTAGGAAGGGTTTGGCTCCGGCCAAGTCTACTATTAGCAAATGGATTCGTCAGGCTGTGATTCAAGCCTATTCTGCTAAGGGGAAGAGTCCTCCCTTCCGTCTTACTGCTCATTCTACTCGTGCTATCGGGGCCTCTTGGGCCTTCCAGCACCAGGCCTCGGTTGAACAGATTTGCAAGGCCGCTACTTGGTCGTCTGTTCATACCTTTTTAAAGTTTTACAAGGTTGATGTTAGGGCCTCAGCAGATGCTGCTTTTGGCCGTAAGGTTTTGCAAGCGGTAGTAGTTTGAACTGCCTGTTGTCACCTTTTGTTGTTAGGGGATCCCACCCTACCTTATGGACACTGCTACTGGATGTCCCAAGTGTAAGTATTATATCTGGAGCAGGACGTACTGTATACTAAGAATAATACAATTCTGTGAAATACTCACCTGTAGAATTGGTATTATAAGTATACAGTACGTCCTGCTCCACCCCACCATGTTGTTGCATTATTCTGGATCCACTGTATGGTGATTGTTATCTTGTTATTGTTACCAGTTGTTCTGGGTGGTTTTGTTTCTCCCGGCTTCTTGTTCACTGCTTTTCAATGCTGGGGATTTGTGGGAGGTCCCTGGGTATATGAAGGGCCGGGAGGAGCCTGTTTTCGCATGCCTCTGCAGTACAGCGCCATCTGGCGGAGGAAAACCCAAGTGTAAGTATTATATCCGGAGCAGGACGTACTGTATACTTATAATACCAATTCTACAGGTGAGTATTTCACAGAATTGTATTTTTACACCTTTTTTTTCCATTCTGTTAGTCTTGTGTCAACCGCCGCGCTGGCTTGTCTTACTGTCTTTTTAAAATTGCCTCCGCGCGCTGACTTGGTTCCGCGCTTGGCAGCGGCATTACCTCAGGCGCTGGTACGCCATCATTTGCTGCTTGCACGTTCTTAGCTTCACGCTCTTTGGGTGGGGGGGCTGGGCGGGCCCGTCTATGGCGCGCTCCGCGTCATCGCTGATACCGCCCCTCGAGGTATACCGACGCCATCTTTATCCTGCCTGTTTGGCTGCCCATGTGCAACGGACCCCTACCTACCGCGGTCCGTAAGTGCCCTCGCGGGCGGCTTTATATCTTTCACTTTTGTTACTGTGTGCTTACAGGTCTTGTCTGCTTATGTCTTTCAGTCGGGCGAACCCTTTTGGCTTCTGCCGGCCCTGTATTAGTATATACTTGTAGGCCTTGTAAAAATAATACTCCCACTTCGCTAGCGGGTTATTGGGGCATCCGGGGTTGCTATTTAGCGTTATTCCCTATCGGCGTATAGCGCTGCTATAATCACCATATGGAGGCATCCCAGGATAATGTGACCGGGGTCCCTTCGGGACAAGACCCGCTGTGTGTAGCGTGTGGGCAGCCTCATGCTGACGCTGACAAGGCGCGGGTCTGTGTACCTTGTGCTGAGCAGGTGCTTGCATTGCAATCTGGCCTGCCAGTGGCTGCACCTCGTTTCACTTCACCTACTCCCCCAAGCTTAAACCTCACTCCTGCTGAGTTGCATACTAGTGAGGATTCTCAGCCTGATGTGTCTTCTAGACTGGCTACTGTTGAGCAGTTAATTGCTAAGTCCTTAGCACGTAAGGCCCCTGCTAAGAAGCGGCACTTGACGCCTAATGTCACTGTTTTCCCTATGGGAACTGAGGAGTTTTGAAATCTTTGTGGCTATACCCCGTCTGATGAAGGGGAGCTCTTTTCTGATTCAGGCTCATCTGACGAGAGACCAAGGGGTCATGACGATTCTGGCTCTGACCCCTGGACCCCGGATGACACTGACAGGTTATTGACCCAGATTTTTGAGGTTCTGTCCATCTCTCTCCCTGTTGCGGCTCCCAGGCAAAGAGGGGAGTTTTTCCATACAGAAAAATCATGTTAATCGTCAATTTCCCCAGCAGGCACATTTCCATAACCTTGTGCTCAAGGAATGGGGGCACCCCAGTAAACTTCCCGGGGTTCCAAAGAGTTGGGATAGGAAGTATCCCTTTACTGCTGAGGTGGTTAAATGTTGGTCACCCCCCCCCCCAAGGTGGATGCCTAGGGCTATCTAACACCTCTGTCATGCATTCCCCTGACTCTACTACCCTGCGGGATGCTGAGGACCGGCGCATTGACCAGCAGGCATCCCACACCTTTGCATGTGCAAGGATGGCGCTGCGCCCGGTCTGTGCCTCTGCCATTACTGCTGGGGCCACTAGAACCCTTATCAGAAATATGCTTGATAGTGCCCCTGATGATTTGCCTTGTGAGGTGTTTAATGCACTCTCCAGTTGTGATGTTTTTGTAAATTTTGTCCTCTCAGCATTGGATGACACCATCAGAATGTGTGCCAGAACTTCTGCCCTTGTGGTGGCTATACACCGCTCGGTTTGGCTGCGACAGTGGGCTGCTGACAATGCTGCCAAGAAGGCCCTCACTGGGTTTCCCTTTAAAGGACTGCGCCTGTTTGGGGACCGCCTGGACCTTTTTGCTAAGGGAGGCAGGTTACCCCAGCGCAGGCAGCAATCTCGCCCCTTTCGGGGTCAGGTTTCCTTCTCCTCCCCTTACCGTGGGGCAAGACAGGGAAGGGGGGTTTCCTTTCCTGGGGCCAGGGGAGATTTCTGGGGTAGAGGCAGAGGACGTGGACATCCTGGCTCCTCCTGGGGCCCCAAAGCAAAATCCTCTCCCAAGCCTCCTCAGGCATGATGGGGCGCCCTCACCCATCCGGGTGGGGGGACGACTGCAGCACTTTGCTCACGTCTGGAGGCTTCATGTCTCAGACCGGTGGATTCAGGAGGTAGTGTCCTCCGGTTACAAGTTGGAGTTTGCTGCCGATCCTCCTCCAAGATTCACCAGATCCCGGGTTCCTCAGGACCCTGTGTCAGCTCAGGAGCTAGTGCAAGCAGTGCAAGGCCTCCTGGAGCTGGGGGTCATCTGCCAAATCCCCTTAAGAGAAAAAGGCAAGGGCTTTTATTTGAACCTATTCACAGTACCCAAAAAAGATGGTTCAGTCAGGCCCACCCTGGACTGGAAGATCCTCAACAAGTTTGTCAGGGGCAGGCTCTTTCGCATGGAAACTCTGCGCTCTGCCATCAGTTCCCTGCGCCAAGGGGATTTGATGACTTCTGTGGATATCAAAGATGCTTATCTTCATATTCCTGTGTTCCCAGGTCATCAAAGGTTCCTCAGGTTCACTCTGATGGATCAACACTACCAGTTTGTGGCCTTGCCCTTCGGCCTCACTTCAGCTCCCAGGGTGTTCACCAAGGTGCTGGCTGGCGTGATGTCTCTGCTCAGATGTCAGGGCGTCCGCGTGCCTCCCTATCTGGACGACATTCTCATCACTGTTTAGTCTCTACATCAGGCAGAGTTGGATACTCAGCTGGTGGTGTCCACTCTGGAGTCATTTGGATGGGTTGTCAACCACCCCAAGTCCTCACTGTCCCCTTCCTTGGTAATTCCATTCCTAGGAATGAATCTGGATACAGTTCAGGCAAGGATCTTCCTTCCTCAACAGAAGGTGGACAGTCTGATTGCACAGGCTCAGTCCCTCCTAGCTTGTCCCCATCCCTCCATCAGGCAGGGGATGCAGCTGGTGGGCCTGATGGTGGCATGCTTCGAAGCGGTCCCTTATGCTCAGTTCCACTTGAGGCCCCTGCAACTTCACCTATTGTCAGTATGGGACAAGGACCCAGCGTCCCTGGACAGGGTCTGTGTGCTCCCCCCCTGGTCAGGAGGTCCCTCTCGTGGTGGATGGACTCAAGGAATCTGTTGGGGGAGCAGATCCTTTCTTGCCCCTTCCTGGGAGACGGTCACTGCGGATGCCAGTCTGTCAGGTTGGGGGGGTTTCTGGAAGTCCCTGCGGTTCCAGGGGAGGTGGGACCCTCAGAAGGCCCACACACCTATCAATGTCTTGGAACTGCGGGCGATCAGGCTAGTTCTGGCTCACTTGACTACTCACCTTCGGGGCCTGCCTGTTCAGGTGCGCTCGGACAACCAGACGGCATTTGCCTACATCAATCATCAGGGAGGGACCCGGAGCAAGGGGGTACCCTGGAAGTGTCTCTGATCCTGACTTGGGCGGAGGCCAATGTCCCCTGCATATCAGCTGTGTACATCCCGGGGATGGAAAATCACCTGGCGGACTCTCTGAGCAGGGGGACCTCTCACCAGGGAGAATGGTCCCTATGCAGCAGGGTGTTTCAATCTCTGTGTCTCCGTTGGGGCCAACCAGATGTGGATCTGTTTGCGTCCCGCCACAATCACAAGCTCCCAGCCTTTGTCTCTCTGTCCCAGGATCCTCTGGCATTGACCTCGGATGCTCTAGCAATATCATGGCAGGAATTTCAGTTCCTGTATGTCTTCCCTCCAATCCCCCTGCTGGGCAGGGTTCTGCGCAAGATTTCACTGGAAAGGGTGCCAGCAATTCTGGTGGCCCCCAGGTGGCCAAGAAGAGTGTGGTTTGCAGACGTGGTACAGCTGGCGGTAGATCAGTACGCTCTGCCCTTTGTGCCAGATCTGATCACTCAGGGCTCCTTACGCCATCCCAATTTACAAACTCTGGCTTTGACGGCTTGGCTGCTGAAACCTCCATCTTGATGGAGAAGGGGCTGTCTTCCTCGGTTGTGGATACTTTGATTAAAGCTAGGAAGAAGTCTTCCTCTTCCATTTATTACAGGGTTGGGCGTGCCTACATTGACCGGTGTGAGTCTAAGTCTCTTCCCTGTCGTGTCTTCTCTATTCCCAGGATTCTGGAGTTCCTGCAGCATGGGTTGGAGATGGGGCTCCAACTCAGTACTCTGAAGGGTCAGGTTTCTGCCCTGGCTATTTTCTTCCAGAAGTCCTTTGCTCAGCACCCTCTGATCAGGACTTTTTTCCAGGGGGTCACTCATGTGCGCCCCCCACGTAAGCCTATGGTGCCTGTTTGGGACCTGAACTTGGTTCTGTCAGCCTTGCAGGGTGCTCCCTTTGAACCTGTGCAGGATTCTGCTTTGACTATTCTTACGCTCAAGGTTGTATTTCTGGTGGCTATCACTTCTGTCAGGCGTGTGTCTGAGTTGGCGGCGCTTTCCATTCAGCCCCCCTACTATGAGAGACACCAGGACAAGGTGGTGTTTCATTTCAAACCTGACCTTCTGCCTAAGGTAGTGTCTGCTTTTCATTTGAATCAGGATATTGTTCTTCCTTCTTTGTGCTCTAATCCTAGCAATGCTAAAGAGAGGGTTTTGCACTCTTTGGATGTGGTTAGGTGTCTGAAGTACTATCTGGTGGCTACTGCACCTTTCAGGAAAACTGATGCTCTTTTTGTGGTCCCTTCTGGTCCTAGGAAGGGTTTGGCTCCTGCCAAGTCTACTATCAACAAGTGGATTCGTCAGGCTGTGATTCAGGCCTAGTCTGCTAAGGGGAAGAATCCTCCTTTCCGCCTTACTGCTCATTCCACTCGTGCTATTGGTGCCTCTTGGGCTTTTCAGCACCAGGCTTCTGTTGAACAAGTTTGCAAGGCCGCTACTTGGTCTTCTGTTCATACCTTTTCAAAGTTTTACAAGGTTGATGTTAGGGCCTCAGCTGATGCTGCTTTTGGCTGAAAGGTTCTGCAGGCGGCAGTGGTTTAAACTGTCTGCTGCTGATTTTTCTGGGGGATCCCACCCTACTTATGGACACTGCTATTGGATGTCCCAACTGTAAGTATTAGATTTGGAGCAGGACGTACTGTATACTAAGATTAATACAATTCTGTGATTACTCACCTGTAGAATAGGTATTATGAGTATACAGTACGCCCTGCTCCAACCCACCCTTGTTTTGCATTATCTTGGATCCCCTGTATGGTGATTGTTATCATTGTTATAGTTGATAGTTTGGATTGTTTAATTCTCCCGGCTTCTTCTTAACTGCTTTTCAATGCTGGGGATTTGTGGGACGTCCCCGGGTATTTGAGGGGCCTGGGGGAGCCTATTTTCGATGTCTCTGCAGTCCAGCGCCATCTGGCAGAGTATATCCCAACTGTAAGTATTAGATTTGGAGCAGGACGTACTGTATACTCATAATACCAATTGTACAGGTGAGTAATCCCAGAATTGTATTATTAGCCTCCCAGCCTTGGCTGCAGGTCCGGGTGAGGGTAGGTATCACCTTAATAGGTGTTTAGGGAGCCATGCTCCTCCGTGAGACCCCATATAAGGGGGTAGGCGGAATACGGGTTGGTGATCCTGGTTTGGGATGCCCTGTCCCTAATTGTGTGTGTGCATATATATATTTATATATCCCTTACACCATACTTGGTGCGGGATTATCCCCCTTCCGGGTCCCTCTGTTAACCCTCCATGGTGGGGGCTGACCTTTACTTTTATTACAGAGTGTATGTGTGTGTAGTGTGCTTGTGCTTTACATTCCGGCTGGTCGCCGTTTTTTGCTCTCCTGAGGGGAGCTTCTTCCCCTCAGGCTGCGGTGTTAAGGGGGCGGGCGATATGCGCCCCCCCTTTTGTTGGAGCCAATTGCGGAGCCCAGCCCACGGCTGGGAACCGCGCTGCTGGTTCTGAGGGTGGGGGGGGCGGGGCCAGGCGCGGCGCGCGATCCGCACTGGCCCGCCCCTTCTTCTCCCTTCTCACTCTTCTGCTATGGCCGGATAGCGGTGGCAGCCATCTTGCTGGACATGTGAGTGCCCTCCCGGGCTCCCCCTTTTTGTGTACTTTACTCAGCATGTCCCCCTTTCTGTCAGGGGACAGCGCTAGTCCTTGTCCCGTTTTTTCCTTTATTTATAGGGTATAAACAATATATCTTTATATTTATATATATATATATATATATATATTTATAAGTGTGTGTGCATGTGCTTATGGCCACTCTTTCGTGTCTCTTTCAGGAGGACTCCCTGTGTCTTGCTTAAAAGGGGATTCTCCCGGTCCTAAGGTCCCTAGCAGAAATTTGGGGCACTTATAAATCCTCCCACTTGGGACTTATGGGGCATCCCGGGTTGCTTACCAGCGTAATTCCCTCGGGTCATTGCGACTACATTAAAATCACCATATGGAGGCTCCCCAGGATACTGGGTTCAGGCTCCCTTTGGGACAATCCCAGCTATGCGTGGGTTGTGGGGTATCCCTTACAGGGAAGAATGTACTTATTTGCATACCATGTGCGCAACAGGCCATAACGCGGCAGTCGGGACCCCAGGCGTCTGGGTCAGTGCTGCCTGCCTCACCTACCCCACCCCGCATAATCCGTACCCCAAGTGACACTGTCATTAGTGGGGAGTCGCACTCAGATGTATGTGCCAGGTTGGCCAACCTCGAGAAAATTATTTCTAGCTCAGTGGGCAGAAAGGCCACTGCTGAGAAAAGGCATCTGTCACCGGCTACGCCGGTAATTGATTTTGATGATTATGACTCACCTGATTGGGCTGATTATTCCCCGCCTGAGGAAGGGGAATTGTTTGAGGAATCTGAGACTGAGGAATTGCAGTTCTTTGATTCTGATGCCGGGCAGGCGCTGGGGGACGCTGTTGATACCCCAAGGGTCCTGACCCATCTGTTAGAGGTTCTGGATATTTCCCCACCAGCGGAGACTCCTCCGAAGAAGGGGGGATTCTTTGGGTTCTCTAAGCCCCGCTTGGAGTTTCCAAATCAGGATCATTTTGACAGCTTGATTCTTAGAGAATGGGAGAAGCTTCACGGTGTTCCTCAGGGATGGGATAGGAAGTATCCCTTTCCGATGGACGCCGTGAAGCGCTGGTCTTCCCCTCCCGAGGTTGATGCGCCCATTCTAGGATTGTCCAACACCTCCGTTGTACATACTCCTGACGCCACTACCCTTAAGGATGGCGAGGACAAGCACCTTGATCAGATGGCATGTCATGCCTTTGCCAGTGTGGGTTCTGCCTTGCGGCCTGTCTGTGCATCGGCACTCGTGGCTGTGGCCACCAGGTCGGAGATCAGGGACATGTTAAATGGGTCCCAGCTCAACCCGGACAGCGTTGAATTCACAACCCTTAAGAGGTGTGAATTGTTCATGAATTTTGTTTTGTCGGCTATGGACGACACTATTACCATGTGTAGTAGAACTTCGGCCCTGTTGGTGGCCATGCGCCGATCGGTCTGGCTGCGCCAGTGGGTGGCGGACATTGCGGCCAAGAAGTCACTTACAGCTTTGCCCTTTTTGGGAATGTGGCTGTTTGGAGACAAATTGGATTCTGTGGCGAAGGGTGGGAAGCTACCTCAGCGTAAGAAGCTGCGTCTCTCCTTTCGGGGGGTAAGGTTCCTTTCGCGGTGCCAGAGGGGGCAGAGGTCTTGCCTACTCTGGCTTTAGAGGTGATTCCTGGAACAGAGGTAGAGGACGTGCCCGTAAGGCCTCTACCTGGGGTTTCAGGCCCAAGTCCGCTGCCAAGCCAGCTCACCAATGAGGAGGCGCCCTCACCCTTGCGGGTGGGGGGGGCGGCTGCGGCTCTTCTTCCAGGTCTGGGCCCAGGAGGTCACAGACAAGTGGATATTGGAAGTGGTCTTGTCTGGGTACAAACTGGAGTTCGAGTCCCGGCCTCCTCCCAGATTCCTAAGGTCTCGGGTGCCATCGGATTCTCGGGCGGTGCAGGGGCTCCTGTTGGCTGTAAAGAATCTTCTGGACATAGCGGTCATATGCCCGGTGCCTCTTTCAGAGAGAGGCCGGGCTGTTACTCCAACCTCTTCACGGTTCCCAAAAAGGATGGCTCCATAAGACCCATCCTGGATTTGAAGCTTCTCAACAGGTTCATCAGAACCAAGAAGCTGCATGGAGACTGCGTTCAGCCATCGGTTCCCTTCGTCAGGGGGATTTCATGACGTCCATAGACATCAAGGATGCTTACCTTCATGTACCAGTTTTCCCAGCACACCAGAGATTTCTCAGGTTCGTGGTGGGAGATCAGCATTTTCAGTTTGCGGCCCTCCCGTTCGGGCTGACCTCGGCACCGAGGGTGTTTACAAAGGTTCTGGCGGGCATAATGGCCCTGCTCAGAGCCCAGGGCATTCGCATTGTGCTGTATTTGGACGACCTACTCATTACAGCTTCTTCCCTCTGCCAGGCGGAGTTGGACACCAGGACGGTGGTGGCGACGCGGGAAAGGTTTGGATCGGTGATCAACCACCCCAAGTCTTCTCTCTCCCCATCAAGGGAGATCGCCTTTCTGGGCATGAATCTGGATACCTATCAGGCCAGAGTGTTCCTACCCTAGCCAAAGGTGCAGAGGGTTCAGGATCTGATACGTGTTCTCCTGACCAACCCTCGCCCCTCCATTCGACTGGGGATGACTCTGGTGGGTTTGATGGTGGCCTCCTTCGAGGCAGTCCCCTTTGCTCAATTCCACATGAGGTCGCTACAACTCCATCTATTGCTGAAATGGGACAAATGTTCACAGTCCTTGGATCAGTCATTTTTGATGTCTCACAGGGTTCGGCAGTCCCTTCAGTGGTGGCTGGAATCAAGCAATCTAATGAGGGGCAGATCGTTCCTGGCCCCTCGTTGGGAGCTCAGAGCTATCAGCTTGGTTCTGTCGCGTCTGACACTTCACCTACAGGGTTTACCGGTTCAGGTTCGATCAGACAATCGTACAGCTTACATCAATCACCAAGGAGTGACTCGCAGCAGGAGTGCCCTCAGGGAAGTCTCTCTGATTCTGACATGGGCGGAGAGCAATGTTCCTTGCATCTCGGCAGTATACATTCCGGGAGTGGAGAACACGGAGGCGGACTCCCTGAGCAGGGGATTCTCTCGCCGAGGGGAATGGTCTCTCAACCACAGAGTGTTTCGGGCCCTGTGTCACAAGTGGGGGACTCCGGAGGTGGATCTCTTTGCCTCTCGGCACAATCACAAGCTTCCAACCTTTGTATCTCTGTCTCAGGATCCTCTGGCCCTGGCAGTGGATGCCTTGTCCCTTGCCTGGAGGGATCTGGGGTTTCTGTACCTGTTTCCCCCCTTCTCCATGGTGGGCAAGGTAGTGCGCAAGCTGGCACTAAAGGGGGCACCAGCAATTCTCGTGGCCCCAAGGTGGCCAAGACAGATTAGAGCTAGGAAGAGGTCTTCCTCTACCATTTACTATAGGACTTGGTGGTCCTACATTGACTGGTGTGAGGCTAGGGCCTTACCTTGCAGGGTGTTTTCGATTCCTAGGATTTTGGAGTTTGAAGGGTCAGGTTTCTGCCCTGGCTGTCTTTTTTCAAAGGTCTTTTGCTTTGCATCATCTGGTCAAGACTTTTTTCCAAGGGGTCACTCATGTTCGGCCCCCTAGAAAGCCTTTGGTTCCCGTTTGGGACCTAAATTTGGTTCTGTCGACCCTCCAGGGGCCTCCCTTTGAACCGATGCAGGATGTGGCTCTTTCTGTGCTCACTCAAAAGGTTGCCTTTTTGGTGGCTATTATGTTCGGCGTGTCTCTGAGTTGGCAGCTCTGTCTATTCAGGCCCCTTACTTTGAGAGACACCAGGATAAGGTGGTTTTTCGCTTTAAACCAGATTTCCTTCCTAAGGTGTTTTCTGCTTTCCATCTTAATCAGGATGTAGTTCTCCCTTCCTTGTGTCCTAAGCCTAGCAATGACAAGGAGAGGGTTTTGCACTTTTTGGATGTGGTTCGTTGTGTTAAGTACTATTTGGTTGCTACTTCTCCTATTCGTAAGATGGACGCCTTGTTCGTGGTGCCTTCTGGGCCCAGAAAAGGTTTGGCACCCGCCAAGTCTACCATTAGTAAATGGATACGTCAGGCCATTGTTGGGGCCTATTCCGCTAAGGAGAGGGTTCCTCCTTTTAAGATCACTGCTCATTCTACTCATGCTGTTGGGGCTTCCTGGGCCTTTCAGCACCAGGCTTCTGTTGTACAAGTTTGTAAGGCTGCTACTTGGTCTTCCGTTCATACTTTTTCAAAGTTTTATAAGGTTGATGTGCGGGCCTCAGCGGATGCTGCTTTTGGCCGCAAGGTTCTGCAAGCTGCAGTGGTTTAAATTGGTGCATTTTTTGCTATATTTGGATCCCCACCCATGACGGACAATGCTATTGAATTTCCCATATGTCATGAATAGTGGAAGCGGGGTGTGTGACATACTTGGAATAATACCATTTTGTGATTTCTCACCTTTAAAATGGGTATTATAAGTATGTCACACACCCCGCTTCATCCCGCCCTTTTTTGTATTCTGGATCCTTTATATGGTGAACCTTTTTATGGTTAAGAATGTTTTATTAGCTCTTCCTGGTCCCCTTACTGCTGTCATATACTGGGGAATGTGTGGGAGGTCCCAGGTATTTATGGACCGGGAGGGGCTCTTTTTTGCTTTCATCTCTGCAGAAGTTCGCCCTCTACTGGACCATAACCCATATGTCATGAATAGTGGAAGCGGGGTGTGTGACATACTTATAATACCCATATTCTTAGTATACAGTACGTCCTGCTCCAGATATAGTACTTACACTTGGGTTATCCTCCGCCAGATGGCGCTGCACTGCAGAGACATGCAAAACAGGCTCCTCCCAGCCCCTCAAATACCCGGGAACCTCCCACAAATCCCCAGGTTTCTCTGCAGTGCTGACTGCGAAGACATGAAGTATCACTCTCTCGCAGGGGAGCAGGGCTATTAAAGCCTGCGGCCCTGTCGGACTATTCCCACCCGTCCTCCTTGTGATGTGCCTCCCAGCCTGGGCTGCGCTGGTCGGGTGAAGGTAGGCAGCACCATGCGCAGTCCCCCACCAAAGGGTAGGCGGTTTAGGCTGATGGTGAGCCTCTAAGGGATGCCCTGCCCGCATTATTACCCATGCCCCGTGTAGCGGTGGGCCCTGTACAAAGGGTCGCCATCCTCCCTCGTTCCCCCCGTAGCCAGAAAGGGGGGGGGGGTAGGGGGGTGTATTGGATTACATGCTTGTGGCCTTTAGTAATGTCATTTGACTGTATACTGGGTGTCAGACGCCGCGCTGCTTCGCAGCCTTATGTGTGTATCTGCCGCCGCGCACGCCTCTTTGCTTCACTGGATGTGCTGCGCCGGGCGGTGGCATCGCCTCAGACGCCGCGGCATCATCATTGGCAAATCATCTATTATAACTGTGTCATACACTGCGCTCCTCATGACAACCTTGTCTACTTTCTTAGAGCTTTGCGCTCTTCGGGGGGGGGGCGGGGACCTGGCTTGGCGCGCTCAGCGTCATGGGCTGCTCTGGCCCGCCCTTCGAGGTTCGCTTGGCGCCATTTTGATGGTAGGCGCGTGTGCGTGGTATCGGTCCTCTCCTTCCGCGGTCTGTAAGTGCCCTCACGGGCGATTTTCATGCTCCTTGCTTACTGTGCATGGTTCTGACACCCTTTATTCCCCTTATGTCTTTCAGACGGTTGAATCCAGAGGCTTCTCCCGGTCCGGCGTAATTGCCAGTTGGGCCTAGTATAATTACTCCCACTTACCTGCGGGTCATTGGGGCATCCAGGGTAGCTTCAGCGTCAATCCCTACTAGCCTATTGGGCCTATTAATCACCATATGGAGGCATCCCAGGATATTGTGACCGGGGTTCCTTCGGGACAAGCCCGGCTGTGTGTAGCTTGTGGGGTCTCACCTATCAGCGGTGACAATGCACGGGTCTGCGTCCCTTGTGCACAGCAGGCGCTAATGGTACTTCCCGCCCCTCCGGTGGCTGGGTCTGCACCTCGCCTCACTTCACCTACTCCCCCAAGCCTGAGTCTAACCCCCAATACAAGCGGGGATTCTCATCCTGATGTGGCTGCTAGACTGGCCAGTGTTGAAAAATTGCTTGCTAATACCTTAGCGCGTAAGGCTACCGCAAAAAAGCGGCACTTAGCCCCTGATATCGCTCTTTTCCCTACGGAGTCTGATGAGTTCTTGCATCTATATGGCCATACCCCCTCGGACGAAGGGGAGCTCTTCTCCGACTCAGGGTCATCTGACGAGAAGTCAAGGGGTCATGATGATTCTGGCTCTGACCACTCGACCCCGGATGATACTGACAAACTGCTGGTTCAGATTTTTGAGGTTTTGCCCATCTCTCCCCCTGTTGCGGCTCCCAGGCAAAGGGGTGAGCTATTTCATACTGCTAAGGCTCGATTGGAATTTCCTCAGCAAACCCATTTCAATAACCTCGTGTTTAAGGAGTGGGAACATCCCAGTAGACTTCCCGGGATTCCTAAGAGCTTGGACAGGAAGTATCCTTTTCCTGCTGATATGGTCAAGTGCTGGTCATCGCCCCCCGAGGTCGATGCTCCTATTCTAGGGCTGTCTAACACCTTCATTATGCACTCCCCTGACACTACTATGCTGCGGGATTCTGAGGACCGGAGCATTGACCAATTGGCATGTCATGCCTTTGCATTTGGGGGGGCGGCGCTGCGCCCAGTTTGCGCTTTGGCCATTACTGCGGTGGCACTCAGGGCCATGGTCAGGAATGCACTAGATGGCCCAGACGATTTGCCACCTGATACTATTAATGCACTGTCTACCTATGATGTGTTTGTTAACTTTGTCCTGTCTGCATCGGATGATGCTATTAGGATGTGTGCCAGGTCTTCCGCCTTGGCGGTAGTTATACGCTGCGCGGCATGGCTGCGCCAGTGGGCTGCTGACAATGCTGCTAAGAAAGCCCTTACTGGACTTCCATTTAAGGGGCTACGCCTGTTTGGGGACCGCCTAGACCTCTTTGCTAAAGGAGGTAAGTTACCCCAGTGCAGGCGGCAGCCTCGGCCCCTTCAGTCCCCTACCGAGGAGCTGAGCAGGGGAAGGGGGTGTCCTTCGCAGGGGCTCGTGCAGATTCCTGGCACAGGAGCAGGGGACGACGTCCGGGCTCCTCCTGGGGGTTCAAACCCAAAGCCCCTCCCAAGACCCCTCATGATGGGGCGCCCTCGCCCGCCAGGGTGGGGGGCAGCTACAGCACTTCGCGCACGTCTGGAGGCGCCAAGTCTCAGACCGGTGGATTCAGGAGGTAGTGTCCTCTGGTTACAAGATAGAATTTGCTGTGCGGCCCCCCACAAGATTCATCAGGTCCCGGATCCCCCAGGACTCTGTATCAGCTCAGGTTTTGCTACAGGCCATGCATTGTCTTCTGGATCTGGGGGTCATTTGCAGGGTCCCCTTAAGAGAATTGGGCAAGGGGTTCTATTCCAACCTTTTCACAGTGCCCAAAAAAGATGGGTCAATCAGGCCCATTCTGGATTTAAAGATCCTCAACAGATTTGTCAAGAACAGATGCTTTCGCATGGAAACTCTGCGCTCGGCCATTGGCTCCCTGCGCCCAGGGGATTTTATGACGTCTGTGGACATCAAAGATGCTTACCTTCACATCCCTGTGTTCCTGGGACATCAAAGGTTTCTCAGATTTGCGTTGAAAGATCAACATTACCAGTTTGTGGCCCTACCATTTGGCCTCACTTCAGCTCCCAGAGTATTCACCAAGGTACTGGCGTGGGTGATATGGTTCAGTCACGGATATTCCTTCCTCAACAAAAGGTGGAAGCTCTGACTGCGCAGGTGAGGTTCCTGCTCTCGTGCCCCCAGCCCTCCCTCAGGCAGTGAATGCAGCTGGTTGGTCTGATGGTGGCGAGCTTCGAGGCAGTGCCCTTTGCTCAGTTCCATTTGAGGCCTCTGCAGCTTCACCTTCTGTCAGTTTGGGACAGGGACCCCACGTCTTTGGACGGGGTTTGTGTGCTTCCCCCCTCAGTCCGAGGGTCCCTCTCGTGGTGGCTGGACCACAGGAACCTGCTACAGGGCAGGTCCTTCCTGGCCCTCTCCTGGGAGAAGGTCACCATGGATGCCAGTCTGTCAGGTTGGGGGGGATTCTGGAATTCCCTGCGGTTCCAGGGGAGGTGGGGCCCTCAGGAGGCCCACCTACCCATCAACATTCTGGAACTACAGGCGATCAGATTGGTACTGGAGCAGTCGACCAATCACCTGAAGGGTCTGGCTCTGCAGGTGCGCTCAGACAACAGGACGGCGGTTGCCTACATCAACCATCAGGGAGGGACCCGGAGCAGAGGTGCCCTCCAGGAGGTGTCGCGGATTATGACATGGGCGGAGGCCAATGTTCAATGCATTTCGGCCGTGTATATCCCGGGGGTAGAGAATCTACTGGCAGACTCTCTGAGCAGGGGGACTTTCCATCAGGGGAAGTGGTCCCTCTGCAACAGGGTATTCCAGTCCCTGTGTCACCGTTGGGGTCTACCGGATGTGGATCTGTTGGCATCCCGTCACAAACACAAGATCCCAGTCTTTGTCTCCCTGTCTCAGGATCCTCTGGCCTTGGCCACGGATGCTCTGTCAATGTCATGGAAGGAATTTCGGCTCCTGTATGTCTTTCCTCCGTTTCCCCTGCTGGGCAGGGTTCTGCGCAAGATTGCCCTGGAAAGGGTGCCAGTGATTCTGGTGGCCCCAAGGTGGCCAAGACGAGTGTGGTTCGCAGACGTGGTACAAATGGCAGTAGACCAGTACGTCCTGCCAGGGGCGCCAGATCTGCTCACTCAGGGCTCCTTACGCCATCCCAATTTACAAACTCTGGCTTTGACGGCCTGGCTGCTGAAACCTCCATCTTGATGGAGAAAGGCTTGTCTGCCTCGGTGGTGGATACCATGGTGCAGGCTAGGAAGAAAACTTCTTCTGCCATCTATTATAGGGTATGGCATACCTACATTGATTGGTGTGAGCCCAGGTCTCTTCCCTGTAGGGAGTTCTTAGTCCCCAGGGTTCTGGAGTTTTTACAGCTTGGATTGGAGTTGGGTCTAAAACTCAGTACTCTGAAGGGTCAGGTTTCTGCCCTGTCTGTCTTCTTTCAGAAGTCTTTTGTTCAGCATCCCTTGGTTAAGACCTTCTTTCAGGGGGTCACTCATGTGCGTCCCCCACGTAAGCCTATGGTCCCTGTTTGGGATTTGAACTTGGTTTTGTCTGCCTTGCAGGGTGCTCCCTTTGAGCCTATTCAGGATGCTGCTCTGGCTGTGCTTACCCTCAAGGTTGTCTTTCTGGTGGCTATTACTTTGGTCAGGCGTGTGTCTGAGCTGGTGGCTTTGTCTATTCAGCCCCCATATTATGAGAGACACCAGGACAAGGTGGTGTTCCGCTTTAAGCCAGACTTTCTGCCTAAGGTGGTGTCTGCTTTTCATTTGAATCAAGATATTGTTCTTCCTTCTTTGTGTCCTAATCCTAGCAACGCTAAGGAAAGGGTTCTGCATTCCTTGGATGTGGTCAGGTGTCTGAAGTATTACCTGGTAGTCACTGCAGCTTTCAGGAAGACTGATGCTCTTTTTGTGGTCCCTTCTGGTCCTAGGAAGGGTTTGGCTCCTGCCAAGTCTACTATTAGCAAATGGATTCGTCAGGCTGTGATTCAGGCCTATTCTGCTAAGGGGAAGAATCCTCCCTTCCGCCTTACCGGTCATTCTACTCGTGCTATTGATGCCTCTTGGGCCTTCCAGCACCAGGCTTCTGTTGAACAAGTTTGCAAGGCCGCTACTGTTCATACCTTTTCAAAGTTTTACAAGGTTGATGTTAGGGCCTCAGCTGATGCTGCTTTTGCAGGCAGCAGTGGTCTAAACTGTCTGCTGTCACCTTTTGTTGGGGATCCCACCCTACTTATGGACACTGCTATTGGATGTCCAAAGTGTAAGTACTATATCTGGAGCAGGACATACTGTATACTAATAATAATACAATTCTGTGAAATACTCACCTGTAGAATTGATATTATTTGTATACAGTACGTCCTGCTCCACCCCACCCTGGTTTTTGCATTATTCTGGATCCCCTGTATGGTGATTGTTACCATTGTTATACTTACCAGTTTTTTGGGGGTTAATTCTCCCAGCTTCTTGTTCACTGCTTTTCAATGCTGGGGATTTGTGGGAGGTCCCCGGGTATTTGAGGGGCCGGGAGGGGCCTGTTTTGCATGTCTCTGCAGTGCAGCGCCATCTGGCGGAGGATAACCCAAGTGTAAGTACTATATCTGGAGCAGGACATACTGTATACAAATAATATCAATTCTACAGGTGAGTATTTCACAGAATTGTATTTTTAAAGGTGAGTAATCACAAAATGGTATTATTCCCACCCGTTCCATCAGTAATTGCCTCCCAGCCTTGGCTGCGCTGGTCGGGTGATGGTAGGCAGCACCGCTGTTAGGTGCTTAGGAGCTCTGCTCCACCGCAATCCCCCACCAAAGGGTAGGCGGTTCAGGCTTATGGTGAGCCTCTATGGGATGCCCCTCCCGCCCCTTGCCCCTGTCTATCAGTGGGCCCTATGTAAAGTGGCCGCTGTCCTCCCTCACTATCCTTGTAGCCTTCAGGGGAAAAGAGGGGGGGCGTGTGTGTGTGTGTGTGTGTGTGTGTGTATGTATGTATATACGTGTACTGGCTTTGTGCTTTATTACATCCCTTTGTGTCAGCCGCCGCGCTGACTTGTTTTATTATTACTGTACTTAAAATTGCCACCGCGCGCCTTTTTGTCACCATGTTCCACACTTGACGGCGGCATTACCTCAGGCGCCGGCACGCCGCCATTGGCTGCTTGTCACGTGTTGGCTTCGCGCTCTTTGGGGGGGCGGGGCCTTTCTCTGGCGCGTTCCGTGTCATGGCTTGTGCGGCCTGCCCCTCGAGGTATACCAACGCCATTTTGTATGCTTGGTTGGCTTCTGCTTGACGGACCTCTACCTACCGCGGTCCGTAAGTGCCCTTGCGGGCGGCTTTATTACTTTTTTATTATTGTCTGCTTACGGCTCATTTGATTGTGTCTTTCAGACGGGCGAATCTGTTGGCTTCTCCCGGCCCCTCTATTAGTTGGTTAATTTGTGAGGCCTAGTGTAATTACTCCCACTTCCCTAGCGGGTTATTGGGGCGTCCTGGGTTGCTATTTAGCGTTAATCCCTATCGGCCTATAGTGCCGCTATAATCACCATATGGAGGCATCTCAGGATAATGTGACCGGGGTTCCTTCGGGACAAGCCTGGCTGTGTGTAGCGTGTGGGCAGCCTCATGTTGACGCTGACAAGGCGCGGGTCTGTGTACCCTGTGCTGCGCAGGTGCTTGCGCTGCAATCTGGCCTTCCAGTGGCTGGGCCTGCACCTCGTCTCACTTCACCTACCCACCCAAGCTTAAATCTCACTCCTACTGAGTTGCATACAAGTGGGGATTCTCAGCCTGATGTGTCTTCTAGACTGGCTAGTGTTGAGAAGTTAATTGCTAATACCTTGGCGCGTAAGGCCCCTGCTAATGTCACTCTTTTCCCTATGGAAACTGATGAGTTTTGGCCTTTATGTCGCTATACCCCTTCGGACGAAGGGGAGCTATTCTCTGACTCAGGGCCGTCTGAGGAGAGGCCCAGGAGTCATGATGATTCTGGCTCTGACCCCTGGGCCCCGGATGATACTGATAGATTGCTGGCCCAGATTTTTGAGGTTCTGTCCATTCCCCCCCCCCCCCCCTGTTGCGGCTCCCAGGCAAAGGGGGGAGCTTTTTCATACTGCTAAGTCACGCTTGGAATTTCCAGAGCAAGCACATTTCAATAACCTGGCGCTCAAGGAATGGGAACGTCCCAGTAGACTTCCCGGTGTACCTAAGAGTTGATGTGGTAAAGTGTTGGTCTTCCCCTCCCGAAGTGGATGCCCCGGTCCTGGGGTTATCCAACACCTCTGTCATGCACTCCCCTGACTCTACTACCCTGCGGGATGCTGAGGACCGGCGCATTGACCAGCTGGCGTCCCATGCCTTTGCATGCGTGGGCACGGCGCTGCGCCTGGTCTGTGCCTCGGCCATTACGGCTGTAGCCATTAGGACCCTGCTCAGAAATATACTTGATAGTGCCCCTGATGATTTGCCTTGTGAGCTGTTTAATGCACTCTCTAGTTGTGATGTTTTTGTAAATTTTGTCCTCTCTGCCTTGGATGACACCATTAGAATGTGTGCCAGAACATCTGCCCTTGTGGTGGCTATACAGCGCTCGGTTTGGCTACGCCAGTGGGCTGCTGACAACGCTACCAAGAAGGCCCTCACTGGTTTTCCCTTCAAAGGACTACGCCTGTTTGGGGACCGCCTGGACCTTTTTGCTAAGGGAGGCAGGTTACCCCAGCGCAGGCGGCAGTCTCGGCCCTTTCAGGGTCAGGGCTCCTTCTCCTCCCCCTACCATGGTGCTAGACAAGGGAGGGAGGTTTCCTTTACTGGGGCCCGGGGAGACTTCTGGGGTAGGGGCAGAGGACGTGGACATCCTGGCTCCTCCTGGGGCCCCAAGATTAAGTCCTCTCCCAAGCCCCCTCAGGCATGATGGGGCGCCCTCACCCATCCGGGTGGGGGGACGGCTGCAGCACTTTGCTCATGTCTGGAGGCTTCATGTCACAGACGGTGCATTCAGGAGGTGGTGTCCTCCGGTCACAAGATAGAGTTTGCTGCCTGGCCCCACCCAAGATTCATCAGATCCCGGATTCCTCAGGACCCTGTGTCAGCTCAGGGGCTAGTGCAAGCTGTGCAAGGCCTCCTGGAGCTGGGGGTCATCTGCAAGGTCCCCTTGCAGGAGCAGGCTCTTTCGCATGGAAACTCTGCGCTCTGCCATCAGTTCCCTGCGCCCAGGGGATTTCATGACTTCTGTGGACATCAAAGATGCTTACCTTCATGTTCCTGTATTTCCAGGTCATCAAAGGTTCCTCAGGTTCACTCTGGAGGATCAACACTACCAGTTTGTGGCATTGCCCTTTGGTCTCACCTCAGCTCCCAGGGTGTTCACCAAGGTGCTGGCGGGCGTGATGTCTCTGCTCAGGTTTCAGGGCGTCCGCGTGCTGCCTTATCTGGACGACATTCTCATCACATCCCAATCAGGCAGATTTGGATACTCAACTGGTGGTGTCCACCCTGGAGTCTTTTGGATGGGTGATCAACCACCCCAAGTCTTCGCTGTCCCCCCTCATTGGTGACTCCCTTCCTAGGAATGATTCTGGATACAGTTCAGGCAAGGATTTTCCTTCCTCAACAGAATGTGGATGTCAGGAATAGCTTACCTGCGCCCCGTTCCAGCGCTGTCCCCGGGCCGTCAGCCGCAGCAGCAGCTTCCACTTGGCGGCCGCGCCCTCGAGCACGGCCTTCCTCCCTCCTCGTCCTTGCCTCTCTGTTTCTCGTGCTCGCGCGCGCACGTTCCTCATATGCCCTCCGGCGGCGCTGCTCTCAGCACGTCCGCCGGAGGTAACGGTTATAGAGCCTGCGGGCTCAGCCAGGGGAGGAACTCCTCCCTCCCTCCTAGTGGGCCAATGAGCCCTAGTGTTGTCTTTGGGCCAATGAGCTCAGCTAGGTACAGGTCGGGCCAATCCTGGCCTGGATCTTAAAGTGCACCAATCACTCACACCTTCCCTCTCTGTCTGTCCCTATAAAGGCAATTCCCTCTCAGTTGTGAATTGCCTGTGATAGCGCCTTGTACCTTGCATTGTCTTGTGAAATACTTTGATCTGATCTCCGTTGCCGACCCCTGCCTGAACTGACTATTCTCGATCTGATCTCCGTTGCCGACCCCTGCCTGAACCGACTATTCTCGATCTGATCTCCGTTGCCGACCTCTACCTTGTCCTCGAGCTGCCTCTTCCCTCTGTACCGCCGCGATCTCTGACTTCCCCGTGTCAACCTCTGGCCTGTCTCTGGACTTCCGCTACACTCGCTCTTAGCCATTGGTTCTTCAGACCTCTAACCAGTAAGCTCTCATCCTTTGAGCCATTGAAGTCCTGGGGGCAACCGATCCCGGGCAGGCGTATTTTGCGTCCCGGCAAGCGGGGGCTCCTACAGGTGAAGCTGGCTGCGGAGATTGGGGGTTGAGGGCTTACCTAGAGGGCTGGAGTTACCAGAGCGTGACATTATCACAGGCCAAAACATGGATGACCTGGTACAGCAGGTGCAAGCTATGGCCACAGCGATCAACGAACTCGCTCAAAGAGTGGCCACTCAGGAGTCTCGTCAAGTGCCGACTTCCTCTGTACCACCTCATTTCTCCGAACCTAAGATTCCACTGCCTGAGAAATTTTTTGGAGAACGAGCATAATTCACCAACTTCAAGAATGCCTGCGAACTATATTTTAAGTTAAGACCTATCTCCTCTGGCACAGAGGACCAAAGAGTAGGCCTTGTCATTTCCTTGCTTCAAGGAGACCCACAGTCCTGGGCCTTTAGTTTACCGTCTCATGACATTTCCCTACAATCAGTGACTGCCTTCTTCAATGCTATGGGCGTTTTATACGCCGATCCAGATATACAGTCTAACGCAGAGAATAGGCTTCGGGCCTTAAAACAAGGACGGAATTCGGCTGAAGACTACAGTGCTGAATTCCGCCGCTGGGCTATCGAAGCTAGGTGGAACGATCCAGCTTTGTGTAGTCAGTTCAGGGTGGGGCTGTTGGATTGCATCAAGGCTGCTTTAGTCAATTTTCCCCCGTCAGCGGACCTAGATCAATTAATGCAGGTCTCCATTAAAATAGACCGATGTCTTAGAGAAAGGGCCAGGGAGAGAGGCAGGGCTCCCACGTCCTTCAGACCAGTCCAGAGTCTTAGATCCCCGGTTCCCCGTGGTGAAAATACCTCATCATCTTCCCAGGAAGAACCTATGCAATTAGGGAGAACCCGCTTATCCCAAGAGGAGAAGCAGCGTAGGCGATCCGAGGGGGTATGCCTGTATTGCGGGAATTCTGGTCATTTTGCAGGGTCCTGTCCCAACAAGGGGAAACCGGCGGAAAACTTCCGCACCCAGACCAGGTAGAGAGTACTGATCTGGGTGAGTCAGTTTGTAACTCTCGCCAGAATAAGATGCTTGTACCTATTAATTTGTTTTGGGGGTCCTCTAAGCAGACAGTTTCCGCCTTCATAGATAGTGGTGCGGCTGGAAACTTTTTGGACAGGAGCATGATCTCCACTTTAGGGATCCCTTTAGTTCCACTTGAAAGATCCTTACAAGTTCTGGCTATCAATGGGAAGGCAATCCAGGGAGGTCCTATAAATACCAAGACCCCACCTCTCAGACTAATTGTCGGCTCTTCTCACTCTGAATTCTTAGAATTCTTTATTTTTGATTGCCCAGGAACTCCGGTGGTTTTGGGATACCCCTGGTTACAACTACATAACCCAGTGTTAGATTGGCGGGCTGGAGAATTGACCAAGTGGAGTGATCACTGTAAAGGTCATTGTTTTACTACAGGTCTCAGAAGCGTTCAAGTCTTACCACAGGAATTACCTCAGCCTTATGCTGATTGGATCGATGTATTCTCCGAACGCTCCGCTGATACCATACCGCCACATCAGTCCTATGACTGCCCCATTGACCTGCTTCCTGGCACTATTCCCCCTAGGGGAAAGATCTATAACCTCACTCTGCCCGAGGAGCAGGCTATGAGGGAGTATATTACCGAGAATTTAAGGAAAGGTTTTATCCGTCCCTCTGCCTCGCCTGCTGGGGCCGGTTTCTTTTTTGTCGAGAAAAAAGATGGTGGCCTAAGACCGTGTATAGATTATCGAGCTTTGAATAAGATCACGGTTAAGAACCGATACCCCTTACCCTTGATCAGGGATCTGTTCAATCAAGTCACAGGAGCTCGAATTTTCTCCAAATTGGATCTGAGAGGGGCTTACAATCTGATTCGCATCCGACAGGGGGACGAGTGAAAACTGCATTTAATGTGAAGGATGGGCACTACGAGTACCTGCTCATGCCCTTCGGTCTTTGTAATGCGCCAGCCGTTTTCCAAGACTCTGTTAATGATATATTCAGGGAATATCTCGGTAGATTTGTAGTCATTTACTTGGATGATATTCTCATTTTTTCTAATTCTTTACTGGAGCACAGACACCATATTAAGTTGGTGCTACAAAAATTAACAGAGAATAACTTATTTGCTAAACTTTCTAAGTGTGTGTTTG
This sequence comes from Gastrophryne carolinensis, assembly GCA_027917425.1. Classification (NCBI taxonomy): domain Eukaryota; kingdom Metazoa; phylum Chordata; class Amphibia; order Anura; family Microhylidae; genus Gastrophryne; species Gastrophryne carolinensis. The sequence goes on from CM051238.1 coordinate 44,381,114, forward strand.
AAGTCACTACAGTTCCCTTCCTAGGGTATGTTATTACCAACCAGGGTTTGGAGATGGACGCGGGGAAGGTTTCAGCAGTTCAGGATTGGGTCCAACCCAAAACGTTAAAGGAATTGCAACGTTTTCTAGGTTTTGCAAATTTTTATCGGCGTTTCATAAAAGGGTTTTCTCATATTGTAGCACCCCTTACCAATCTTACCCGCAAGGGGGCTTTTACTGCTAACTGGTCTCCCTCTGCCTGTGAGGCCTTTCTAACCTTGAAACGGGCCTTTACTTCGGCACCTGTGTTAATTCATCCAGATATTCGTAAGGCCTTCGTTATTGAAGTAGATGCTTCGGAGCTGGGAGTGGGTGCAGTTTTGTCACAGTATTCGGGTAACCCTGAGCGTCTCCATCCATGTGCTTATTTTTCACGTAAATTCAGTACCGCGGAACAAAATTATGATGTTGGCAATAGGGAACTATTAGCTATTAAACTGGAATTTGATGAATGGCGACATTGGTTGGAGGGTTCATTACATCCTATAACTGTGTATACCGATCATAAAAACCTAGAATACATAGGTTCTGCCAAGAGGCTGAACTCTCGTCAGGCACGTTGGGCATTATTCTTCTCGCGCTTTAATTGTATTATTACTTTCAAGCCGGGTGTAAAAAATACTAAAGCTGATGCTCTATCTCGCATGTTTGGTGAATGTAAGGATCGGGGTGATACTGGTGAACCTATTCTACCCACGGGTTGTGTGGTCGGGGTGTTACTTCCTGATCTCTCCAATACCTTGGCGCCGTTTCAAGATGAATCTCCTAGTGATGTACCCTTGGGTGCCAGTTTATACCGCCGCACCTGCGTTCGGATGTAATTCGCGAATTTCACGATGCCAAAACTGCTGGTCATTTGGGTAACCGTAAGACGTTTATGCTTGCCCGTCGCCATGTATGGTGGCCAACCATGAGACGCGATGTTACTGTCTTTATCGACGCTTGTGCTATTTGTTCCCGAAGTAAAGGGGTTCACAAGGCTCCTAGTGGCGGTTTGGTTCCTCTTGAAATTCCTGCTGAGCCATGGACCCATATTTCTATGGATTTTATTGTAGATTTGCCTCTCTCACTTGGAAATACTGTAATTTGGGTGGTAGTGGATCGTTTCAGTAAAATGGCACATTTCGTTCCGTTGGCCAAGCTTCCGTCGGCTCCTGAGCTTTCGCGGCTATTTACTTCGCATATTTTTCGTATTCATGGTATTCCGTCTAATATAGTCTCCGATCGGGGTGTCCAATTTACTTCCCGTTTTTGGAAACACTTCTGTTCACGGTTGGGAATACAGATATCTTTTTCCTCTGCTTACCATCCCCAGTCTAATGGGCAGACGGAAAGAACAAATCAAACCTTGGAGCAATACTTAAGATGTTATATCTCTGATGCCCAAGAACAATGGGCGGAATTTTGCTGAGTTCGCTTACAATAACGCGCCTAGTGAGAGTACTAAGGTATCTCCTTTTTTTTGTAATTTTGGGAAAAATCCAAGAGCTTCTTCCCTTTCAGGGTCACCTTCCAATTTGCCGGCATTGGAAGAGTGGCTTCAGGAACGGAGGAATATCTGGAATCGCGTTCAAGAGTTTCTTAAAACTACTGGTTTGAGGTATAAGAAATTTGCCAATCGTCGTAGATCACGCGAACCGGTTCTTCAGGTGGGTGATCTAGTTTGGGTCTCCACAAAAAATATTGCGCTCCGTCAACCCTCTAGTAAATTAGGTCCAAGATTCATTGGTCCTTTCCCTATTATTAAGAAGTTGAATAATGTGTCTTTTAAAGTTCAACTCCCGCTGGCTATGAAAATACCAAATTATTTCCACGTTTCGCTGTTAAAACCGGCTAAAAACACCCCTCTTGCCAGTCCTTCGCCAATTTTGGTTGAAAATGAGCCTGAATATGAAGTAAAGTGCGGAATACTTTACAGTATCTGGTGAACTAGGTTGGCTATGGTCCTGAGGAGAGATGCTGGGTAGCAGCTAGGGATGTGCATGCCAGTGCCCTGGTGAAGAAGTTTCATCATGATAATCCTGGAAAGCCTGGTAAGGGTCCGGAGGCCCCTCGTGAAGGGGGGGTAGTGTCAGGAATAGCTTACCTGCGCCCCGTTCCAGCGCGGTCCCCGGGCCGTCAGCCGCAGCAGCAGCTTCCGCTTGGCGGTCGCGCTGAGCGGCAGCGGCTGGCGCGCCCTCGAGCACGGCCTTCCTCCCTCCTCGTCCTCGTCCTCGCCTCCCTCCTCGTCCTCGAGCACGTTCCTCATATGCCCTCCGGCGGTGCTGCTCTCAGCGCGTCCGCCGGAGGTAACGGTTATAGAGCCTACGGGCTCAGCCAGGGGAGGAACTCCTCCCTCCCTCCTAGTGGGCCAATGAGCCCTAGTGTTGTCTTTGGGCCAATGAGCCCAGCTAGGTACAGGTCGGGCCAATCCTGGCCTGGATCTTAAAGTGCACCAATCACTCCTTCCCTCTCTGTCTGTCCCTATAAAGGCAATTCCCTCTCAGTTGTGAATTGCCTGTGATAGCGCCTTGTACCTTGCATTGTCTTGTGAAATACTTTGACCTGATCTCCGTTGCCGACCCCTGCCTGAACCGACTATTCTCGATCTGATCTCCGTTGCCGACCCCTGCCTGAACCGACTATTCTCGATCTGATCTCCGTTGCCGACCTCTGCCTTGTACCTTGTCCTCGAGCTGCCTCTTCCCTCTGTACCGCCGCAATCTCTGACTTCCCCGTGTCAACCTCTGGCCTGTCTCTGGACTTCCGCTACACTCGCTCTTAGCCATTGGTTCTTCAGACCTTTAACCAGTAAGCTCTCATCCTTTGAGCCATTGGAGTCCTGGGGGCAACCGTCCCGGGCAGGTGTATTTTGCGTCCCGGCAAGCGGGGGCTCCTACAGGTGAAGCTGGCTGCGGAGATTGGGGGTTGAGGGCTTACCTAGAGGGCTGGAGTTACCAGAGCGTGACAGTGGACAGTCTGATTGCACAGGTCCAGTTCCTGCTATCTTGTCATCATCCATCAGGCAGGGAATGCAGCTGGTGGGCCTGATGGTGGCGTGCTTCGAGGCAGTCCCTTATGCTCAGTTCCACTTGAGGCCTCTGCAACTCCACCTCTTGTCAGTGTGGGACAAGGATCCAGCGTCCCTGGACAGGGTCTGTGTGCTTTCCCCCCTGGTCAGGAGGTCCCTCTCGTGGTGGATGGACTCAAGGAACCTGTTGGGGGGCAGATCTTTTCTGACCCCTTCCTGGGAGACGGTCACCACAGATGCCAGTCTGTCAGGTTGGGGGGGTTTCTGGAAGTCCCTGCGGGTTCCAGGGGAGGTGGGGCCCTCAGGAGGCCCACACACCTATCAACTTCTTGGAGCTGTGGGCAATCAGGTTAGTCCTGGCTCAGTTGACTACTCCCCTTCGGGGCCTGCCTGTTCAGGTGCGCTCAGACAACCAGACGGCAGTTGCCTACATAAATCATCAAGGAGGGTCCCAGAGCAAGGGGGCCCTCCAGGAAGTGTCTCTGATCCTGACCTGGGCGGAGACCAATGTCCCCTGCATATCAGCTGTGTACATCCGGGGGCTGGAAAATCTCCTGGCAGACTTTCTGAGCAGGGGGACCTCTCGCCAGGGAGAATGGTCCCTATGCAACAGGGTGTTCCAATCTCTTTGTCACCGTTGGGGCCTTCCCGATGTGGATCTGTTTGCGTCCCGTCACAATCACAAGCTCCCGGCCTTTGTCTCCCTGTCCCAGGATCCTCTGGCCTTGACCGTGGATGGCCTAACAATGTCATGACAGGACTTTCAGTTCCTGTATGTCTTTCCTCCATTCCCTCTGCTGGGCAGGGTTCTGCACAAGATTGCTCTGGAAGGGGTGCCAGCAATTCTGGTGGCCTCCAGGTGGCCAAGAAGAGTGTGGTTCGCAGACGTGGTGCAGCTGGCAGTAGATCAGTACGTTCTACCCATGGTGCCAGACCTGCTCACTCAGGGCTCCCTACGCCATCCCAATTTACAAACTCTGGCTTTGACGGCCTGGCTGCTGAAACCTCCATCTTGATGGAGAAGGGGCTGCCTACCTCAGTGGTTGATACCATGATAAAGGCTAGGAAGAAGTCGTCTTCTTCCATTTACTACAGGGTTTGGCGTGCCTACATTGACTGGTGTGAGTCTAAGTCTCTTCCCTGTCGTGTGTTCTCTATTCCCAGGATTCTGGAGTTCCTTCAGCATGGGTTGGACATGGGGCTCCAACTAAGTACTCTGAAGGGGCAGGTCTCTGCCCTGGCTGTTTTCTTCCAGAAGTCCTTTGCTCAGCACCCTCTGATCAGGACTTTTTTCCTGGGGGTCACTCATGTGCGTCCCCCACGTAAGCCTATGTTGCCTGTTTGGGATTTGAACTTGGTTTTGTCAGCTTTGCAGGGTGCTCCCTTTGAACCTGTGCAGGATGCTACCCTGGCCATTTTTACGCTCAAGGTTGTCTTTCTGGTGGCTATCACCTCTGTTAGGCGTGTGTCTGAGTTGGCGGCGCTTTCCATTCAGCCCCCCTACTATGAGAGACACCAGGACAAGGTGGTGTTTTGTTTCAAGCCAGATTTTCTGCCTAAGGTAGTGTCTGCCTTTCATTTGAATCAGGACATTATTCTTCCTTCATTGTGCCCTAATCCTAGTAATGCTAAGGAGAGGGTTTTGCATTCTTTGGATGTGGTTAGGTGTCTGAAGTACTATCTGGTGGCTACTGCACCTTTCAGAAAGAACTGATGCTCTTTTTGTGGTCCCTTCTGGTCCTAGGAAGGGTTTGGCCCCTGCCAAGTCTACTATCAGCAAGTGGATCTGTCAGGCTGTTATTCAGGCCTAGAGTAGGGAGGGGAAGAATCCTCCCTTCCGCCTTACTGCTCATTCTACACGTGCTATTGGTGCCTCTTGGGCTTTTCAGCACCAGGCTTCTGTTGAATAAGTTTGCAAGGCCGCTACTTGGTCTTCTGTTCATACCTTTTCAAAGTTTTACAAGGTTGATATTAGGGCCTCAGCTGATGCTGCTTTTGGCCGAAAGGTTCTGCAGGCGGCAGTGGTTTAAACTGTCTGCTGCTACCTTTTCTTGGGGAACCCACCCTACTTTATGGACACTGCTATTGGATGTCCCACGTGTAAGTAATCTATCTGGAGCAGGACGTACTGTATACTAAGAATAATACAATTCTGTGATTACTCACCTGTAGAATTGATATTATGAGTATACAGTACGTCCTGCTCCACCCCACCCTTGGTTTTGCATTATCTTGGGTCCTCTGTATGGTGATTGTTATTGTTATTGTTGATAGTTTGGGTTGTTTAATTCTCCCGGCTTCTCGTTAACTGCTTTTCAATGCTGGGGATTTGTCGGGCCGGGAGGAGCCTGTTTTCGATGTCTCTGCAGTCCAGCGCCATCTGGCGGAGTAATATCCACGTGTAAGTAATCTATCTGGAGCAGGATGTACTGTATACTCATAATATCAATTCTACAGGTGAGTAATCACAGAATTGTATTTTAACGGGCAGCTCGCTGTTGCTGCATCTCCGGGGCTTTCCTGTAGCTGGGCGCAAACCCGAACGGATTGCCGGGGATGTTGCCAGACAGCTGCACCTAGTCATGATGATGCCTTTGAGAAAGCCAACTGGTGATCTCAAATGTGCTGCAGGGTGTAGCTTCAGCGGTGGAAAATACAGATTTTATTTGAAAACCAGGCCAACAGCAGTACCTAAGGTACTGGGAGCAGGGTGGAAAAAACAGGGGTTACTTACCGGTAACTTCCTTTCTGTGAATAATATGGGATGGTCCACCAGGAGAATGCATGTCTCCTCCCGCTGCCGGAAACACAAACGACAAAGTCCTTCTCACCCCCGTTTCTCAGTTATGTGCAAGAGACCAAGGACAAGGAGAGTAAAAGGTAGCCCATGTAAATAACTAGAAGCCATTCTCAAAGATCTAACACCGTGTATGAAATTAAAAAAGGTAGGGTGGGTAGTATATCCGGGACAGTCCACCAGAAGAGGTTAGCGAGAAAAAAAATTAAAAGTGCATACCTAGGAAGGGACAACTGATTGAAGGACCTTTCTTCCAAACCTACAGTCTTGGCTGGATAGGAGATTCACTGTAATGCTTTATAAAACGTGTTAGGGGAGGACCACTTGGCCGCCCTACAGATGTTCTCAATTGAAGCACCTGCTTTTCTGCTCAAGAAGCCACCAAGGAACTTGTTGAGTTAGCCTGAATAGTGATAGGAAGGAGGGAATTGGACAGACCCTAGACTGTACAAATAGTTAGGTTTAACCCTCTGGCTATAGATGACTTTGACGCTACAGAGCTCTTTCTTGCCCCAAGAATAAGACAAAGAGGCCATTTCTTTGAAATTTTCAAATAGGCCAACAGGAATTTTTTTTACATCTAGAACATGAAACAGATTCCTTTTTTTTAGGAGCACTCCAGAAGAGGTTCAAAGGTTGTAGAGCTTGAAGTACTAGGGAAAGGTCCCAGGGTGGAACAGTCTTCTTCTGTAGAGGCATGGATCATGAAACAGCAGTAAAAAAATTTCTAACTAAATTATCTTCAGCCAAGGATCTATCCAAAATGACCCACAAGGCTGCGGCCTGTACTTTTAAGGTAGCAAGATATAGGGCTTTTATTAAACTGTCCTGAAAAAAAATCTAAAATCACCGGAGTTTAGTTGTAGCTCCAGCAGATAGTCCCTTTTGGCTTTTCCATAGCAAAAAAAACACCAGATCTGGTCATATATCTTTTTTTTGTCTGGTTTAGGACTTGGCCTTTATAACTGTTTATAAAAAAGTCTTTATAACTGTTGGAGAACAATCTGTGGCTTCTAATAAGGCAATTTCAGGATCCAGGTTGCTAATTTGAACTTTGCGGGGGCTGTATGCAACTGGTCCTTGACTCAACAGATCTGCCTGAAATGGTAAGAACCAGGGTTCCTCTAATGCTAGATCTCTTAAAGTCTGAAACCATGCTCTCTTGGGTCAGTATCAGAATCCTCCTAGCTTTTTGCTGATATTCTGTAAAACAACAGGAATTAATTGAAACGAAGGGAAGGCATGACTCTCGGCCAATCCTGAGAAAGGGCACCCAGTCCTCCTTCTCCCCCCATTCCAGTATAGGGGGAAAAAATTTACTTTTGTATTGCATTTCTTGGCCAAGAGGTCCATAAATGGCTGACCAAAATTACTGCAGACCTGCTGAAAAACTAAATCATTCAGCCTCCACTCTGAATCAGAAATCCGGAATCTGCTTAAGTCTGCTGATCGATTCTTTTGACCCCTTATGTGCACAGCTTGAATTAACTGGACATGATTTTCCGCCCAAAATTCTATGTCTTGAATAATAGCTTGAAGGGGCTGCGATTTTGTTCCCCCCTCGCTTATTGAAATAAAAAAACTGTCGCCATGTTATCTTACCTCTTTTTCAAACAACAAATCCTGAAACAAAATTAGAGCCATTTTTTACCTCTAAAAGCTCCCGCTGATTTCACTAAAGGTTAACATCCTGCCACTGCTACTGAAATTTGTGCCGCAGAATGCTCCCCAGCACTTGCATCTGTGGTTAATGACACTGGATCCTCTTGCCACCAGCATTTCCCTGCAATAAATTATTTGGACAAGTCTAACAAAGCAGAGAGGCCTTTACCTTTGGAAGAAGCTGTAACTTCACCTGCAATGTTTCCTGTTCCAGGATTGAAGCAGAAACGCCTGTAGTGCAAAGCATAGATAACTCAGGGAGACTGGGTGCATAGGGATGTGCAAGTGTAGGCATCTTGCAAGTCTACCTTTACCATATAACATTTGGCAACCAGAGAGTTTGACTGAAAAAATGTTCTCCATTCTGAATTTCTGTTAAGGAACAAAGGCGTTTAAAAGTTTCAAGTTAAGTATTAGCCTGAATTCACCTAAATTTTTGGGAACAGGGAAGATCTGGGAATAGAAACCCATTATTACCATTTGCCTTTAATGATTCTATCGGTTGTAAGAGCCATACGCCTCTGCGGATCCTTGGGCTGTCACAAAAAGTCTGCCTGGGAGGCAGAGAGAAATTGAATCCTGTAACCCTCCTTGATCAAGTGAAAGACAAAATGGGTTGGGAACCAGGAATGCCCTAACTTTGGCTTACATCATTAAATGCCCAACCCTGTCAGAGGATTCTTGGGGGGAGGTGTGGGAGGGTTGAACAAAAAAAAATCTCTGTTTTTTCCCCTCGGAAATTTTCAGGATTGTTCGGCAATCTGGGGTCTATTCCTGTCCCTAACCCGAAAGAGCTGCTGAGGCCTTAAGGGTTTCTCCTAGATGGAAACTGCTTAGCTTTCCTGGTGGATCTATCCAGGATGGGCTGTAACTCAGGCCCAAAGAGCAGACTATTCTCAAAGGGGATGCCACACAATTTTGATTTAGAAGCGGTATCTCCGTCCCAGGCCCTCACCTATAAAGCCAGTCTGGCTGCATTCACTAGGGCTGTGCTTCTAGCTGCTACTTTCAAGGATTCTGCTGCTGCATCTGCCAGATATGACTTTATAATATTTTTCACTGGAGTTCCCAAATTCATATCAGAAACTGTAGGCCGTGGCACCCCATGCCCTCCGCAGGAGTGAATCTGCCTTTCTAGCCATAGGGTCGTTAATAAGCCTGCTATCTTCAGATCCATGTTCTTTGAAACTTGGGATAAAGCTGCATTTTATCTGGATACTTTGGAGCTTTTCTCTTGGTCCTCCTCCGAGAATGGAGAGGATAGAAAGATATTTTCCCTATATCCAGTCTAGGTCGTCCCAGTGATGACATGTGGGTAGTCCACCCCCAGGGGGCGCTCGACTGCAAGATCAAAAGACGTAGCTCCTCCCGGCCCCCTATAAAGGCAGGTGTCCCCCTATCATTCTCCAGTTGTTCATCTTGCAGTCTTCGCTGCAGAAGATCGTATGGATACTCTCTCAGTTGTCTTGTAACCTTTACCGATTGACCTTTTTTAATCACCATGATGGAGGCATCTGGGGATAGTGAGCTGGGGGCTCTATTTGGGCAGGAAAGGCTCTGCCCCTTGTGCAGTAGGAATCCTCTGGGCGGATTCAGCACTGTTTGTACCACTTGCGCCAGGGGCATTATTTTGGACCATTACTGGGCGGGTGTCCCTGCCCCTAGCCCTTCAATGCCTGCGGCCTCTCCGGACCCTCCGCTGCTGCGCTCAGCCCTCAGTGAGGGGGGAGCCAGCCGGGGGTCCCATGCTGATTTGACGCATAGGCTGGCCAATCTCGAGAGACAGATCTCGCGGACAGCTCCTAAGAAGGCCACAAGTAAGAGACGGCACTTCGAGCCCATTTACTCGGATAATGATGATCTCTTTGATGATCTGGGCTCTGTGGAGGAAGGTGAGTTGCCAGATGATTCACGTTCCACTGTGGACTTTTCTGCTGGCGATGACAGTATGTCTGGTTCTTCCTCGGACGAGAATGCGTGGCTCCCAGATGATACGGAGAAATTGCTTGCCTCAGTGTTTGAGACACTACACATTGTTCCTCCCAGAGCGGCTAAAAGGAAGCAGGGTGATTTGTTTAAGCCAGAAAGACAAAGGTGGGTCTTTCCGGAGCAGGCCCATTTTTCTAACATGATTTTCAAGGAATGGGAAAGGCCTAACAAGTTACCGTCGGTGCCTAAGGGCCTGGATAGGCAGTATCCCTTCCCTGAGGAGCTGGTTCGGCTATGGTCTCGCCCTCCCGAAGTGGATTCCCCTGTGTCGGGGTTGTCCAACACCACTGTTATGCCATCACCTGATACCGCTTCCTTACGTGACCCAGCTGACAAGCGCATGGATCAGCTGGTCTGCCATGCGTTCACCTTTGCTGGTGCCCTGGCGATTGTCTCTCTAGCCATCAGAAAGAAGGTGAGACATCTTGTGGATAGAGCTAAGGCTCGCAAGCGGGCGGAGGAGTATAAGGAACTCAAGGCCTGCTTGGAATTCATTGGTCTTGTTGCCTCTGCCATGGACGATGGGGTCCGGCTTGGAGCCAGGATTTCGGCCCTGCTTGTTGCCCTCCGCTGCTCGCTCTGGCTGCGACAATGGTCGGCTGATGCAGCGGCCAAGAAGTCGCTTACAAGTATCCCGTTGTGGGGCACAGGCTGTTTGGGGAGCGCTTGGACCTTTTGGTCAAGGATGGTAGACTCCCTCAGAGACGGAAGCCTGCTTGGTCCTTTCGGAATCCCTCTGCCTATCGTTCCTTTCGAGGAAGAAGAGGCTCTTCATTCTCAGGTGGCCGCAGAGATACCTGGGGTAGAGGTAGGTCCCACGGCCGACCCAATCCCGCATGGGGAGCCAAGTCCAAGCCCCCTGCCAAGTCCCCTCAGGCATGAGGGGGCGCCCTCACCCATCTGGGTGGGGAGACGGCTTCTGCTGTTTGCTCGAATCTGGAGACGGCACGTCTCGGATCGGTGGATTCAGGAGGTAGTGTCCTCCGGTTACAAAATAGAGCTGGCAGTCAGGCTGCCCACAACATTTCTCCGGTCTCGGATATCCCAAAACCCACTGAAGGCACAGGGGTTGAGAATGGCTGTGCAGCACCTCCTGCGGTTAGGTGTGATTTGCCCAGTACCTCGTCAGGAACAGGGTCAAGGTTTTTACTCCAACCTGTTCACGGTTCCCAAGAAGGACGGAACGTTAAGACCAATCCTGGACCTGAAGGGTCTCAACAGGTTTGTCAGAGTCAGACATTTCCGCATGGAAACCTTACGGCTGGCGGTGAGATTGCTTCGGCCCGGCGACTTCATGACCACGGTGGACATCAGGGATGCTTATCTGCACATCCCGATTTTAGTGAGATGAACTACTTGCTGTTCCACACTGGGGATCCCGCCCAAATGGACACTGCTTTTGGATGTCTCACATGTCATCACTGGCCAATCTCGAGAGACAGATCTCGCGGACAGCTCCTAAGAAGGCCACAAGTAAGAGACGGCACTTCGAGCCCATTTACTCGGATAATGATGATCTCTTTGATGATCTGGGCTCTGTGGAGGAAGGTGAGTTGCCAGATGATTCACGTTCCACTGTGGACTTTTCTGCTGGCGATGACAGTATGTCTGGTTCTTCCTCGGACGAGAATGCGTGGCTCCCAGATGATACGGAGAAATTGCTTGCCTCAGTGTTTGAGACACTACACATTGTTCCTCCCAGAGCGGCTAAAAGGAAGCAGGGTGATTTGTTTAAGCCAGAAAGACAAAGGTGGGTCTTTCCGGAGCAGGCCCATTTTTCTAACATGATTTTCAAGGAATGGGAAAGGCCTAACAAGTTACCGTCGGTGCCTAAGGGCCTGGATAGGCAGTATCCCTTCCCTGAGGAGCTGGTTCGGCTATGGTCTCGCCCTCCCGAAGTGGATTCCCCTGTGTCGGGGTTGTCCAACACCACTGTTATGCCATCACCTGATACCGCTTCCTTACGTGACCCAGCTGACAAGCGCATGGATCAGCTGGTCTGCCATGCGTTCACCTTTGCTGGTGCCCTGGCGATTGTCTCTCTAGCCATCAGAAAGAAGGTGAGACATCTTGTGGATAGAGCTAAGGCTCGCAAGCGGGCGGAGGAGTATAAGGAACTCAAGGCCTGCTTGGAATTCATTGGTCTTGTTGCCTCTGCCATGGACGATGGGGTCCGGCTTGGAGCCAGGATTTCGGCCCTGCTTGTTGCCCTCCGCTGCTCGCTCTGGCTGCGACAATGGTCGGCTGATGCAGCGGCCAAGAAGTCGCTTACAAGTATCCCGTTGTGGGGCACAGGCTGTTTGGGGAGCGCTTGGACCTTTTGGTCAAGGATGGTAGACTCCCTCAGAGACGGAAGCCTGCTTGGTCCTTTCGGAATCCCTCTGCCTATCGTTCCTTTCGAGGAAGAAGAGGCTCTTCATTCTCAGGTGGCCGCAGAGATACCTGGGGTAGAGGTAGGTCCCACGGCCGACCCAATCCCGCATGGGGAGCCAAGTCCAAGCCCCCTGCCAAGTCCCCTCAGGCATGAGGGGGCGCCCTCACCCATCTGGGTGGGGAGACGGCTTCTGCTGTTTGCTCGAATCTGGAGACGGCACGTCTCGGATCGGTGGATTCAGGAGGTAGTGTCCTCCGGTTACAAAATAGAGCTGGCAGTCAGGCTGCCCACAACATTTCTCCGGTCTCGGATATCCCAAAACCCACTGAAGGCACAGGGGTTGAGAATGGCTGTGCAGCACCTCCTGCGGTTAGGTGTGATTTGCCCAGTACCTCGTCAGGAACAGGGTCAAGGTTTTTACTCCAACCTGTTCACGGTTCCCAAGAAGGACGGAACGTTAAGACCAATCCTGGACCTGAAGGGTCTCAACAGGTTTGTCAGAGTCAGACATTTCCGCATGGAAACCTTACGGCTGGCGGTGAGATTGCTTCGGCCCGGCGACTTCATGACCACGGTGGACATCAGGGATGCTTATCTGCACATCCCGATTTTAGTGAGATGAACTACTTGCTGTTCCACACTGGGGATCCCGCCCAAATGGACACTGCTTTTGGATGTCTCACATGTCATCACTGGGATGACCTGGACTGGATATAGGGAAAAATACAATTCTGTAAAACTCACCTGTAGAATTGTTTTTGATTATATCCAGTCCAGGTCGTCCCATCCCACCCTTTTGTTCATTATTCCTGTTTGCCTGTTATGGTGATTACCATTTTTCATTCATTGGACTTTGTATTCTTAAGTCTTGTTATAGAGAGTACAAGTTGAAGCTATGTGAAGTAACATGGTTTCTTGGCCTCCCGGCCTGTCCTCTTTTTTTGTTTACTGCTTTTTAACCACTGGAGAATGATAGAGGGACACCTGCCTTTATAGGGGGCCGGGAGGAGCTACATCTTTTAATCTTGCAGTCAAGCGCTCCCTGGGGGCGGAATACCCACATGTCATCACTGGGACGAACTGGACTGGATATAATCAAAAACAATTCTACAGAATTGTATTTTTCTCTGCATCTTTCCATTCATTAAAAATTAACTCCTTTATAAACTCATGGACCAGGCATACACTTGGGTTTGGTTTCCCATAATTCCTGATAAACTTTACCCAGAACAGAATTTTCTCCTGGCCGATCCGGAATACGCAGACACAAATGACTTGTAGTAACTAATTTGTCAGGGATACAGGAAAAAAATATCTGAAGAGCTATCCTTAGATTCAGCTTTCTCATCCGCCCCTTTGACTCATTATCCCCCTTTGAATCCGGTTTTCTAGGGGCAGATCCATTATCGCTCCTCTGAAGCAAAGGGAGTTGTTGAAGGAGTCACAGGGGGAACTGAAGTGGAGATTGCCCCATGAGACTGCCCCTTAGGAAAAAATTTTCCTTAACCGATACCATGACCGGCAAAATTTCAGACTTTTGGCTAAGCATAATGTCCGTAAAAGAGGTAGAAGCATCCACATTTGAATTTTTAGCAAACAGGAAGGGCAAAGATATTTCTTCCAAAATTTCGCAACTCTCAGCCGCAAACCCCCTTTTCCTAACCAAGCGTGATTGTAAAGATTATCTTGTCATTGAGATGGGCTATAAGACATAAGCAAACAAATAAAGAGGTGAATCTGCAGCAAAAGCATTTCACACTCTCCTCCCCCGCACATCATAAAACCAAAAAAATACAATTCTGTGAAGTACTCACCTGTAGAATTGATATTATGAGTATACAGTACGTCCTGCTCCAGATAGATTACTTACACTTGGGTTATCCTCCGCCAGATGGCGCTGCACTGCAGAGACATGTAAAACAGGCTCCTCCCAGCCCCTCAAATACCCAGGGACCTCCCACAAATCCCCAGCATTGAAAAGCAGTGAACAAGAAGCCGGGAGAATTTAACCACCAAAACTGGTAACTATAACAATGATAACAATCACCATACAGGGGATCCAGAATAATGCAAAAACCAGGGTGGGGTGGAGCAGGACGTACTGTATACTCATATCATCAATTCTACAGGTGAGTACTTCACAGAATTGTATTATTCTTAGTATACAGTACGTCCTGCTCCAGATAGATTACTTACACTTGGGACATCCAATAGCAGTGTCCATAAGCAGGGTGGGATCCCCAACAAAAGGTAACAGCAGGCAGTTTAAACCACTGCCGCCTGCAAAACCTTGCGGCCAAACACAGCATCAGCTAAGGCCCTAACGTCAACCTTGTAAAACTTTGAAAAGGTATGAACAGAAGACCAAGTAACGGCCTTGCAAACTTGTTCAACAGAAGCCTGGTGCTGGAAGGCCCAAGAGGCACCAATAGCACGAGTAGAATGAGCAGTAAGGCAGAAGGGAGGACTCTTCCCCTTAGCAGAATATGCCTGAATCACAGCCTGGCGAATCCATTTGCTAATAGTAGACTTGGCAGGAGCCAAACCCTTCCTAGGCCCAGAAGGGACCACAAAAAGAGCATCAGTCTTCCTGAAGGCCGCAGTGACAACCAGGTAATACTTTAGACACCTGATCACATCCAAGGAATTCAGAACCCTTTCCTTAGCGTTGCTAGGATTAGGACACAATGAAGGGAGAACAATATCTTGATTCAAATGAAAAGCAGACACCACCTTAGGCAGAAAGTCTGGCTTGAAGCGGAACACCAATATGAAAGGTAAGTTCAAGGTTATGTATGCACACCAAAAATATCAGATAAGGAAGAGATAAACTTGTTATTATAGGAACGGGGTTCAAAGTTATAGCCAAGTGTGCCCACTCATTTGCACACTGAGTACCATCTGTATAAATCAAATCGTGCTATATATATGAACACCCAGACTACGTTGTTTATGCCAAGAAAGTGAACAATATTTTAATAAAGTGTACACAGATGAAACAATGAACATAAAAGAACCAGTATTATACAATTCAGCCACTAGGTGGCCCTATGGAGACATGCCCCCATTGAAACCTGTGAAATGCATGGAATAGTATACAAAGCAATATACTTAGTAAAGGTAGATTTGGTAGTGTGAGCAAATATTAAGGTTTCATAGTGCATGCCTTCCAGTTCCACTTTAAAGCATAACAACAATGCATGGTAAACAAGAGTAAGCCAATCTAACATGGCATAGCAACATATCAGTATGAGCAGAGTACCTAGTGGAAAAATGACATCCAAATACCCCTCAACGTTTCGGTATGGAAACCTTCGTCAGGTTTCCACCCGACCCTCCTGACGAAGGTTTCCATACCGAAACGTTGAGGGGTATTTGGATGTCATTTTTCCACTAGGTACTCTGCTCATACTGATATGTTGCTATGCCATGTTAGATTGGCTTACTCTTGTTTACCATGCATTGTTGTTATGCTTTAAAGTGGAACTGGAAGGCATGCACTATGAAACCTTAATATTTGCTCACACTACCAAATCTACCTTTACTAAGTATATTGCTTTGTATACTATTCCATGCATTTCACAGGTTTCAATGGGGGCATGTCTCCATAGGGCCACCTAGTGGCTGAATTGTATAATACTGGTTCTTTTATGTTCATTGTTTCATCTGTGTACACTTTATTAAAATATTGTTCACTTTCTTGGCATAAACAACGTAGTCTGGGTGTTCATATATATAGCACGATTTGATTTATATTGAAGCGGAACACCACCTTGTCCTGGTGTCTCTCATAGTATGGGGGCTGAATAGACTCAAAGGGAGCACCCTACAAGGCAGACAAAACCAAGTTCAAATCCCAAACAGGGACCATAGGTTTACGTGGGGGACGCACATGAGTGACCCCCTGAAAGAAGGTCTTAACCAAGGAATGCTGAGCAAAAGACTTCTGAAAGAAGACAGACAGGGCAGAAACCTGACCCTTCAGAGTACTGAGTTTTAGACCCAACTCCAATCCATGCTGTAAAAACTCCAGAAACCTAGGGATTAAGAACTCCCTACAGGGAAGAGACCTAGACTCACACCAATCAATGTAGGCACGCCATACCCTATAATAGATGGCAGAAGAAGTCTTCTTCCTAGCCTGCACCATGGTATCCACCACCGAGGCAGACAAGCCTTTCTCCATCAAGATGGAGGTTTCAGCAGCCAGGCCGTCAAAGCCAGGGTTTGTAAATTGGGATGGCGTAAGGAGCCCTGAGTGAGCAGATCTGGCGCCCCCGGCAGGACGTACTGGTCTACTGCCATTTGTACCACGTCTGCGAACCACACTCTTCTTGGCCACTTGGGGGCCAGAATCACTGACACCCCTTCCAGAGCAATCTTGCGCAGGACCCTGCCCAGCAGGGGGAACGGAGGAAAGACATACAGGAGCCGAAATTCCTTCCATGACATTGACAGAGCATCCGTGGCCAAGGCCAGAGGATCCTGAGACAGGGAGACAAAGGCTGGGAGCTTGTGATTGTGACGGGATGCGAACAGATCCACATCCAGTAGACCCAAACGGTGACACAGGGACTGGAATACCCTGTTGCAGAGGGACCACTCCCCCTGACGGGAAGTCCCCCTGCTCAGAGAGTCTGACAGTAGATTCTCTGCTCCCGGGATATACACGGCCGAAATGCATTGAACATTGGCCTCCACCCATGTCAGAATCCGCGACACTTCCTGGAGGGCACCTCTGCTCCGGGTCCCTCCCTGATGGTTGATGTAAGCAACCGCCGTCCTGTTGTCTGAGCGCACCTGTACAGACATTCCCTGCAGGTGATCGGTCAATTGTTCCAGTACCAACCTGATTGCCCGTAGTTCCAGAATGTTGATGGGTAAGTGGAACCGCAGGGACTTCCAGAATCCCCCCCAACCTGACAGACTGGCATCTGTGGTGACCGTCTCCCAGGAGGGGGCCAGAAAGGACCTGCCCTTTAGCAAGTTCTTGTGGTCCAGCCACCACGAGAGGGACCCTCTGACCAAGGGGGGAAGCACACAAACCCCGTCCAAGGACGTGGGATCTTTGTCCCATACTGACAGAAGGGGAAGCTGCAGAGGCCTCAAATGGAACTGAGCAAAGGCCACCGCCTCGAAGCTCGCCACCATCAGGCCCACCAGCTGCATTCCCTGCCGGAGGGAGGGCTGGGGGCACGAGAGCAGGAACCTCACCTGCGCAGTCAGAGCTTCCACCTTCTGTTGAGGAAGGAATATCTGTGACTGAACCGTATCCAGAATCATCCCTAGGAATGGGGTCACCGAGGAAGGGGACAGAGAGGACTTGGGGTGATTGATCACCCAGCCGAAGGACTCCAAGGTGGACACCACCAGCTGAGTGTCCAGCTCTGCCTGCTGTAGGGACCGCGATGTGATGAGAATGTAGTCCAGGTAGGGCAGCACGCGTATGCCCCCTGACCTTATCAGAGACATCACCCCCGCCAGCACCTTGGTGAACACTCTGGGAGCTGAAGTGAGGCCGAATGGTAAGGCCACAAATTGGTAATGTTGATCTTTCAACGCGAATCTGAGAAACCTTTGATGTCCCGGGAAAACAGGGATGTGAAGGTAAGCATCTTTGATGTCCACAGACGTCAAAGTCCCCTGGGCGCAGAGAGCCGATGGCCGAGCGCAGAGTAAACTTGTTGAGGATCTTTAACCCTTCTAGTGCCAGCTACGTGACTCTCACGTAGCTGCCTCTCCAACCGTTAAGTGCCAGCTACGTGAGAGTCACGTAGCTGACTTTAGAGGCCCATAAAAAAAAAGTAAAAAACATACAGACTTACCTTACCCCTCATTTGAAAGGGCCAGCGATTCTGTACAAGAATCCGCTGTTAGATTTCCGCCCCCAGGCCTCTGGAATAGGCCCCCCCCACCGGCGCCGACATCTGTAAAAAAAAACAAAACAGTAAATTACATTTACTCACCTCGCAGCGCGATAGCTCTCCCCGGGTCTTCTCTTCACCAGGGGGGTCTCCGATCCCCCCCCCTGGGCTTTCCACGCTGCTTGTGAGGGCACCTCTTCGGCCGATGCTGGCCCGCCCCTAGCCCCGCCCACTTGATGACGTTATCCCGCTCCTCGGGTTACCGGCACCCGGGCTCCGATCTGTCAGTTCTCAGCAGCGATCGGTGCAGGGAGGGTGGCAGGCAGGGAGGCTCTGATCTCCCTGCCTCCCACCCTCCCTGCTCCGATCACTACCAACAACTGTCATCTGCAGCAGCGTGGGACACTGGATGGGAGGTAAGTATAAGTCAAAAAAAGAATAATAAAATATTTGCCTGGTGTCTTTTTTTTTAACTTAACCCTTTGTGAACTGGTAAGGGGTCCATGAGACCCCTTATACCAGTTCACAAGGCTCTGGGTATGGCAGGTCACCTGCGGCAAGCGGGTGACTTGCCATAACCCCCAGCCCCCCATTACCTGCCTCCCCAACGGCCAGGGAGGGGCAGAAGGGCCCGGGCCACGTGGCTATGTGGGCTAGTAGCCTGCAGGGCCAGGGGCCACCAACGCTGGCCCCTGCGCCCTGTTCTACAAGCCCCCATAGCTGGTCCGGGTCAGTAATGCTGGGTAAGGGGGACCCTATGTCATTTTTTTGGGGGGGTTTTAAGGGTTTTTAAACCTTAGAATTCCAAAAAAGAAATGAGGTCCCCCCCCCCCCCCCCCGGGAGGGGGAACCCTATGTCATTTTTTTTTTTTTATTAACCCCTTACAACTATGCAATCATATTGCATAGTTGTATTCTATCTGAAATCTCCTAAACTGCTGTTTCAGGAAAGGGGGTATACCTATACATATGTGGTACCATTGTATCCGGGAGAAATAGGGCTTTCACACGCAATAATATTTTATTAACAAACTTACATTTTTTTATTACAAAAAAAACCACTACAAATTGTAAACAATAGGTTTTTTTTCATTTTTTTGCACATATTTCACCCAAAAGTATTGAGAATACACTAAAAAAAGGCCAAACAAGACATCTCATGTTGAAGCCCAGACTCTGCTGAAAAAAACAAAATATAATTTTCATGGAAATCCCTGGAAATCCCTTCAAAAATCAAGGTTGAACGGGGGCGTGGCTGGCTGCCTGCCGAGAGAGATGGTCGCACTGTAGATCAGCTCAGCACCCCAGGCAGGCAAAAGGGTGGCTACCTAGTTTAATCCGCTGTCAGGAGACTCAGACAGTGCCTCTAGACCCTGTAGAGGCTGGCACCATCTCGATGGGCAAGAGCGAAGGTGGAGGTAGGAGGAGGACGGCGCCTACGCACCAAAATAGTACGAGGCGCAGCGCGGGTCCAGCAAAGATTGCGGAGGGAGACGGCGCATGTGACCGCGACTTACAAGACCAGCTGCGCCAGTCGGGTGATCGTCAGACAGAGCCCGCGAACGGGACTGCAACCAGCCAGCAAGTGCTCCCCGACAGAAGCGGCGACGAAGGAGGCGCGCCAGATCTGGAGTGGGCGGCCATGGCTAAAGGTCAGCAGTCGCGTTTGGCGAGAAACAATGGCGGGGGAGCGGGAGAGGCGAATGGCGGCAGCGACAGTAGCAGAGCTGGCAGCCCGCTCCCTACCACCGCACGTGGCCCATCCAGCGCCCCGGTGTCACCTACGGGGCTCCCTCACCTGAACAACGCAGATTCCATCAGCAGCCCAACAAGTAGCAGCCCGCCGAACAGTGAGTCTTCTCTTTTTTCGGGCCCCCGCAGTCCCTGTGAACCCGCTCCCGTCCCTAGAACCGGGGAACCGTGCCCTGTCAGGCCCGGACTCGGTTGAGCTCAGAGATGCCAACCTACTAGCAAAGTTTAAGCTGCTCTTACAGCAGGAACTGCAAGCGGTCACAGACGCATGGGCCACCCCACTGAAAGTGGAGATCCATGGCTTGGAGGAAAGAACAGATGCCCTAGAAAGTAAAATGGAGCACACCCTAGCCACCATACAATCCCGGGACAGGGATATTGAGGCCATACAGTTAAAGCTGGAGGATCTGGAGAATAGGGCCAGAAGGGGCACCCTGCGTATCAGAGGCCTGCCAGAATCCATGCTTGATGTAACTGTGTCGGTGACGGCCTTGTTCCAGGAGCTGGTCCCGAACCTGCCGATAGAGAGGTTGGAGCTGGACTGGGCCCACAGAGCACTGGGGCCCAAATGCAAAGATGGGCTGCCACGGGATATTGTCCTAAAACCCACATATTTCCGCACAAGAGAGGCCTTATTGCGGGCAGCAAGGGAGAAGAGGGAGCTAACTTTTCAAGGCCACAACTATCAGCTTTTTCAGGATTTGGCTCCCCAGACCATACAGAGAAGACGGGAGATGAGGCCGGCCCTGGAAGCCCTGCGGGCACATAATGTTAGCTACAGATGGGGATTCCCATTTAAAGTCCTCTTTGCGTACAAGGGGGACCAATACTCAGCCTCATCCTTAAGCGAACTGTGCTACATTCTCAAAGATCTTGCTATACCCATGGACACAGGGGGACCGGGGAGCCGGGACCCCAGCCCTCCCTTATCACGGAAGCGAACCGCCCTCAGACCACCCCGGGACAGGCCTTCCTTTGACAACAAGAAAAGGGCCCCTACTTTACCTCGGGTTCATTGGGAGCCCCTACAAACCAATCAAAGGTGATGGGCGCAGACTTATGTTCTCCCTCTTCGTCCCCTGCTGTTACTAGCTCCAGTGGAATGCTGTTGTCCGCCTCAAATCCAGGACGTTGTGTGAGTTCCTTTCGGTCCAGGACTTTGATGCCAGATTTTTCTGCAGTCGGCGCTGCAAGCACTTCAGGTTATGCGTTTAGTGCGCAAGTTCTTTCTTTTGGCTCTTCAACCTGTTAGCCGTTTGTTGCATATTTTTTCCTGCATTTTCTATAGTGATGTACTGAGATCTCTTGGGTTTTGTCCTGACTTCCCTTCAGTCGGGAGAATCCAACCGGTCAGCATTTTCTTATGTAATATAGTCGTCCTTAGCCTGCCCTGGGGGACAAACCCCCACTGCACTTTTCTATTACTGCATTACGGTAGACGGAGGAGTTAAGATAACCCTCCCTCTATTGATAGGCCCGTTTGAACGGGCGGTGAATTTCCGGCCTTGGTCCTGACGGGCCCCCTTGTATCATCCCGGATAATGATACTGGTGTTTGTGAATATTTTGCAGATCATAAGTTTATATTTTTATAGTTTGTCCTCATTATTGGTTTCAACACCCACCCTACCCCGGTCGCCCCCCCCTCCCTGGGTCCCTGGTCCGCCCTGGACGATAGTGATGCTTGCACTGTATGGTTATGTCTCACAATAGTTTGAAAATAATCTCACATAATGTACAGGGGTTTAATTCTCCCTCCAAACGGAACAAGGCCTTCCAATTTTATAAAGCCAGCAGAGCCGACATTCTTTGCCTGCAGGAAACCAGATTTGCCCGCCATTCACATCCTAAGTACCTAAACAGATATTTCCCCCTGCACTATCATGCTATGTTTAGAGAAAAGAAACGGGGGGTCACGATTGCTTTCAGGAAAAATTTACCCTTTATTTGCCATAAGGAAATAGTGGACCCGACAGGCCGCCATGTCCTGGTGTCTGGTTCCATATATGACGTGGAAATCACGGTAGTCTCGTACTATGCCCCCAACGCACACCAACTCAGATTCCTGTCCCACTTATTCAAGGTAGTTAAGGAGCACTCCAGAGGCGTGGTGTACCTGGCGGCGATTCAAACCTGGTAATAGATCCCAAGGTGGACAAGTCATCCCCCACAGTGCCGGGCCGTGGAGGGGTGCCAGAGACAGGCCGACCGGGGGCGTTCAGTGCACTTTTGGGTTCCTATGCGCTGTGTGACACATGGCGGGAGGCCCACCCCACAGGGCGAGACTTTACATTCTACTCTAATCCACACAAATCTTTCTGTAGAATAGACCACGTCTTCATGCCGCAACATTCACTTACACAACTTCAAGGAGCCGAGATCCTCTCCACGCCTTGGTCTGACCATAGCCCAATGATGGTCTCTGTGGACTTGGCAGTCCCCGGGAGATCTTTTGACTCCTGGCGCCTTAATGAATCGCTCCTGACAACTAAAGATACTTGTGACAAAATCCAGAAGCATCTAGCTGATTATTTTATGCACAATGTGGGATCGGTGGACTCTCCAGTCTCCTTATGGGAAGCCCATAAATTGGTGATGAGAGGGCACATAATACAAATAGCCACAGCAAGAAAGAGGGAAAGGGAGGCTAAAGTGAAGGAATTATCTGATCAATTTAGGAAGGCCGAGGAGGAGTGGAGGGGCAACCCATGTCAGACCACCAAAGATAGAGTTGATTTGGCCCGCTTGGAACTTAACTTGCTCCTGGACTGCCAGGCAGAGAAACAGCTGCGGTGGTCCAAACAGCACTTTTACTCCAGAGGCAACAAGCCGGATTCCATGATGGCCAAACAAACCCAAATGATGGCTGAGCAAACCCAAAAGCCAACCCATTCAACTGAAGCTACAAGGGCTCACAACTGCCAATCCCTTAAAGATTGTGGATGCCTTTAAAACTTTTTTGGCGGATCTCTACTCCAGCCCGGGGGGGAACAACTCACAAAAAATTTAAGACTTTTTCTCGGGCATTGAGCTACCGGTTGCTCCGCGGGACTGTCTAGATAGTATGGAAGAGCCCATCACATTACAGGAATTGTTAGATACAATAAAGACCATTAAACCCAAAAAGGCCACGGGTCCAGATGGTTTCTCGGGACTCTATTATAAGAAATTTTCCCCGCTATTGGGGCCTCACCTGGTGGCACTATTCAAGTCCCTTAGATCGGGCATGCATCCCAGTCCTGAGTCATCAATGGCTAATATTGTCATGATCCCCAAACCGGAGAAAGATCCCCTGCTGACCTCTATCGGCCTATTTCACTACTCAACCAGGACGTTAAACTCCTGGCTAAAATCCTGGCCTCGAGGCTAAATTCCTTCCTGGGCTCTTTGGTCCATAGAGATCAGTCGGGATTTGTCCCCTCCAGACAAGCTGGTGATAACGTTAGACGTATAGCCCACTTAATTCACTCCATCCAGGCCAGGAGAATTCCTGCTTTTTTACTATCTTTAGATATCTGCAAAGCCTTTGACACAATCTCATGGGAATATATGCATAAAACGTTAGAGAGGTGGGGTTTTGGTAGCAGGTTTCTACAGTGGATCTCGGCATTGTATCACCGACCGTCAGCGAGGGTTAGATACCTTGGCTTCTCTTCAGACAGGCTTGGTATTCAGAGAGGTACCCGCCAGGGATGCCCCCTATCCCCCATCCTGTTCATTTTGGCTATGGAGCCCTTGGCGCTTAAAATTAGAGCTAATAAAAATATTAAGGGCATTGATATTGGAGGGGTTCACCATAAAGTTTCGCTTTTTGCGGATGATGCTGTCCTGGTTTTGTCACAACCTATCACTACTTTACCTAATCTTCTCGGGGTGCTGGACGAGTTTGCTGAGATTTCTGGGCTTAAGATAAATAGATCCAAATCGGTTGCCATGAATGTAGGGCTCTCGGCGGGATCAGTGTTGCACCTCAAGTCCACATATGACTTCAAGTGGACCTCAAGTGGCCTCCCCTATTTGGGTGTTCGCTTGGCACCCACATATGGGGGTCTCTACGCAGCCAACTATCCACCTCTGATACGAACTCTGAATTCTTTGATGGATTCCTGGGCAGACCTTTCCATATCGTGGTTGGGACGGGTGGCCGCGGTCAAAATGACAATCCTCCCCAAAATCTTGTATTATTTTAGAGTACTACCTGTCAGGATCCCGGCCTATATGCTCTGAATCCTTCAAAGACGGATTTTCCAGTTTGTCTGGGGGACAACTAGACCCCGAGTGGCAAGACGCACAATGTTTGCTCATAAATCCCAGGGGGGTTTGGGGGTGCCTAATATTGCTCATTATTATAAAGCAGCACAAATAGCGCAGTTGTCTCAACTACATGCAGCAAGAGACCTACCGTTGTGGGCCCTGCTGGAGATCCCAAACCTGGGGGAGTCCCCATTGGAGGCTCTGCTATGGACAGACCCCCGATATAGACCAAAAGATCTGAGCCCCTTGATGGTACACTCCCTTAAGGTTTGGGACTCAGTAAAATATTCCTCGGGATTAATGTCATCTCACGCTCCTCTTCTGAATTTATGGGACAATCCTCTATTCCCACCGGGTCTCCGGGGAGGGGCGTCCTTCTCGCATTGGGTGTCGGTGGGTATCTGTGCGATCCATCATCTCCTGACGGACAAAGGCCTTATGTCATTTGAAGAACTGAGGGATAAATATGGGCTCCCACGGACGGAATGGTTCCACTATACACAGTTGAGCCACTGGCTTAGACCTAGGCTTGCTGGACTAGCCCTGTATAGGAAATGGACCAAATTTGAGTCCTTGTGTGTGGGGGAGCCGGATAGTCCGGGGAGGATCTCCTTACTATACTCTTCCCTTAATGATTTCCCGAAACCTCTTGATCACAACTATGTTCGAGAATGGGGGGAGGACCTGAGATTGGAGAAGGAGGAGGTGGACTGGTCAGGGGTGTGGAGGGCGACCTGGGGCTGTTCAATTAATTCACTCACAGTGGAGTCAGCCTATAAAGTCTTGTTACGCTGGTATCTGGTCCCTGCTAGAATACATAAAATTTATCCTGCGTACCCAGAGAAATGCTTAAGGGGCTGCTCGGTAAAAGGTGATGTGCTTCATACATGGTGGTCCTGTCCTTTTGTATCACGCCTGTGGCAACAGGTCTTCCGCTTGGTAGCTGAGATCATGAGTGTTTCCCCCAAAAGGGACCCATGGGTGGCGCTGCTTCGCCATAAGGCCCCTGAACTTAATAGGCTGCAAAACAAGCTGTTCTCATTTATTATGCTGGCCACTAAACAGACGATTGCAAAGGCCTGGAAACAGCAGTCGGGTTTCTATCTCGGAGGTTAAAGCTGGACTAAATGGATTCTTGATAAATGAAAAACTTACCAGCATTTTGAATGACAAACACGAGTACTTTCTAGAGGTTTGGGAGCCTTGGATCCAGTATGCAACCCCTAACATATCGATGCTAGCATTGAACTGATGACTATGTAGAGAAGCTATTAGGAGCGGACCAGGGACTCTTATCCCCTTTCCCCTCCCCTAGTCACCCCCTTTCGTGGTTCTTCTTCCCCTCCCCCTTCTTTGTTGAAACCATACCTCTGATTGATGTTGGAACCATATTGACATGATTCTTGTATTGTGTATTGTGATATCGCTGGTCTGTGCTCGGGATAGTGGGAGGTATCTCCGGAGTCGGAGAAGGGGAGGCCCCCCTTTGTGCCTCCTGCCTCTCGGGTTGGACTAGCCTTCTCTCACATCATGTATCTGGCTTCAGATAATAGTTGGTATACTTTTTGATGCCATTGACACTGTTCTTTTTACTACGAATGTAATGCTGCTGAATTCAATTCAATTCAATGATATTGTAATATTGTGTTGTCAAGAAAATTCAATAAAAAGATTGAAAGATAAAAATCAAGGTTGAACACGTGTAGCGCAAAAACGTGAAAAGTCGTCGGGCAACAGAGTGTGACAAAAAATCTAGGTAGGCTGGCACTCAAAGGGTTAAATCCAGAATGGGCCTGACTGAACCATCTTTTTTGGGCACCGTGAAAAGGTTGGAATAGAACCCCTTGCCCAATTCTCTTAAGGGGACCCTGCAAATGACCCCCAGATCCAGAAGTCCCTGCACGGCCTGCAACAAGACCTGAGCTGATACAGGGTCCTGGGGGACCCGGGACCTGATGAGTCTTGTGGGGGGCCGCACAGCAAACTCTATCTTGTAACCAGAGGACACTACCTCCTGAATCCACCGGTCTGAGACTTGGCGCCTCCAGACGTGCGCGAAGTGCTGTAGCCGTCCCCCCACCCTGACGGGCGACGGCGCCCCATCATGCCTGAGGGGTCTTGGGAGGGGCTTTGGGTTTGGACCCCCAGGAGGAGCCAGGACGTCATCCTCTGCCCCAATGCCAGGAATCTGCGTGAGCCCCCGCGAAGGACACCCCTTTCCCCTGCTTGGCGCCTCGGTAGGGGACTGAATGGGGGACCTTTCCATATCGTGGTTGGGACGGGTGGCCGCGGTCAAAATGACAATCCTCCCCAAAATCTTGTATTATTTTAGAGTACTACCTGTCAGGATCCCGGCCTATATGCTCTGAATCCTTCAAAGACGGATTTTCCAGTTTGTCTGGGGGACAACTAGACCCCGAGTGGCAAGACGCACAATGTTTGCTCATAAATCCCAGGGGGGTTTGGGGGTGCCTAATATTGCTCATTATTATAAAGCAGCACAAATAGCGCAGTTGTCTCAACTACATGCAGCAAGAGACCTACCGTTGTGGGCCCTGCTGGAGATCCCAAACCTGGGGGAGTCCCCATTGGAGGCTCTGCTATGGACAGACCCCCGATATAGACCAAAAGATCTGAGCCCCTTGATGGTACACTCCCTTAAGGTTTGGGACTCAGTAAAATATTCCTCGGGATTAATGTCATCTCACGCTCCTCTTCTGAATTTATGGGACAATCCTCTATTCCCACCGGGTCTCCGGGGAGGGGCGTCCTTCTCGCATTGGGTGTCGGTGGGTATCTGTGCGATCCATCATCTCCTGACGGACAAAGGCCTTATGTAATTTGAAGAACTGAGGGATAAATATGGGCTCCCACGGACGGAATGGTTCCACTACACACAGTTGAGCCACTGGCTTAGACCTAGGCTTGCTGGACTAGCCCCGTATAGGAAATGGACCAAATTTGAGTCCTTGTGTGTGGGGGAGCCGGATAGTCCGGGGAGGATCTCCTTACTATACTCTTCCCTTAATGATTTCCCGAAACCTCTTGATCACAACTATGTTCGAGAATGGGGGGAGGACCTGAGATTGGAGAAGGAGGAGGTGGACTGGTCAGGGGTGTGGAGGGCGACCTGGGGCTGTTCAATTAATTCACTAACAGTGGAGTCAGCCTATAAAGTCTTGTTACGCTGGTATCTGGTCCCTGCTAGAATACATAAAATTTATCCTGCGTACCCAGAGAAATGCTTAAGGGGCTGCTCGGTAAAAGGTGATGTGCTTCATACATGGTGGTCCTGTCCTTTTGTATCACGCCTGTGGCAACAGGTCTTCCGCTTGGTAGCTGAGATCATGAGTGTTTCCCCCAAAAGGGACCCATGGGTGGCGCTGCTTCGCCATAAGGCCCCTGAACTTAATAGGCTGCAAAACAAGCTGTTCTCATTTATTATGCTGGCCACTAAACAGACGATTGCAAAGGCCTGGAAACAGCAGTCGGTTTCTATCTCGGAGGTTAAAGCTAGACTAAATGGATTCTTGATAAATGAAAAACTTACCAGCATTTTGAATGACAAACACGAGTACTTTCTAGAGGTTTGGGAGCCTTGGATCCAGTATGCAACCCCTAACATATCGATGCTAGCATTGAACTGATGACTATGTAGAGAAGCTATTAGGAGCGGACCAGGGACTCTTATCCCCTTTCCCCTCCCCTAGTCACCCCCTTTCGTGGTTCTTCTTCCCCTCCCCCTTCTTTGTTGAAACCATACCTCTGATTGATGTTGGAACCATATTGACATGATTCTTGTATTGTGTATTGTGATATCGCTGGTCTGTGCTCGGGATAGTGGGAGGTATCTCCGGAGTCGGAGAAGGGGAGGCCCCCCTTTGTGCCTCCTGCCTCTCGGGTTGGACTAGCCTTCTCTCACATCATGTATCTGGCTTCAGATAATAGTTGGTATACTTTTTGATGCCATTGACACTGTTCTTTTTACTACGAATGTAATGCTGCTGAATTCAATTCAATTCAATGATATTGTAATATTGTGTTGTCAAGAAAATTCAATAAAAAGATTGAAAGATAAAAATCAAGGTTGAACACGTGTAGCGCAAAAACGTGAAAAGTCGTCGGGCAACAGAGTGTGACAAAAAATCTAGGTAGGCTGGCACTCAAAGGGTTAAATCCAGAATGGGCCTGACTGAACCATCTTTTTTGGGCACCGTGAAAAGGTTGGAATAGAACCCCTTGCCCAATTCTCTTAAGGGGACCCTGCAAATGACCCCCAGATCCAGAAGTCCCTGCACGGCCTGCAACAAGACCTGAGCTGATACAGGGTCCTGGGGGACCCGGGACCTGATGAGTCTTGTGGGGGGCCGCACAGCAAACTCTATCTTGTAACCAGAGGACACTACCTCCTGAATCCACCGGTCTGAGACTTGGCGCCTCCAGACGTGCGCAAAGTGCTGTAGCCGTCCCCCCACCCTGACGGGCGACGGCGCCCCATCATGCCTGAGGGGTCTTGGGAGGGGCTTTGGGTTTGGACCCCCAGGAGGAGCCAGGACGTCATCCTCTGCCCCAATGCCAGGAATCTGCGTGAGCCCCCGCGAAGGACACCCCTTTCCCCTGCTTGGCGCCTCGGTAGGGGACTGAATGGGGGCCCTGGTTCCGAAAGGGCCGGGACTGCCGCCTGCGCTGGGGTAACTTACCTCCATTAGCAAAGAGGTCTAGGCGGTCCCCAAACAGGCGTAGCCCCTTAAATGGAAGCCCAGCAAGGGCTTTCTTAGCAGCATTGTCAGCATCCCACTGGCGGAGCCATACCGCGCGCCGTATAGCTACCGCCAAGGCGGAAGATCTGGCACACATCCTAATAGCATCGTCCGATGCAGACAGGATAAAGTTTACAAACACATCACAGTTAGACAGTGCATTAATCGAATCAGGTGGCAATTCGTCTGGACCATCAAGTGCATTCCTGACCATGGCCCTGAGTGCCACCGAAGTAATGGCCAAGGCGCAAACCGGGCGCAGCGCTGCCCCCCCCCCCCCCAAACGCAAAGGCATGGCATGCCAATTGGTCAATGCGCCGGTCCTCAGAGTACCGCAGCGTAGTAGTGTCGGGAGAGTGCATAACAGAGGTGTTAGACAGCCCCAGAATAGGAGCATCGACCTTGGGGGGGGGGGGGGGGGATGACCAGCACTTGACCATATCAGCAGGAAAAGGATACTTCCTGTCCAAACTCTTAGGAATCCTGGGAAGTCTACTGGGATGTTCCCACTCCTTAAACACGAGGTTATTGAAATGGGTTTGCTCAGGAAATTCCAATCGAGCCTTAGCAGTATGAAATAGCTCACCCCTTTGCCTGGGAGCCGCAACAGGGGAAGAGATGGACAAAACCTCAAAAATCTGAACCAGCAGTTTGCCAGTATCATCCGGGGTCCAGTGATCAGACCAGAATCGTCATGACCCCTTGACTTCTCGTCAGATGACCCTGAGTCAGAGAACAGCTCCCCTTCGTCCGAGGGGGTATAGCCATATAGATGCAACAACTCATCAGCCTCTGTAGGGTGAAGAGTGGCATCAGGGGTTAAGTGCTGCTTTTTTGCGGTGGCCTTACGCACTAAGGTATTAGCAAGCAATTTTTCAACACTCGCCAGTCTAGCAGCCTCATCAGGATGAGAATCCCCGCTTGTATTGGGGTTAGACTCAGGCTTGGGTGAGTAGGTGAAGTGAGGCGAGGTGCAGGCCCAGCCACCGGAGGGGCGGGAAGTACCATTAGCGCCTGCTGTGCACAAGGAACGCAGACCCGTGCATTGTCACTGCTGATAGGTGAGACCCCACAAGCTACACACAGCCGGGCTTGTCCCGAAGGAACCCCGGTCACAATATCCTGGGATGCCTCCATATGGTGATTAATAGGCACAATAGGCCAGTAGGGATTGATGCTGTAAGCTACCCTGGATGCCCCAATGAACCGCAGGGTAGTGGGAGTAATTATACTAGGCCCAACTGGCAATTACACCGGGCCGGGAGAAGCCACTGGATTCAACCATCTGAAAGTCATAACGAGAATAAGGGGTGTCAGAACCATGCACAGTAAGCAAGAAGCATAAAAATCGCCCACGAGGGCACTTACAGACCGCGGAAGGGGGGACCGTTACCACATCAAAATGGCGCCAAACGAACCTCGAAGGGCGGCCAGAGCAGGCCGTGACGCGGAGCGCACCAAGCCAGGACCCCG
The DNA here is from genome assembly GCA_027917425.1 of Gastrophryne carolinensis. Lineage (NCBI taxonomy): Eukaryota > Metazoa > Chordata > Amphibia > Anura > Microhylidae > Gastrophryne > Gastrophryne carolinensis. The sequence continues at coordinate 44,411,087 of CM051238.1, forward strand.
CCCCCCCGAAGAGCGCGAAGCTCTAAGACAGCAACCAATGATGTCATGAAGATCGAAGTGTATGGCACACTTAGAATAGATGACTTGCCAATGATGACGCCGTCGCCCGGCGCAGAACATCCAAGGAAGGAAAAAGCGCGCGCGGCGGCGGCAGTTACACAAGTAAAACTACAAATCAGCGCGGCGGCTGACACCCCGTATACAAGTCCAAGGACATTACAAAGGCCTTATGCATGTAATCACAATACACTGGCACCAAACACACACACACACACCCCTCCTTTCTTTCCCCCCGAGCTACGGGGGAACGAGGGAGGATGGCGGCCCTTTGTACAGGGCCCACCGCTACACGGGGCAATAATGCGGGAGGGGCATCACATAAAGGCTCACCATCAGCCTATACCGCCTACCCTTTGGTGGGGGACTGTGGTGGAGCATGGCTCCCTAAGCACGCGTGGTGCTGCCTACCTTCACCCGACCAGCGCAGCCCAGGCTGGGAGGCATATCATCACAAGGGACGGGTGGGAATAGTCCGACAGGGCCGCAGGCTTTAATAGCCCCGCTCACCTGCGAGAGAGTGATACTTCATGTCTTCGCAGTTAGCACTGCAGAGAAATCTGGGGATTTGTGGGAGGTCCCTGGGTATTTGAGGGGCCGGGAGGAGCCTGTTTTACATGTCTCTGCAGTGCAGCGCCATCTGGCGGAGGATAACCCAAGTGTAAGTAATCTATCTGGAGCAGGACGTACTGTATACTAAGAATAATAATACCTTATTTTTTTTCTGTGTGGAAGAAGGAAGCTGTGTAGGAGCTGTGTAGACGCCACTGGAGAGTTCTCCAACACCCTCCAGGACTCTCTGTATTCCATGTGATACTCACGACTCCCGATAGCTTAGCATGCTGTATAGGGATTCCTCCCCAGAGATCTCTACCTCCTGGGGCTCCCCAGCACTAAAGTCAGGAGCTGGCTCCTCTAAACCCGCAACACCTCCACTTCTAGTAACCAAAGTCTGGAGAGACCATTTCTTGCGTGCTTCTGGCTTGGAAACACAAACAAAACTGAGGATCAGGGGGTGGGAAGGGCTTTTAAACATTGTCTTGGTCATGTTTCAGGCAGGGGGGAGGAGACACGTTCTCCTGGTGGACTGTCCAGGATATGACTGGGGAAAATGGGTTTCCTAACAACTCTTCTTCGTGTTCACTGAAAGGTTCCTTGGATCTGTGATTAGCTGACTGAGGAGGTAATGGCAGGGCATTGACCAGAACAAACCCAACCAGCTGAGTAAAATCATTCAACACCTGTATGCCACAGATAAATATCTCCAGTTTTCAGCTGGCCCATTTAGTATGTGCAAAACCCACATAACCCCTTATGTCATATGGGTTTGCATCTCTACCTACAAGACATCTTGCTTTAGGGACGGACAGAAGAAACACACTTTCAGTGGTAGCAGCGGCTTATATTGGGGTGCCGCAGCGACCCCTGTGTGAGAAGACCTGGGTCGTCGGGCATGATGTAGTGATCTATTGACATCTGAGCTATGTCTGCAAACCAACTCCTTCTCGGCCAGCGAGGAGCCATCATGATGGTTGGTACCCCTTCCTGGGCTATCTTGCGCAGCACTCTGTCCAGGAGCGGAAACGGAGGGAATGCATACAGAAATTTGAACTCCGTCCAATGATTCGCCAGAGCGTCTGTTGCAATGACCAGAGGATCTCTAGAGGGAGACGAACCTTGGAAGCTTGTGATTGTGTCTGGAAGCAAACAGATCCACGTCTGGCTGACCCCAGCGGAGACACAGAGCCTGAAAGGTCTCGCTGCTGAGGGACCATTCCGCCAGGCGCAAGGAACTCCTGCTCAGGAAGTCTGGCTCCTGGTTTTCCACCCCGGGATGTAGACCGCCGAGATGCAGGGAACATTCTCCTCTGCCCAAGTCAGAATCCGGGTTACGTCCTTGAGGGATCTCTTGCTCAGAGTCCCGCCCTGGTGATTGATGTAGGCCACAGCAGTCCGATTGTCCGAGCGAACCTGGATCACACGGCCTCTTAAATGGGGAGTCAAGCGTAGAAGAACCAACCGGATTGCTCTCAGCTCCAAGAGATTTATGGGTAAATGGTTCTCCTGCGGACCCCACTGACCCTGGATCTTCTGGACCTGTCAAACGCCACCCCAGCCTGTCAGACTGGCATCCGTGGTAACTATCTCCCAATGGGGAGTCAGAAAGGACTTGCTCACCAACAGGTTCCGGGAGTCCAACCACCACAAGAGGTAATGCCTGGCCAGGGGGGACAGTGAAAAACCTTGTTCCAGAGATTCCTGTGCCCGATTGCAGCCGGTTAAATTGTAGAGGTCTCATGTGAAATTGGGCGAAGGGTACTGCCTCGAAGCATGACACCATTAGGCCCACCAATCTCATCCCCAGACGTACCGACGGCTGCTGACAAGGCAGCAAGGCCTGCACTTGCGTCTGGAGACCCAAAATCTTCTGCTGTGGCAGAAAAACCTTGACCTGAGCGGTGTCGTCATTCTCAGGAAGGATCTCACTGTTGAAGGAGTGATAAACGACTTGGGGTAATGGATTACCCAACCGAAGGCTTCCAGGGTTGACAGCACCGTCCAAGTATCGTTCTCGGCCTCCTGAAAGGACCGGGCCGAAATCAGCAAATCGTAACACACGAATATCCTGACTCCTCAGCATAGCCATGATGCCCGCCAGCACCTTGGTGAACACACGGGGGGCTGAGAATATGCCAAATGGGAGTGCTACAAATTGGTAATGTTGATCCTCCAGTGCAAACCTCAAGAACTTCCGATGTCCTTGGAAAATCGGGATGTGCAGATAAGCGTCCCTGATGTCCACCGTGGTCATGAAGTCGCCGGGCCGAAGCGATCTCACCGCCGACTGCAACGTTTCCATGCGGAAATGTCTGACTCTTTCAAACCCGTTGAGACCCTTCAGGTCCAGGATCGGCCATAGCGTTCCGTCCTTCTTGGGAACCGTGAACAGGTTGGAGTAGAATCCCCGACCCTGTTCCTGCTGGGGTACAGGGCAAATCACACCTATGCACAGGAGGTGTTGAACAGTCGTTCTCAAAGCCTGAGCTTTTAGCAGACATCCTTGAACGGAGGAATTTTGTGGGTGGCCTGGCTGCCAGCTCCATCTTGTAACTGGAGGACACCACCTCCTGAATCCACCGATCCGAGATGTGACGCCTCCAGATCTGAGCAAACCGCAGAGGCCGCCCCCCCACCCGTATGGGTGAGGGTGCCCCCTCATGCCTGAGTGGGCTTGGCTGGGGAGTCCCCAGGAGGAGTTGGGCCGGCTGCGGGACCTACCTCTGCCTCAACTATCTCTGCGGCCACCTGGAAACGAAGATCCACTTCCTCCTCGAAAGGACCGATAAGAAGAGGGAGTCCGAAAGGACAGAGCAAGCTTCCTTCTCTGAGGGAGTCTACCATCCTTGACCAGAAGGTCCAGGTGTTCCCCAAAAAGCCGGCTTCCCACAAAAGGTAGACTTGTGAGGTAGCCGCATCAGCCAACCACTGCTTTAACCACAGCGAGCGACGTAAAGCAACAAGCAAGGCCGAAATTCTGGCGCCAAGCTTGACCACATCATCCATGGCAGTAACAACAAATCCAAGCAAGCCTTGAGTTCCTTATACTCCTCTGCCCGCTTGCGAGCCTTAGCTCTAGCCACAAGGGGTCTCACCTTTCTCCTGTTGGCTAGTGAAACGATTGCCGAGGAGCACACACAGGGCGAAAGAGGGCACCAGCAAAGGTGAACGCTTGGCAGACCAGCTGATCCTTGCGTTTGTCTGCAGGGTCACGTAATAAAGCATTGTCAGGTGACGGCATAACAGTGGTATTGGACAAGCCTGACTCGAGGTGGATCCTCCCGTGAGGGTGAGACCATAACCAAACCAATTCAACAGAAAAGGGTTACCGCCTATCCAGGCCCTTAGGAACCGATGGAAATTTGTTGGGCCTTTCCCATTCCTTAAAGTGGACCAACACCCAGGATTTTGACTATACTGGGTTTTGGTCCACTTCGGTGGGGCACCCCGATCGGGGGTGCCCCGCTGTGTGAAACCCCCCAGAAACCCCCAAAAACTCACCTCTCCCCGCTCCCACGTGAACGCCGCAGCCAATCCCCGCCAACGTCTAGGCGGGGGACAGGAACGTACAAGCCTCTTCCGCCGCCGCCGCCTCCCACGCGTCACTCTTGGCGCCCGCGCCGGCCATTCACAGAGGGCCGGCGCTGGCACGTCTGGAGGGGCGCGCGGATCAGGTAAGGTCTTTTTGGGGTTTCTGGGGAGTTTCACCCCGCGGGACATCCCGATCTCGGATGTCCCGCGGGGTGGGAGGTGATCGGCCTGGGAATCTTATAGATTTCCGGGCCGATCACCCCTGGGTGTTGGTCCACTTTAAGGATCATGTTAGAAAAATGAGGCTGCTCAGGGAAGACCCGTCTTTGCCTCTCAGGCCGAAATAAATCACCCTGCTTCCTCTTAGCCGCTCTGGGAGGAACAATGTGTAGGGTATCAAACACGGAAGAGAGCAAACTCTCCGTTACATCCGGGAGACAAGAATCCTTGTCCGAGGAGGAACCAGAGATACTGCCATCGCCAGTGGAATATTCCACCGTTGAGCGTGAATCTAGCAACTCACCTTTCCTCCGCAAAAACCTAGCAATCAAAAAGATCATCATCCGTGTAAATCGGCTCCAGATGCTGCTTCTCACTCAAGGCTCTTAGGGGCTGTCAACAAGATCTGCTTCTCGAGACTAGCCAGCCTGTGTGCAAAATCAGTATGAGACCCCTTGCTGGCTCCCTCTTCACTAGGGGCTGACTGCAGCAGCAGAGGGGCTGGAGAGGCCGATGGCAACACAGGGCTAGGATCAGGGGCGACAGCCCGCTCATGGTCCAAAACAATGCCTCTGGCGCAAGTGGGACAAATAGTGCTGAACCCGCCCAGAGGATTCCTTCTGCACAAGGGGCAGAGCCTGTCCTGCCCAAATGGGGCCCCCGGCTCACTATCGACCCACTATCCTCCAATATGGTTTTTAAGAATAGTAATATTCAATAAGGCTACTAGACGCTAACGGCCTAAGCCTAATAACCGATCCCTCTAATTAATAAGGGGGACGGGAGGAACCACAACCCTCAACCTTAGCCCACGATCTAAACAAAAAGACAATTCTGTGAGTACTCACCTGTAGAATTGCTTTTGGCATGCATGGCACGGCCTGCTCCACGAAGTCATTACATCTGGGTTATTCTGCCACAAGGTGGCGCAGTGTACTGCAGAAGAGTTGTGGCTCCTCCCGGTACCATATAAAAATACAATTCTGTGAAATACTCACCTGTAGAATTGATATTATTTGTATACAGTACGTCCTGCTCCAGATATAGTACTTACACTTGGGTTATCCTCCGCCAGATGGCGCTGCACTGCAGAGACATGCAAAACAGGCTCCTCCCGGCCCCTCAAATACCCGGGGACCTCCCACAAATCCCCAGCATTGAAAAGCAGTGAAAAGGAAGCCGGGAAAATTTAACCACCCAAAAACTGGTAACTTATAACAATAACAATCACCATACAGGGGATCCAGAATAATGCAAAACCAGGGTGGGGTGGAGCAGGACGTACTGTATACAAATAATATCAATTCTACAGGTGAGTATTTCACAGAATTGTATTATTCTTAGTATACAGTACGTCCTGCTCCAGATATAGTACTTACACTTGGGACATCCAATAGCAGTGTCCATAAGTAGGGTGGGATCCCCAACAAAAGGTGACAGCAGACAGTTTAGACCACTGCCGCCTGCAAAACCTTGCGGCCAAAAACAGCATCAGCTGAGGCCCTAACATCAACCTTGTAAAAAAAGTATGAACAGAAGACCAAGTAGCGGCTTTGCAAACTTGTTCAACAGAAGCCTGGTGCTGGAAGGCCCAAGAGGCACCAATAGCACAAGTAGAATGAGCAGTAAGGCGGAAGGGAGGATTCTTCCCCTTAGCAGAATAGGCCTGAATCAAAGCCTGCCGAATCCATTTGCTAATAGTAGACTTGACAGGAGCCAAACCCTTCCTAGGACCAGAAGGGACCACAAATAGAGCATCAGTCTTCCTGAAAGCCCAGTGACTACCAGGTAATACTTCAGACACCTGACCACATCCAAGGAATGCAGAACCGTTTCCTTAGCGTTGCTAGGATTAGGACACAAAGAAGGAAGAACAATATCTTGATTCAAATGAAAGGCAGACACCACCTTAGGCAGAAAGTCTGGCTTAAAGGGGAACACCTCCTGGTGTCCCTCATAATATGGGGGCTGAATAGACAAAGCCGCCAGCTCAGACACACGCCTGACCGAAGTAATAGCCACCAGAAAGACAACCTTGAGGGTAAGCACAGCCAGAGCAGCATCCTGAATAGGCTCAAAGGGAGCACCCTGTAAGGCAGACAAAACCAAGTTCAAATCCCAAACAGGGACCATAGGCTTACGTGGGGGACGCACATGAGTGACCCCCTGAAAGATGGTCTTAACCAAGGGATGCTGAGCAAAAGACTTCTGAAAGAAGACAGACAGGGCAGAAACCTGACCCTTCAGAGTACTGAGTTTTAGACCCAACTCCAATCCATGCTGTAAAAACTCCAGAACCCTGGGGACTAAGAACTCCCTACAGGGAAGAGACCTAGACTCACACCAATCAATGTAGGAACGCCATACCCTATAATAGATGGCAGAAGAAGTTTTCTTCCTAGCCTGCACCATGGTTTCCACCACCGAGGCAGACAAGCCTTTCTCCATCAAGATGGAGGTTTCAGCAGCCAGGCCGTCAGAGTTTGTAAATTGGGATGGCGTAAGGAGCCCTGAGTGAGCAGATCTGGCGCCCCTGGCAGGACGTACTGGTCTACTGCCATTTGTGCCACGTCTGCGAACCACACTCGTCTTGGCCACCTTGGGGCCACCAGAATCACTGGCACCCTTTCCAGAGCAATCTTGCGCAGGACCCTGCCCAGCAGGGGGAACGGAGGAAAGACATACAGGAGCCGAAATTCCTTCCATGACATTGACAGAGCATCCGTGGCCAAGGCCAGAGGATCCTGAGACAGGGAGACAAAGACTGGGAGCTTGTGATTGTGACGGGATGCAAACAGATCCACATCCGGTAGACCCCAACGGTGACACAGGGACTGGAATACCCTGTTGCAGAGGGACCACTCCCCCTGACGGGAAGTCCCCCTGCTCAGAGAGTCTGCCAGTAGATTCTCTACCCCCGGGATATACACGGCCGAAATGCATTGAACATTGGCCTCCGCCCATGTCATAATCCGCGACACCTCCTGGAGGGCACCTCTGCTCCGGGTCCCTCCCTGATGGTTGATGTAGGCAACCGCCGTCCTGTTGTCTAAGCGCACCTGCACAGCCAGACCCTTCAGGTGATTGGTCAACTGCTCCAGTACCAATCTGATCGCCCGTAGTTCCAGAATGTTGATGGGTAGGTGGGCCTCTTGGTCCCCTGGAACCGCAGGGACTTCCAGAATCCCCCCCAACCTGACAGACTGGCATCCGTGGTGACCATCTCCCAGGAGGGGGCCAGGAAGGACCTGCCCTGTAGCAGGTTCCTGTGGTCCAGCCACCACGAGAGGGACCCTTGGACCGAGGGGGGAAGCACACAAACCCCGTCCAAAGACGTGGGGTCCTTGTCCCAAACTGACAGAAGGTGAAGCTGCAGAGGCCTCAAATGGAACTGAGCAAAGGGCACTGCCTCGAAGCTCGCCACCATCAGGCCCAACAGCTGCATTCCCTGCCTGAGGGAGGGCTGGGGTCTCGAGAGCAGGAACCTCACCTGCGCAGTCAGAGCTTCCACCTTTTGTTGAGGAAGGGATATCTGTGACTGAACCGTATCCAGAATCATCCCCAGGAATGGGGTCACCGACGAAGGGGACAGAGAGGACTTGGGGTGATTGATCACCCAGCTGAAGGACTCCAAGGTGGACACCACCAGCTGAGTGTCCAGCTCCGCCTGCTGTAGGGACTGTGAAGAGATGAGAATGTAGTCCAGGTAGGGCAGCACGCGTATGCCCCCTGACCTTATCAGAGACATCACCCCCGCCAGTACCTTGGTGAATACTCTGGGTGCTGAAGTGAGGCCAAATGGTAGGGCCACAAACTGGTAATGTTGATCTTTCAACGCGAATCTGAGAAACCTTTGATGTCCTGGGAACACAGGGATGTGAAGGTAAGCATCTTTGATGTCCACAGACGTCAAAATCCCCTGGGCGCAGGGAGCCAATGGCCGAGTTTCCATGCGAAAGCGTCTGTTCTTGACAAATCTGTTGAGGATCTTTAAATCCAGAATGGGCCTGACTGACTCATCTTTTTTGGGCACTGTGAAAAGGTTGGAATAGAACCCCTTGCCCAATTCTCTTAAGGGGACCCTGCAAATACTAAGACAAATACTAAGAATAATGGAATTACCATAGACTTCTCCAGTGTTGACAAGCAGTTATTTCAAGAAACCGGGAGAGGTAAAACAGGTAAAAGAACCCCAACTAACTTGGAACAACCACCATAAAGAGGCAACCAAGAACAGCGATAACAAGGGTGGGGTGAAGCAGGCCGTGCCATGCATGGCAAAAGCAATTCTACAGGTGAGCACTCACAGAATTGTCTTTTTCCCAATGCATGGCACGGCCTGCTTCACGAAGTCATTACATCTGGGACTTCCAAAAGCAGTGTCCATAAAGTAGGGTGGGATCCCCAAAGAGTAACAGCAGGCAGTTTAGACCACCACTGCCTGAAGTACTTTGCGGCCAAAAGCAGCATCAGCTGAGGCATTAACATCAATCTTGTAAAACTTGGAAAAAGTATGAACAGAAGACCAAGTTGCGGCCTTACAAACTTGTTCAACAGAAGCTTGGTGCTGAAAAGCCCAAGACGCACCAATAGCACAAGTGGAATGAGCAGTAACCCTAAAAGCTGGAACCTTCCCCCTGGCAGAGTAGGCCTGCTCCACCGCCTGACGGATTCACTTGCTGATAGTGGATTTAGCCGGAGGCAAACCATTCCTAGGTCCAGCAGGACGAACAAAAAGAGCGTCAGATTTCCTGAAAGACTCAGTAGCAACCAAATAAAACTTCAGGGCCCTGACAACATCCAGAGAATGAAGGGTCCGCTCCTTGGAATTAGCAGGGTTAGGACACAAAGAAGGTAAGACAATGTCCTGATTGGGATGAAAAGCAGACACAACCTTGGGCAAGAAAATACAATTCTGTGAAGTACTCACCTGTAGAATTGGTATTATACGCATACAGCACGTCCTGCTCCAGATATAGTAATAACATGTGGGTAATCCTCCGCCTCCGTCGCGGTGCACTGCAGACATGTAGAAAACAAGCTCCTCCCGGCCCTACATATACCGAGGGACCTCCCACAAATCCCCAGCATTGAAAAGCAGTGAGAAGGAGAAGCCAGGAGGAACCAACCACCCAGAAACAGGCAATAATATCAATGATAATAATCACCATACAGGGGATCCAGAACAAGTGAAACCAGGGTGGGGTGGAGCAGGACGTGCTGTATGTGTATAATACCAATTCTACAGGTGAGTACTTCGCAGAATTGTATTATTCTAAGCATACAGCACATCCTGCTCCAGATATAGTAATAACATGTGGGACATCCAATAGCAGTGTCCATAAAGTAGGGTGGGATCCCCGTGAAAAAAGGGCACAGCCAACAGTAAAAGCGCTGTCACCCGCAACCATGCTACCAAGAGCAACGAGAGCAAGGCTCTAACCTCAACCTTTGAACCTGTAAAGGGAGAACTGAACACAAGCAGCGGACAAGCCAGCATGCTCAACTAAAGTTAGTGCTGAAAGGCCCAGGCCAAGCACAAGTAGTAAGAAAGCAAAACAACCGAGAGAGAAGAGTAATCTTCCCTTAAAAGAACAGGCCAGAAAAAAGGCCTAACCACGCTCATGCAAGGAGAGTAGCCGTGGCAACCTTAGAAGTCTCCCCAGCGGGGAATATGAACCCTGGTCTCAAGCGGGACCTGCAGGAAACACTCAGCACGAGCCGAAACGTTTACTCTAGGCTCAGAAGGACAAAACCAACCAAGCGATGCCTATCCTAGGGCACCTACACCCGTGGAGGCAATCAGATCCAATACTAAAGGATGGAGACCCATAAGCCCCAAGGGCATAATCCCTACCAGGGACAAGAAACGGACCAGGAAATCTCCAACACCTGGAGGGGAAGACAGATCCCCTTAGCTCAAAGTATATCAAGACAGTAGCCATCTCCGGCAGGGCGAGGAACCAAACTGGTCTAACTCCAAATTAGACCCTGAAGATAGGGGCGAAATGGAAAAGAGCCCGACTATGCGGAACAAACCTTGTGAGAGAGCGTACAGGCCCACCGTCCTCAGCAGAAGCCTCCGCAGACGACACCCCCCTGGGCCACTCAGGCCCCCGGCATGACGGCTCCCCCTGCCTGGCAGGGTGAAGAAAATAAGCCATATCGAGTATAATGTCCAGCCAGAGCCTACTAGGCCCCAAAGGACAAGGTTAGGCCAATCTAGGCCAATACCAAAGGGCAGAACCCCTGTGATCATGACAGAGCCCAACAGGTCCATACCAGTAGGAACTCAGAGGGCCAATAGATTACCTCCTACCAAGGGAGGGCATCCATCAGAGACTAAAGTGATAAAAAGCAAGGGATGTTAATTCCCACATAGATCAGAATCAGAGCCTTGCTGGAAGTAACCACTAGTCCCGAGACTTTACCAGGAAGAAGGGGACAGGCCACTGTCCTACGGCAGACCACGAATCTCCAAATGGATAGGCCCTGAAACGGAGAAATCCAGCAAGATAGAGCCCGCTGAAGGCTCGCTGTGGCAACAACACAATAGGTAAATGGGCCCCCTTTTTGGGGCCTACCTAGGAACCACTGGGGGTTTCAGAAGAAACAAGCCCCCCCAGTCAACCTGCACGATTTGGTACCCAAGGTGACCACCAACAGGTGAGCAGCAAGAAAGGAGGGAATGCCCCCCGAGGGACTCTTTTCTCTTTTTTTTTTTTTTTAAATAACTCTCAGAAGATCAGCCACCTCGGCTAGGAGGAAGGTGCACAGAGTTAGGTCCACACTGCTGGACCCCTGTCCAGAATAACAACCTAAGGTGCTGCAGAACCTAAGGGCACTGAGAATAAGGGACGTCATCTGCACAGCCACCAACGGCCATCCCAGGAGCAATACTGCCAGGTGACAGTAAGGAGATAGCAAATAAGGTCAGAGACCTTGCCCCAGAAAAGCCTTAAATGCCAAGCAAAAAAGAAAGGGGGCACTAGCCGACCCAATTCTAATGCCATCCTAGGAAACTGGAGGATGGAACAAAAAAGGTAGGATCTGAGGCCACTAAGCCTATCCAAACAACTCCCTCTTGGGAGATATAAGGAACCCAAAGGGACCCTTTGTGACTGCCCCTTGGTCTCGTTCGAGACATCACTCCTAAACCGAGCTAGTGCAACACCAGGAGTGTGAGAGGGGCCCAATAACCCGGCCACAATCAGCAGTGAAGACTACCAACACCAAACTGTAAAGGCCACAGTGTCCAAAGACACCTGGGAGCCCAATTAAGCATCTTAACGATCCACGGACGGCCATAGGCCCCGCAGTTTATAGGGTGCCGACGGTCCAACTCGGATCCAGCCTGAATGCCTATAGATTGCCGAACCCAAGAAGGGTTAGAATGGGCGACCCCCTCATCTTCAGGGGGAATGGGGGGGCGAACTGGTGTAGAGGCCTTTGCCTCTATCCGTTAAGGGCGTCCAGCCAAGGAGCCCAGGCCTAGCAGACCAAGGAAGGCCTGCACCCATACTTGAAGAAAAACAGGGGACCGGAGGCCCCCTGACCGACTCAGGGATGGACACCCAGCAAACACTGTCCCACATCCGGAGGAACTACCTCCCAACTCCACCAGAACGAGGCAAGAAGCCTCCCGATAGGAGTAAGGTGCTGTGGCCATCCCCTCACCCAGGCGGGTGAGGGCGCCCCATCATGCTTGTGGGGTTTCGATGAAGGATTTGGACTTGGCCCGGCCGGAAGGTCCCGGGAGTTGTCTGCCCCTCCCTGGGCAGGAGACTGAACCAGACCCCGCAAAGGGCGTCCCTGGTTCCTGCTTAACACTATGGTATGGAGGTGGAGGGGTATCCCTGCTCTGAGGGGGCCTGGACGGCCGCTCCTGATTGGGTGAATTGTCCTCTTTCCCGAATAGGTCCAGACGGGCCCCAAACAGGCGATGCTCTCTAAAGGGGAGCCCCGTCAGAGTCCTTTTAGCGTCATCGTCTGCCCCCTACTCTCGCAGCCAGAGCAGGCGGCGAATAGCTATCATTTGGGCTGAGGTCCTTGCACACATTTTGATGGTGTCATCCAGAGCTAAGAGGATAAATTTAACAAAAATGTCACAGCTGGAGAGTGCGTTAAACACCTCCCAGGGTAAATCTTCAGGTTGATGCTCAATCATCTTACTTATGAGGGTCCTAGCGGCCACTGCAGTAATGGTCGCGGCACAGACAGGACGTAGCGCCGATCCTGCACAAGCAAAGGCGTGGGAAGCCAGCCTATCAATGCGCCGGTCCTCGGCATCCCGCAGGGTGCTGTAGGCCGGAGCTGTAAGGAAAGGGGGGTTAGGAACCCCAATAATTGGGGCGTCTACCACTGGAGACGAAGCCCAACAATCAACCATCTCTGGGGGAAAGGGTATTTCCAAACCCAATCCTCTGGGGGCCCTTGAAGTTTAGTGGGGCAATCCCATTCCTTAAGTACAAGAGCATGAAAGTGGGCCTGCTCGAGAAATTCCAAGCGCGCAGGCGGCGTATGGAAGCGCTCCCCTCTCGGTCTGGGGACCGCACCCGGGGGCGAAATAGATAGGGCCTCAAAAATCTTGAGCAACATACCACCGACGTCAAGCTGGTCCCAGTCATCCTGACCAGCTTCATCCTGACACCTCTGCCTCTCAGAGGAACCCGGGTCAGAGAACAGGTCTCCATCTTCAGAAGGAGCACTATCACACAGAGAAGAGGACTCCTCCGAGCCCATAGCACAGGCCGAAGCCGGGGGAGTCCAGGGCCGTTGTCTGCCAGGACCCCCATGCCCGGACAACCCTTAAACAATATGGTTAAGCGTGGGTCGTCTAGAAGAGATGTCTATATGTAAAATGCGGGAGGGGCATCCACAAGAGGCTCACCCTCGGCCTAAACCGCCTACCCTATGGTGGGGGATTGCGGTGGAGCATGGCTCCGTTAAGCACCAAGGTGCTGCCTACCTTCACCCGACCAACGCAGCCCAGGCTGGGAGGCATATTCTTACACAAGAGGACGGGTGGAAATAGTCCTGCAGGGCCTCGGGCTGTAAGCCCCGCTCGCCTGCGAGAGCGTGATACTTCATGTCTTCGCAGTTCCAGCACTGCAGAGAAATCTGGGGATTTGTGGGAGGTCCCTCAGTATATGTAGGGCCGGGAGGAGCTTGTTTTCTACATGTCTGCAGTGCACTGCGCCGGAGGCGGAGGATTACCCACATGTTATTTCTATATCTGGAGCGGGACGTGCTGTATGCTTAGAATATCCGGCTTAAGCTGAAACACCACCTTATCCTGATGCCTTTCAAAATAAGGTTTGATGGAAAGCGCCGCCAGCTCAGAAACTCGCCTGACAGAAGTAATGGCCACCAAAAAGGCCACCTTAAGAGTCAGAATGGGCAAGGCAGCCCCACGTATAGGCTCAAATGGAGGACCCTGCAGAGCAGACAACACCAGATTCAGGTCCCAAACAGGTAGCATAGGCTTACGTGGTGGACACACATGAGTAACTCCCTGGAAAAAAGTCTTAACCAACCGGTGATTGGCAAAGGATCTTTGGAAAAAAATTGCCAGAGCTGACACCTGTCCCTTGAGGGTACTAAATTGAAGGCCCGAATCCAAACCATGTTGCAAAAATTCCAGAATCCTGGGGATAGAAAACACTCGACAAAGGAAGAGACTTGGACCAGGCAATGTAAGCATGCCAGATCCTGTAGTAGATAAAGGATGAGGACTTCTTCCTAGCCCTAATCATGGTATCAACAACAGAAGCCAGCAAACCCTTATCCACCAAGATGGAGGTTTCAGCAGCCAAGCCGTTAAAGCCAGCGTTAGTAAATTCGGATGGCACAGTTTGTCCCTGAGTGAGCAGATCTGGATCCTTGGGCAGGGCATACTTATCTACTGCCAACTGCACAACATCTGCGAACCACACCCTCCTTGGCCAACGGGGCCACCAGAATGGCTGGTACCCCTTCCTGGGCTATCTTGCGCAGCACCCTGCCCAGTAGAGGGAACGGAGGGAACACAGAGGAGCCGAAACTCCGTCCAAGGCATTGCTAGCGCATCCGTGGCGAAGGACAGAGGGTCCTGTGACAGGGAGACAAACCTGGGAAGCTTATGGTTGTGTCAGGACACAAACAGGTCCACATCTGGCTGACACCAGCGGTGACACAGGGAGTGAAATACCTTGTTGCTGAGGGACCATTCCCCCAGCCGAGACGTCCCCATGCTCAGGGAGTCTGCCTCCTGGTTCTCCACCCCCAGAATGTAAACTGCCGAGATGGAGTGGACATTCTCTTCCGCCCAAGACAGTATCAGAGACACTTCCTTGAGGGCTCGCTTGCTCCGAGTCCCTCCCTGATGATTGATGTAGGCAACCGCCATCTGGTTGTCCGAGCGGATCTGAACAGCCCGACCCCGAAGGTGTGAGGTCAGCCGAGAAAGAACCAACCTGATCGCCCTCAGTTCCAGGACATTGATCCTGGGGGCCCCACTGACCCTAGAACTGCAGAGACTTCCAAAAGCCCCCCCCAACCAGTCAGACTGGCATCTGTGGTGACAGTCTCCCAACAGTGGGGCAGAAATGTCCTGCCCACCAGAAGGTTCCTTGAGTCCAGCCACCACGAGAGGGACTGTCTGGCCAGGGGGGACAGAGCAAATTCGTGATCCAGGGACACAGGGTCCCGATCCCAAACTGACAAGAGGTGCAACTGAAGAGGTCTCATGTAAAACTGAGCAAAGGGGACCGGCTCGAAGCAGGACACCATCAGGCCCACCAACTGCATCCCTTGCCAGATGGAGGGATGGGGACACAAGAGCAGAGCCCGCGTCTGCTGCTGAAGGCCCTCCACCTTCTGCTGAGGCAGGAATACCTTGACCTGAGAGGTATCCAGAGTCATGCCCAGAAAAGACCTCACCAAAGACAGAGACAGCGAAGACTTGGGGTAGTTGATCACCCAGACTCGAGAGTGGAGGTCACCACCTGAGTATCCCTCTCGGCCTGATGAAGAGACTGAGCGGCAATCAGAATGTCATCCAGGTAAGGAAGGATGCGAATGCCCTTATGCCGCAGCAGAGCTATCACGCCCGCCAGCACCTTGGTGAACACCCAATGCGCCGAGGTGATACCAAACGGTAAGGCCACAAACTGGTAATGCTGATCCTCCAGAGCAAACCTGAGAAATCTCCGATGACCTGGGAAGATTGGCACGTGAAGATAAGCATCCTTGACGTCCACGGAGGTCATGAAGTCGCCCGGGCGAAGGGTACTGACAGCCGAGCGAAGGGTCTCCATGCGAAAGTGCTTGAACCTGACAAACCTATTGAGACCCTTCAGGTCCAGGATGGGCCTCAAGGACCCGTACTTTTTGGGGACCGTGAAAATATTGGAGTAGAAACCCTGACCCCGTTCCTGGGAAGGCACCAGGCAAATGACTCCTCACTCCAATAGACGTTGAACCGCAAGGCGCAACCCCTGAGCTGACAGAGGGTTGTGAGACATCCGGGATCTGATGAATCTGGGGGGCGGCCAGGCTGCAAACTCCATCTTGTAACCGGAGGACACCACCTCCTGAATCCACCGGTCTGAGACGCGGAGCCTCCAGACATGAGCAAAGAGCCGAAGCCGCCCCCCCCCCACCCGGATGGGTGAGGGCGCCTCCTCTTGCCTGAGGGAGCTTGGGAGGAGGTTTGGGCTTGGGGTCCCATGAGAGCCTGGGACGACCGCGGGATCTGCCACGGCCCCAAGAACCCCTGCAGATACCTGAAAAGAGGGGGCCTCAACCTCCTCTAGGGGCACGGAGGAGAAGGAAGCGGAGGACCCCCGAAAAGGCCGAGGCTGCCTCCTACGCTGAGGCAGCCTACCATCCTTGGCTAAAACATCCAGACGCTCACCAAAGAGCTGCAGCCCCACAAAGGGGAGCAGCAGCGTCAGCTGCCCACTTACACAACCAAACAGAGCGGCGCATAGCCACCAAAAGGGCAGAGGCCCTACTACTCAGCCGTACCACATCATCCATGGCAGTAAGGATAAAGGCAACAAATTCAGAGCAAAGCAAGTGGGACCTATACTCCTCCCTACCAGCTGTAGCGCCATCAAGGAGACGATTGATCTGTCTCTTAAGAGCAATCGCTGTTATAGCAGCGGCACAGGCCGGACGCAGCCCAGCCCCCACAAATGTAAAAGCATGCAGGCCAGCTGAATACGACGGTCCTCGCTGTCTCGCAGTGTAGTAGTGTCAGGGGATGGCATGACTGAGGTGTTGGACAACCCTAGAATGGAAGCATCCACCTCGGGGGGACCCAGCCATCGCTTAAACAGGTCAGCAGGAAAGGGGTATTTCCTATCCAACCCTTTGGGCACCACAGGCAATCTACTAGGATGTTCCCACTCCCTGAGCACCATATTAGTGAAATTACTCTGCTCAGGGAACTCCAGACGCTGCTTAACAGGACGAAAAAGCTCAAAGCTCACCCTGTTTCCTCTTAGCCACCTCAGGGGGGACAATGGGGTTGATTCAGAGAGACAAAAAAAAAGACTTGTTTTTGTGCCGATCTGTTTTTTTTAAAATGTTCCCGCTCTCGTATGAGTGTATGAGCGATTCTATGCGTGCATTGCTATCCTTCTGTAAAGTTTTCGTCCGTTCATACGGTAGAGTACGAGGATGTCATTTTCCAGCGTGACTTTTCCGTTTCGTTTTCTCATGTTACAACGTAGGCTTTCGTTTTTGCCCTTTTTCCATCGTCTCCTCCCACGAATCCTTTACGTTTCCCGTTCGATTCTGTTTCCCTTTTTCAATAAATAATCGTCCGGACGTAAATCCTTACGTTCTTGCGCCTGCGCACTACAAACTTAACTCAAGTGCTCGCCTACATATTTAGGTCACTCACTTCTACTACAATGCTTAGCTAAATCACTTTGCGCTTTCCTACATATTCCATGTTTGACCCCTAAAACTCACCCAAACCACTTCGCGGTTAGGTTCTTCTTCCATTTTTCACCCCTATAACTTACCCAAATCACTTCGCAGTCATGTTGAATATTCATCTCTAAATATTTCTAGGCCCATTAGTTTTGTGTTAATGTATTTTGTAAATAAAATGACACTGAAACTTTTATTAATTTTTTTTTTTAATACCAAATGCTATTTTTGTTTGGCCTTTTTTTTGAAAATGTTAACTTTTTTTTCTTCATAAAATATAAAAATTTTTTACAAAATTAAAAAAATGTACAACTATAAAAAACAATGCATAGCAATGGCAGACCACAGAACATTATTCTTCATCTGTGGTCCCCAACGAGTCGCGCAGCACCTGCATCTCGCCCACCAACTGAAGGACCCTGACACTCTGTTAAAAAACGTAAAATAAATTATTTGTATAACCTTGTTTGGGTCATACTGCAGTGCCCCCCCCCCCCCCCCCCCCGTATGGTCCAAACTCCTAAATCTGGACTTCAAAAGTCCGAAGGCCCTCGCCACCACGGCCCTGGTTTTGCATAGGGCCCGATTATAGAACTCTGGGCCCTGCAGGCAAAGAACGGGCGTCAGGAGCAAGGGCAGGAGCGGATATCCAGAATTCCCCTGAAAGTATTTAAAAATACTAACATAAAATACACATTCTAAGCAACAATATTGTTTAACATGTCATCAAGGTCTAAAACAGCCATAGGTTAAGACATGAGTCATCAACTATATTCATTGCCATACAGTGAAAATGGATTGATGGAATGTGAGCAAATTTACCAAGGAGCCATCCACCAGATAATTCTCCTGACTCAAACTGACGAAATAAGCCAGAGCTCCGCAATATATAAGCATCATGGGACGACCCTGGATGCCCTGCAAGAACACTGAGGAATCGCATATCCGGACCAAACACTGCTTGTATGTTGTGCGAATGGCCCATCTTGCGGTTCCTGCAAACAAGTATAAAATAATTACACAAAGCAAAGGTAACCAACTAAAACAATAACTCCTACAACAAATTAAGATTCAAGTTCAGCAATCCAAATAAAATTCACAAAGGACATGAATAAAATATAGCAATTATATGGATGTGTGGGAAAATAAATGTTAACATGCTAAGGACTAATTAAGGTCAGCATTAAAATGCTTCTATAAGGCATACATGAAATGTATTGATTCAGGTATGCATTGCTATCCAATTTATGGCCTCGGCCATGCCGATACATGCAATGCCTTGGAGCTGAATGCGCGCAGACTCCTCCACATAGCCGCAAAACATGTTCAACAATAGCAATCCGAGGCCTCAAAAGGTCCCGTAAGTGGATCGCAAATGAAACGGCTTAATAGGGTGGTGGTCCCTCGGCAATCAGCTCTCTGAATCAGACGCAAGCCCATCCCAACAACGTAAGTTATCTGAACGAACGCAAAATATCAGATTTTGATGGGAAAATGATCCGAACTAACGCAAATGATCCGATTTAGTTTCGTTCTTCGAAAGCGCATATACACATTAGCCCGAACGCTTGTACGAATGGAAAATGAACGAAAAAAACAACAACAAAAAATGACTAACACAAACAAAAACTTTCACAGACAGCTACGAAAGTCCAGACGAATGTGCCTCTGAATCGAGCCTAATGTGCAAGATTTCAAAAATGTGAGACAACAGATTAGCAGTGTCCTCAGGGAACCAGGAATCCTCAGACTCAGACCTAGGATCACTGTTGAAGCCCACCTGCTGGTCCCCAGAGGAATCAAAGCCCGGGAAAAGCTCCCCCTCCTCTAGGGAGTAACGGTCATCAAAAAGATCAATTTCCTCATGCTCCTCAGCAACCCAGGCAGGCGTGGGAGCCACACCCTGACACTGTCACTCACAGGGGATACCCCACACATGGTACACAGCTGGGATAGTCCCGAAGGACCCCTAAGCACGTTATCCCCAGAAGCCTCCATATGGTGATTAACACAGGCGCAATAGGCCAGCACAGGGTAAAGGCTAGCAAGAGCAACCCGGGATGCCCCCAGAAGCCAGAAAGGGAAGATGAGGGATGGTAAGGGATAGGACCGGGAGAAACCACAACCCACAGGTGTCCCGCCTGCAAGACATAAATAAAGACACAAGTATCCCACAGAGCATGCTGCAGCTCTGGGATGAGAAAGATCCCAGCGCGCAGCAGAATCAAAATGGTGCCGGCAGAGGAACCTTGAGGGGCGGGTCGCGGGAGGGCGCCGCGTTACGCGTCATACACCGGCCCGCCCCCCCCCGAAGAGCGTGAAATCGGCGCTCACGTGACCTCACTGGCATCATCAGAGTAAGAAAAAACGTAGTACAAAGCGGCGATGCGGCTAAAAACAGTGAAAAGACAGTCATCTTCTATCTTCGCAGAAATCACTGCAGAGAGAACACTGGGGAAGTCTATGGTAATTCCGTTTTTATATGGCACGGGGAGGAGCCACAACTCTTCTGCAGTACACTGCGCCACCTTGTGGTGGAATAACACAGATGTAATGACTTCGTGAAGCAGGCCGTGCCATGCATTGGGAAAAAGAGAGAGAAGGAGTAATTACCTTAAAAGCCCCATGTCAACCTTAACATAGAAGACATATGGCATATGTGCAACAAATAATCAAAATCAAGCGTCGTGTCAGAGAGAGAAACACCACCTGTCATGGCGGCGGCCCCTCTAGCGTGCACTCTCCCCCCCCCCGTCTCATCTCAGCCAGAGCCGCACAGGGCGGTGCGGAGGAGGCCCGCGGGGCGCAACTGCCGCGAGAGGCACGTGCCCCGGGCACACCGACGGGGGAAGCAGGGAGGCGAGTAAGGAGATCAGAGACCACTCCTCGCTGCCTATCAGTGAGGAGCCCAATGTGACAAGTCGCAAACATGCATGCACACACAATAATCAAGCAGTGGGCAGGGAGGGACATATATAAGAAAAATACAATTCTGTGAAATACTCACCTGTAGAATTGGTATTATACGCATACAGTACGTCCTGCTCCAATATAATACTTACACGTGGGTAATCCTCCACCAGAGGGCGCTGTTCACTGCAGACATGCAAAAACAGGCTCCTCCCGGCCCTTCATATACCCAGGGACCTCCCACAAATCCCCAGTACTGAAAAGCAGTGAGAAAAGAAGCTGGGAGAAACCAACCACCAAACTGGAAACAATCACCATACAGGGGATCCAGAAAATGTAAAACCAGGGTGGGGTGGAGCAGGACGTACTGTATGCGTATAATACCAATTCTACCGGTGAGTATTTCACAGAATTGTATTATTCTAAGCATACAGTACGTCCTGCTCCAATATAAAATACTTACACGTGGGACATCCAATAGCAGTGTCCATAAAGTAGGGTGGGATCCCCAACAAAAAAGGCACAGCAGACCGTAAAGGCGCTGTCACCTGCAAAACTTTGCTACCAAGTACGACATGAGCAAAGGCTCTAACGTCAATCTCATAACCAAACCTTTGAAAAGGTATGAACAGAAAACAAGCAGCGGTCTAGCAAACCTGTTTAACAGAAAACCTGGTGCTGAAGGGCCAAAAGGTACCCAAACACCAATAGAACAGAATAAAAAGAGAGGGAGATTCTTCCCCCTTAAAGGAATAGGCCAGTGTAACGGCCTAAAAAGCCCAAAGGCAACAGAAGCCTCGGTAAAACTTAGAACTCTCCCCAACGGGGAAATGAAAACTGGTCTCCCGCCAGACAGGCGGGGATACTGACCCTTTCACTAACAAGGATCAGCAAGAAGCCGAAACCTTTACTCAGGACTAGGAAGGCAAACCATCCAAGTAAGATCAGTCCAAAGGGCGCATAGGCCCTGGAAGCAAACGAGATCAGGCGCATACCAATGGAGGCGCCCGCAGGCCCCAAGGGGCATCAGTCCCCCTAAGGGACAAGAAACAACCAGGAAAATTTCAAGACCTGTTGAGGGAACGTAGACCCCTTACTTCAGCATTACTAAGAAGAAGGCCCATAGGCAGACTAAAATGAAACAATGATCATAAAACACCACCTTGGACAAAAGGTACCGGCGTAAGGCAGAATACCACCACATCATGGTGTGTGTGTATATATATATATATAATGAACGAGGGCTAAGTAATCAGAGCCACCTTCTCAGGCACACATCTGACTGAAGCAACAGCCCCCGGAGGGGTGACTTGAACTACAAAACAGCTCAGACAGCATCCAGAATAAGTCCCAAGGGAACAATCCGTAGGGCAAACAGAATGGAAATTGATCCCAACAGGGACCATAGAACTACTTGGGAGATGCCCCTGAGCAATCCCCAAGAGAACTCCTAACAAGGAAGACTGAACCAGACTTCTACAGGAAGGCAGACAGGACAGAACCTGAACCTGCAGAGTACCTAGATGGGGAGCCAACCCCAACCTATGCTGTAACAACTCGAGAACCCTGGGAACCGAGAACATCCAACAGGGGAGAGACCAAGACTCACGCCAATCAATATGGGTACACCATAACCCACAATAGACGGAGGAAGAAGAAGCCAAGGAAGCTTGCTCCTAGCCCCCCATAGACAAAGACACCCAGAAGATAAACCCGTCTCCAAAGGGGTGAATGAATCAGCTGTCGAGCCCTCAGACTAGAGTCTGTAGATTGGGACGACATAAGAAGGAGCCTGACAAGGGCAGAACCGCACTCCTGAGAGAGCGTACAGGTCAGCTGACCTCAGCAGAAGCATCTGCGAACCACAGATCACTAGGCCACCCAGGGGCCATCAATCTCACGGGTCTCTTTATCAGCACGACCGTGCGCAGAACCCCACATAGCAGGGTGAATGAAGAGAAGACATATAAAATAGAAAGTCTATACATAAATTTACTAAGCCCCCATGACCAGAGTCAGACTATTCTGGGGCAGTAAAAACAAGGCAGAGCCCCTGTGATATTAGCGAGACCCAACAGAGCCACCCTAGTTGGCTCTCAGAGGGACACCAGGATAGCACAACCTGCCACTGAAAGACATCCATTGGAGCGAATACCACTGAGGAGCAGGGGACGTAGACCCCCACCCAGATCAGGACCAGGAACCTTCCAGGAGAATCATCCTGCTTCAAGCTCCAGACCAATAATAAAACAGGCCATTGTCTTCCAACAGGCCAAGAGTCCCCAACTAGACAGGTCCTGAAGAGGAGAAGTCCAGCAAGATAGAGCCAACTGAAGGCTCACTGTTTTAACAAAATCAGTAGGTAAGATGGACCCTCTAAGGGACCCTACCTAGGAACCGCGGGGGGTTTTTGGAAGAAAATCCCCCCCCCCGCCAACCTGCGAGACTTGGCACCAAGGTGACCAATCACAGGAAGATGCAAGCAAGGAAGGGGGTGCCCCCTGACAGGGTCCTTGAATGTAACCAGCTCAAGAGGAACCACCGTACCAAGGGGGAATGAGCACAGATCTAGCTCCAGGGGTGCTGAAACCCCATCTAGGATCAATAACCTACTGTGCCGAAGAGCCCAAGGGCTCTGTATATAAGGGACATCATCTGATACGCCACCAACGGGCCCACCAGCTGCAATCCTGCCTGGTGAAGGTCAGCAAAGAGGGACAGAGCCCCTGTGACTAGGAGTCCACTTATTGCCAAGGAAGAAGGCTCAAGCCTGAGCAGAATCCAAGGAATGGAGATAGCGAATAAGGGACCATGAGGGATTGAGGTGACTGAGCACCCATCCAAATAACTCCCAGAGGACACCGCCGGCCGACTAACCCACTCGGCCTGACGTAGAGATTGGGAAGTAATGAAGGACAATCCGGTAGGTCCTAGTGTGGACGCCCCACAGGCATGTCCGAGACATCACCCCCATCCACGCCATGGCGAGTAGCCTGGGAGTGGAAGAGAGGCCATAAACAAGGCCCCAATCCGCAGGGTTGGTCCTGCAACACTGACTAGTAACGGTCTTGGTGTCCAGAAGACACAGGGGGAACTAAAAGGATCTAGAACTCTACAGGAGGCCAGAAGCCCCTCTTGCACAGGGCACCTGTGTCCCAAGACAGAGATATCATACAGGGACTACCTGTGAGTGTAGAATTGCCAAGCCTACCATAGGCCAGCATGGCCCAGACTGCCTCATCATTTTGAGGGAAAGAGAAAGGTTAACATAGAGGCCATCGCCCCCTTCTGTTAAGGGCAACCTGCAAGTAAGCCCAGACCCTGCAGGCAGAGTACGGCCTGCACCAACTCCTGAGGGGAAAACAGGGGCTAGAAGCACCCTGACAACCTCTGAGAGGGACCGCCCAGCAAATTCTATCCTGTGTCCAAGGGAACTACCTCCTGGAACCACCAGAAGGAGAAGATACGCTGCCAGATAGGAGCCAGGTGCTGTGCCAGTCCCCTCGCCCAGAAGGGCGAGGGCGTCCCTTCATGCTTGGGAAGTCTTGGCAGATTCGGACTTAGCCCTGCCAGAGGGCTCAGGGCGTTGCCTGCCCATTCCGTGGTGGAAATCCACTCCGAAAAGTTGGAAGCACACCTCAGGTTCGCGTTTGACACTAACGTAGGGAGGGGGAGGGGTGTCCCTGCCCCGAGGAGGCCGAGACGGCCTTCTGTGTAGGGGTGCCTTACCCTTTTTTCCAAAAAGGTCCAAATGGGCCCCAGACGCCGTCCTCTGAAAGGAAGGCCAGTGAGAGCCTTTTTCGTATCATCGTCAGCACCCCACTGTCGCAGCCAGACCAGGCGGCGAATAGCTCTCAAGGGCAGAGGTTCTAGCACACATCTTAATGGTGTCATCCAGCACTGAGAGGATAAACCTTACAAACACATCCCAGTCTGAGAGTGCATTAAATACCTCCCAGGGAAGGTCCTCAGGTCGGTGATCAAGTAGTTTTCTAATGAGAGTCCTGGCGGCCACCGCAGTGATGGCCGCGGCGCAGACCGGGCGCAGAGCCATCCCTGCACATGAAAAGGCGTGGGAAGCCAGTCTGTCAATGCGCCGGTCCTCAGCATCCTGAAGGGTACGGTAATAAGGAGCAGTCATGAATGGGGGGTTAGTAACCCCTATAATCGGTGCATCCACCACAGGAGGTGCTGACCAAAAGTTAACCACATCAGGAGGGAAAGGGTACTTCCAATCCCAGACCCCTGGGACCCCTTTAAGTTTACAAGGCGATTCCCATTCTTGGGATATAAGATTCTGGAAATGCTCCTGTTCCAGGAATTCCAAGTGCGGTGGCGCTGTGTGGAAACTCTGTTAGGCTTGGGAGCCACTTCAGGAGGGGAGATAGACAAAACCTCAAAGATCTTAATAAGTAGTTCATCTGTGTCACACAGGCCCCAAGAACCTGGCCCAGAATCATCACGGCTCCAGGGCATCTCATCCGAGGAGTCCGAATCGGAGACTAGCTCACCTTCATCAGAAGGATCAAGGTCCTGCATAGCAGCAGATTCATCTGTATCATTAGGAACCGGAGAACCAGGAGGCGTCAGGGACCACTTCTTTCCAGGGCCCAAGCGCTCCGCCAAACTAGACAGCACCTACTCAGCCGTACGTAGCCTGCGCGGCACGACTTGCTGGTCATCCCCGCTCGAGTGAGACTCATCAGGGGTGAGATTTAGGTCCGGGGAGACAGGTGTAATGAAGGGAGGTGCAGCCACTGGCAAACCTGATTGCAGGGTCAGTGCCTGTTCAGCACACGGTCCGCAGACCCGTGCTCTGTCAGCATCAGCATGGGGCTGACCACACACTGTACACAGCCGGTCTTGTCCCCGAGGGACCCCGGGTACATAATTCTGAGATTCCTACATATGGTGATTATCTGAGCAGTATGCCCGCAGGGATTTACGCAATAGGCAACCCTGGATGCCCCAAGACCCGCTAGGAATGTGGGAGAATTTGTTATGTGAACCCGCTATAATATACAGGTCCTTCTCAAAAAATTAGCATATAGTGCTTAAAGTTCATTATTTTCCATAATGAAATGATAAAAATTAAACTTTCATATATTTGAGATTCATTGCACACCAACTGAAATTTTTCAGGTCTTTTTTTGTTTTAATACTGATGATTTTGCCATACAGCTCATGAAAACCCCAAAATCCTATCTCAAAAAATTAGCATATCATGAAAAGGTTCTCTAAACGAGCTATTAACCGAATCATCTGAATCAACTAATTAACTCTAAACACCTGCAAAAGATTCATGAGGCATTTAAAAAAGCCCAGCCTGGTTCATTACTCAAAACCGCCATCATGGGTAAGACTGCCGACCTGACTGCTGTCCAGAAGGCCATCATTGACACCCTCAAGCAAGAGGGTAAGACCCAGAAAGAAATTTCTGAACAAATAGGCTGTTCCCAGAGTGCTGTATCAAGGCACCTCAATGGGAAGTCTGTGGGAAGGAAAAAATGTGGCAGAAAACGCTGCACAACGAGAAGAGGTGACCAGACCCTGAGGAAGATTGTGGAGAAGGACCGATTCCAGACCTTGGGGGACCTGCGGAAGTAGAAACATCCAGAGCCACCGTGCACAGGCGTGTGCAGGAAATGGGCTACAGGTGCCGCATTCCCCCAGGTCAAGCCACTTTTGAACCAGAAACAGCGGCAGATGCGCCTGACCTGGGCTACAGAGAAGCAGCACTGGACTGTTGCTCAGTGGTCCCAAGTACTTTTTTCTGATGAAATCAAGGTGCCAGAGTCTGGAGGAAGACTGGGGAGAAGGAGATGCCAAAATGCCTGAAGTCCAGTGTCAAGTACCCACAATCAGTGATGGTCTGGGGTGCCATGTCAGCTGCTGGTGTTGGTCGACTGTGTTTTATAAAGGGCAGGGTCAATGCAGCTAGCTATCAGGAGATTTTGGAGCACTTCATGCTTCCATCGGCTGAAAAGCTTTATGGAGATGAAGTTTGCATTTTTCAGCACGACCTGGCACCTGCTCACAGTGCCAAAACCACTGGTAAATGGTTTACTGACCATGGTATTACTGTGCTCAATTGGCCTGCCAACTCTCCTGACCTGAACCCCATAGAGAATCTGTGGAATATTGTGAAGAGAAAATTGAGAGACGCAAGACCCAACACTCTGGATGAGCTTAAGGCCGCTATCGAAGCATCATGGGCCTCCATAACACCTCAGCAGTGCCACAGGCTGATTGCCTCCATGCCACACCGCATTGAAGCAGTCATTTCTGCAAAAGGATTCCCGACCAAGTATTGAGTGCATAACTGAACATAATTATTTGAAGGTTGACTTTTTTTTTATTAAAAACACTTTTCTTTTATTGGTCGGATGAAATATGCAAATTTTTTGAGATAGGATTTTGGGGTTTTCATGAGCTGTATGGCAAAATCATCAGTATTAAAACTTCAAAGTTCACAAAATAAAGGATCCAGAATATAAGAAGGGCGGGTGAAGCAGGGTGTGTGACATACTTATAATACCCATTTTACAGGTGAGTATTTCACAAAATGGTATTATTCTAAGTATGTCACACACCCCGCTTCAAGATATCCATAACATGTGGGACATCCAATAGCAGTGTCCATAAAAAGGGCGGGGATCCAAAACAAGGCAACAATGCACAACTTAAACCACAACAGCTTGCAGAACTTTGCGGCCAAAAACAGCATCCGCTGAGGCCCGAACATCAACCTTGTAAAACTTGGAAAAAGTGTGAACAGAGGACCAAGTAGCGGCCTTACAAACTTGCTCAACAGAGGCCTGGTGCTGAAAAGCCCAGGACGCTCCAACCGCACGAGTAGAATGAGCAGTAACACGAAAAGGGGGACTCCTCCCCTTGGCAGAATAGGCCCCAATGATGGCCTGACGAATCCATTTACTAATGGAAGATTTGGCAGGAGCCAAACCTTTCCTAGGCCCAAAAGGCACCACAAAAAAAGCATCAGTCTTACGAAAGGAAGACGTAACCACCAGATAATATTTCACAACACAAACTACATCCAAGGAATGCAGCGCCCTTTCCTTGTCGTTGCTGGGATTAGGACATAGAGAAGGCAGAACAATGTCCTGATTCAGATGAAAGGCAGAGACCACCTTAGGAAGAAAATCCGGCTTGAAACGAAAGACAACCTTGTCCTGATGCCTTTCGAAGTACGGAGCTTTAATGGATAAAGCTGCCAACTCAGAAACACGCCTAACCGAAGTGATAGCCACCAAAAAGGCCACCTTTTGAGTAAGTGAAGACAAAGCAACCTCATTCAAGGGCTCAAACGGAGGACCCTGAAGAGCAGAAAGAACCAGGTTCAAATCCCAAACTGGAACAAAGGGCTTCCTAGGAGGCCGTACATGCGTAACTCCTTGGAAAAAGGTCTTGACTAAGGGATGAAGTGCAAAGGACCTTTGAAAGAACACCGCCAGGGCAGAAACCTGCCCCTTCAAGGTACTAAGTTGAAGCCCCAGATCCAGACCATGTTGAAGAAACTCCAGGATTCTGGAAATTGAGAACTCCCGACAAGAGAAAGACCTACTTTCACACCAGTCAATATAGGACCTCCAAGTCCTATAGTAAATAGTAGAGGAAGAGCGCTTCCTGGCGCTAATAAGAGTCTGAACCACCGCGTCAGAAAGACCTTCCTCCTTCAAGATGGCGGTTTCAGCAGCCACGCCGTCAAAGCCAGCGAAGGTAAATTGGGATAGCGCAGCCGACCCTGGGTGAGCAGGTCCGGCAGTAGAGGCAGAACGAACTGATCCTCTGCCAGTCTTACCAGGTCTGCGAACCAAACCTGCCTTGGCCACCTTTGTGCCACCAGAATCGCCGACGCGCCCTCCAGGGCCAGCTTGCGCACCACTCTGGCTACCATTGGAAACGGAGGGAACAGGTAAAGAAACCCCAGATCCCTCCAGTTCAGAGACATGGCATCCACCGCCAGAGCCAGAGGATCCTGCGAGAGAGACGCAAAGACCGGAAGCTTGTGATTGTGACGAGAGGCAAAGATGTCCACCGCTGGGAACCCCCACCTGAGACAGATCGAACGAAACACCTTGGGACTGAGAGACCACTCCCCCTGACGAGAGGAGGCCCTGCTCAGAGAGTCCGCCTCCGTGTTCTCCACTCCCGGAATGTAGACTGCTGAGATACACGGGACGTGGCTCTCCGCCCAGTCCAGAATCAAAGACACTTCCCTGAGGGCACTCCTGCTGCGAGTCCCCCCCTGGTGATTGATGTAAGCAACCGCCGTCCGGTTGTCCGACCGGACCTGAACAGGCAGGCCCCGCAACTGATGAGTCAAGCGAAACAGAACCAACCTGATGGCTCTCAACTCCAGAACATTGATGGGCTCGTGAGCCTCCTGCGGGCCCCACAGACCCTGAAACTGGAGGTCCTTCCAAACACCCCCCCAACCTGACAGACTGGCATCCGTGGTGACTGTTTCCCAACACGGAGCAGGGATTGCAGGGATCGACGAACTCGGGGAGTCATCAGGAAGGACTGATCCAACGATAGACGAGACTTGTCCCAAACCTTCAACAGATGAAGCTGAAGTGTCCTTGTATGAAACTGCGCAAAGGGAACCGCCTCGAATGAGGCCACCATTAACCCCACCAGCCTCATCCCTAGACGGATGGCTGGACGAGGGGCCGACAAGAGAAGCCGAACTAACTCCTGAATCAAAAGAATCTTGGCCTGGGGCAGAAACACCCTGGCCTGCGAAGTGTCCAGAGACATTCCCAGAAAGGTCACTACTCTGGACGGAGAAAGAGAAGACTTGGGGTGGTTGACCACCCAACCGAACCTCTCCAGAGTGGACACCACCACTCTGGTGTCCAACTCCGCTTGGTTGAAAGAAGAGGCCATGATCAGAAGATCGTCCAAATAGGGCACAATGCGGATACCCTGAACCCTTAGCAGAGCCATCACCCCCGCTAGCACCTTGGTGAACACCCGAGGAGCCGAGGTGAGACCGAAAGGGAGTGCCACAAACTGAAAATGCCGATCCTCCACCACGAACCTGAGAAACCTCTGGTGTGCTGGAAAAATTGGAACGTGTAGATAAGCATCCTTGATGTCTATGGACGTCAGAAAGTCTTCCTGACGAAGAGAGTGAATGGCCGAACGCAGCGTTTCCATGCGGAATTTCCGTGGCCGGATGAACCTGTTGAGAAACTTCAGATCCAAGATGGGTCGGACCGATCCGTCCTTCTTGGGTACCGTGAACAGATTGGAATAAAAACCCCTGCCCTGATCCGAAGGGGGCACTGGGCAAATGACAGCCATGTCCAGAAGATTCTCTACTGCCAACAGGAGCCCCTGCGCCGCCAGAGGTTCTGAAGGCATCCGAGACCTGAAAAATCTGGAAGGGGGGCGGAGCTCGAACTCCAGCTTGTAACCGGAAGACACCACTTCCCGGATCCATCTGTCCGAGACCTCTTGATCCCAGATCTGGGAGAAGTGTCGCAGCCGTCCCCCCACCCGCATGGGTGAGGGCGCCCCCTCATTGCTGAGCCGGCTTGAAATGGCGACCGTGATGAAGAGACTTGCTGACAGGAAGAGAAGAAGGGGGCGTGGTCAGCGCGGGACGCGCGTGACGTCAAGCATCGCCCCCCCTCCTACGCCAGGCAAGAGCTCCTCAGTGGCGCCAGGGATAGATGGGGGCGGGCAGCGGTGACGCGCCGCAACACCGGCCCCGCCCCCAGGACAATCGTGAGGAGAATGTCTCCTCAGGAAAAAGCGCCAAAAACCGGCCGGCGCCGCAGCATTATGTGCGGCCGCGGCGCCCGGCCGGTGGAACAAGTATGTACCAAGCACCGCAGCAGACATACACAGAAGGGACGGACCCCGGCCCCGCGCCGACGGTCCGGCCCCGCCCCCCCAACTAAATGGTCATCTACACAGTGCGTGAGGTAACTACCTCCGCCATTTTGTGAGGCAAGGGAGACAGGCCAGACACCACACAGAGGTCTCCTCAAGAACGGCTGCGGCGGTGAAATAAAGACATTTAAAGTGAAACACACACACACTAAAATCAGTAAAGTACAGAAAGGGTTAAAAACGTGCATGAGAATAGAAAAGAAGGGACCCACACCCCCCATCCCCACAGCTGAAAAGGGATCCTGGGAGGGCCGTTAAACTAAGTGACAGGGCATCCCAAACCGGGGTCACCAACCCGGTGTAACCGCCTACCCTCTTGTATAGGGTCTCACGGTGGAGCGTTGCTCCTGAGCACTTAAGGTGCTGAAATACCCTCGCCTGGACCCACAGCCAAAGCTGGGAGGCATATGGATTCTAGGGAAAAAAGGGGTCCAAACGGAAATAAATAAGTAGCGGGCCGGGAATCATCCCGGCAACCTTAAATCCCCCTGTGCAAGGAGGAGCCATCATCTTCTGACTTGCTCGCCGTCTGCAGAGATGGAAAACTGGGTGATGAGTGGGAGGTCCCAGGTATTTATGGATCAGGGAGGGGCTTTCTTTTTGCTATCATCTCTGCAGGAACGCCCTCTTCAGGTCGGTATTACCCACATGTTATGGATATCTTGAAGCGGGGTGTGTGACATACTTAGAATAGTTTAATTTTTATCATTTCATTATGGAAAATAATGAACTAAGCACTATATGCTAATTTTTTGAGAAGGACCTGTATGTCAGGCCGGGAGAAGCCACCGAAATCCTGGCGTCTGAAAGACATAAGGGGATAAGAGGGGGGTGTCAGTGCCATGCGCAGCTGAATAAAAAATCATAGGAACAAAAACCGCTCAGGAGGGCACTTACATGACCAAGGGAGGAGGCGGATAGCAACCACGCGCGCGAAGACCGTCAAAATGGCGCCAAGCGAACCTCGAGGGGCGGCCTGATCTGGCCGTGACGCGTCATGCCAAGTCCCCGCCTCCCCCAAAGAGCGCGAAGCTCTAACCAACGCAACGTCAATGACGTTGATTGTAGTGGATAGGACACACATACAGAGTGAAATTAAGGAGATTGCTCACAAACACTAGAGAATGATGCTGCTGCTCGGGCTGTAATGAAGGACACACACGCGCGCAACCAGACAAGGTTCATGTGGAGCAAGGAGCGCGGCACTGACACCCAAATTTAAAGAAAAGATCAACGGCCATAAACGTGTTAACATTACGCTGGGACCGCCAAACACATACCCCCCCCCTTTCTTTTCCCCCGAGCTACGGGAGGAAGCGAGGGAGAAGCGGACCTGCACCCAGGGTTCATCGCTATGAGGGGCATGGGCAACAATGTGGGAGGGGCATCTAATGGAGGCTCACCATCGGCCTAAACCGCCTACCCTATGGTGGGGGATTGCAGTGGAGCGTAGCTCCGTGAGCACACGAGGTGCTGCCTACCTTCACCCGACCAGCGCTGCCCAGGCTGGGAGGCACATCTTTATCGAATAGGACGGGTGGTAATAGTCCCGCAGGCCGTAAAAGCCCCGCTCACCTGCGAGAGAGTGATACTTCATGTCTTCGCAGTCAGCACTGCAGAGAAATCTGGGGATTTGTGGGAGGTCCCTGGGTATATGAAGGGCCGGGAGGAGCCTGTTTTTGCATGTCTGCAGTGAACAGCGCCCTCTGGCGGAGGATTACCCACGTGTATTATATTGGAGCAGGACGTACTGTATGCTTAGAATATACATATTAGTGGTTCCCCATCAGGCTCACCATAAGCCTGTGGCCGGCTACCTTTTAATAATAAGGTCTGCGGCCCAGAGCATGTGCTCTGCCGAATGCCACAGAGCCCGGCGTTCACCCTACCGTCACGGATCCCTGTAGCAGCCAAGGGCTGGGAGGCAGGAATGGGTCGGAAGAGATCCATGAGAATAGAGTCCTGCAGCGGCCGATAGGCTAGGTGGCCCCGCTCTGCTGCCAAAATCTGAGAGAGCGTGCCAACGATCGTATGCAGCCAACTGTAAGATGAACAACTAGGGCATGATAATACCATTTTGTGAATACTCACCTTGTAAAATGGGTATTATAAGTATGTCACACACCCCGCTTCAAGATAATCATTACATGTGGGTAGTATGGTCTGAAGAGGGCGATCTGCAGAGATGATTGGAGGAAAGAAAGCCCCTCCCAGTCCATAAATACCTGGGATCTCCCACTCATTACCCAGTATAAAGAAAGCAGTAAGGCAAGGGACCAGGAAGAGCCAAATATCAGTCATAACAACGCAAAGTTCACAAAACTATGGATCCAGAATACAAAAGGGCGGGTTGAAGCGGGGTGTGTGACATACTTATAATACCCATTTTACAAGGTGAGTATTCACAAAATGGTATTATTCTAAGTATGTCACACACCCCGCTTCAAGATAATCATTACATGTGGGACATCCAAAAGCAGTGTCCATAAAGGGTGGGGATCCAAAACAAGGCATAAAGCACAACTTAAACTACAGCAGCCTGCAGAATTTTGCGGCCAAAAACAGCATCCGCTGAGGCCCGAACATCAACCTTGTAAAAACTTTGAAAAAGTGGGAACAGAAGACCAGGTAGCAGTCTTACAAACTTGCTCAACAGAGGCCTGGTGCTGAAAAGCCCAGGAAGCCCCAACCGCATGAGTAGAATGAGCTGTAACACGAAGGGGAGGATTTCTCCCCTTAGCAGAAAAAGGCCCCGACAATGGCCTGACGAATCCACTTACTGATGGAAGACTTAGCGGGCGCCAAACCTTTCTTGGGCCCAGAGGGCACCACAAAGAAGGCATCAGTCTTAAGAAAGGCAGACGTTACCACCAAATAGTACTTCACAACTCGAACCACATCCAGGGAATGCAGGACCCTCTCCTTTTCGTTACTGGGATTAGGACACAGAGAGGGCAAAACAATGTCTTGATTTAATTGAAAAGGCAGAAAACCACCTTAGGAAGGAAATCCGGGTTAAAACGGAAAACCACCTTGTCCTGATGTCTTTCAAAATACGGGACCTGAATGGACAGAGCCGCCAACTCAGAAACACGCCGAACAGAAGTGATAGCTACCAAAAAGGCCACCTTCTGAGTAAGGGAAGACAAGGCAATATCATGCAAGGGCTCAAAGGGAGGACCCTGAAGAGCAGAAAGAACCAAATTCAAATCCCAAACCGGAATCAGAGCCTTCCTAGGGGGCCGCACGTGCGTAACCCCCTGGAAAAAGGTCTTAACCAGCGGATGAACCGCAAAAGATCTTTGGAAAAACACTGCCAGGGCAGACACCTGCCCCTTCAGAGTATTAAGTTGGAGCCCTATATCCAAACCGTGTTGCAGGAACTCCAGGATTCTAGAAATAGAGAATTCCCTGCAAGGGAAAGCCCTAGTCTCACACCAATCAATATAAGACCTCCAAGTCCTATAGTAAACGGAAGAAGAAGACCTCTTTCTAGTGCTAATAAGAGTCTGAATAACCGCATCAGAAAGACCTTCCTCCTTCAAGATGGAGGTTTTAGCAGCCACGCCGTCAAAGCCAGCGTTGGTAAATTTGGGCAACGTAGATGACCCTGTGTGTGCAGATCCGGCAGCAGGGGCAGAACGAACTGATCTTCTGCTAACCTTACCACGTCTGCGAACCAAACCTGTCTTGGCCACCTTGGAGCCACCAGAATTGCTGATGCTCCTTCCAGAGCCAGCTTGCGCACTACTCTGGCTACCATGGGAAACGGAGGGAACAGATACAGAAACCCCAGATCCCTCCAGTTCAGGGACATGGCGTCCCTCGCGAAGGCTAGCGGAACCTTCGCCAGAGACACAGATGCCGGAAGTTTGTGATTGTGACGGGAGGCAAAGAGGTCCACCACCGGTGAACCGCACCTGAAACAAATCAAACGAAACACCTTGGGACTGAGAGGCCACTCCCCCTTGCGGGCTGACCACCTACTCAGAGAGTCCGCCTCCGAGTTCTCTACTCCCGGAATGTGAACTGCCGAGATGCACGGGACGTGGCTCTCCGCCCAGTCCAGAATCAACGACACTTCCCTGAGGGCACTCCTGCTGCGAGTCCCTCCCTGGTGATTGATGTAGGCAACCGCCGTCCGATTGTCCGACCGAACCTGGACCGGCAAGCCCTGCAGGAGATGAGTCAAACGAAAAAGAACCATTCTGATGGCTCTCAATTCCAGAATGTTGATAGGCTCGTGGGCTTCCAGGGGTCCCCACAACCCCTGAAATTGCAGATCCTTCCAGAAGCCCCCCCATCCTGAGAGGCTGGCATCCGTGGTGACCACCTCCCAACGAGGAGTCTGAAAAGACCTGGCCTTCAACAGATTGGTTGTGTTCAGCCACCACCTGAGTGGTCGGCGAACCCGGGGAGACATCAGAAAGAATTGATCCAGCGACAGAGGAGATCTATTCCAGACAGACAATAGATGGAGTTGTAGCGTCCTCGTGTGAAACTGGGCAAAGGGGACTGCCTCGAAGGAGGCCACCATCAACCCCACCAGTCTCATTCCTAGTCGAATGGTCGGACGAGGAATGGACATGAGCGACCGAATCAATTCCTGAATCAAAAGAACCTTGGATTGAAGAAGGAACACTCTGGCCTGATCTGTATCCAGAGACATTCCAAAAAAGGATACTATCCTGGATGGGTAAAAGGAGGACTTGGGGAAGTTGATCACCCAGCAGAACCTCTCCAGAGTGGATATTACCGTCCTGGTGTCCAATTCCGCTTGGCTGAATGATGATGCCATGATGAGGAGATCGTCCAGATATGGCACTATACGAATTCCCTGCACTCTAAGAGCCATCACCCCAGCGAGCACCTTGGTGAAAAACCCTTGGAGCTGTGGTGAGACCAAAAGGAAGAGCTACAAACTGAAAGTGCCGATCTTCCACCACAAACCTGAGGAATCTCTGGTGCGCGGGAAAAATCGGAACATGGAGGAAAGCGTCCTTGATGTCTATGGACGTCATGAAGTCCCCCTGACGGAGAGCGCGGATAGCTGAACAAAGCGATTCCATGCGAAATTTTCGCAGCCTGATAGACCTGTTGAGGATCTTCAGATCCAGGATGGGCCGGATAGAGCCATCCTTTTTGGGGACCGTGAACAGATTTGAGTAAAATCCCCGACCCTGATCTGATAGGGGCACTGGCGAGATGACCTCTATCTCCAGAAGACTTGAAAACGCCTCCAGAAGCCCCTGTGCGCCAGGGGACACCCTAGACCTGAAGAAAAGCGGAGGAGGACGGGCCTCGAACTCCAACTTGTAGCCGGAAGACACGACTTCCCGGATCCATTTGTCCGAAACCTCCCGAATCCAGATCAGAGAGAAGTGTCGCAGCCGCCCCCCCACCCGCACGGGTGAGGGCGCCCCCTCATTGCTGAGCAGGCTTGTTCGCAGGTTTTGGGTTTTGAACCCCAGTTGTATCCTGAGCGGGCACGTCCTCTGCCCCTATTCCAGGAATCTCCTCTAGTGGAAGGGAAGGCGAAACCTCTTCCTGCTCTGGATCCGCGAAAGGAATGATTGAAAGAAGCCGCCCCGCGAAAGGGACGTCGTTGCTTTTTGCATTGAGGTAACTTACCCCCCTTAGCTACTGAATCCAATTTTCTCCAAAAAGCCGTAGACCCACGAATGGGAGAGACGTCAGCGACTTTTTTGACCCAAAGTCGGCCGCCCACTGGCGCAACCAAACTGAACGCCTTATAGTCACCATCAGAGCAGGAGCTCCCCAAGGCGGCTAACATGAAAGACAAGAATAACTCACAACGTTTAAGTCCCAGAAATTCGTCACTGTCCGGGTGCAAACCGGAAGATGACAACAAGTCTCTGACCACCGACCTGGTAGCCGCCACCAGCAGAGACGGAGCGCAAAAAAAAAAGAGGCTGTATGGCTGCCCCAATACTGGCGAAACCATGACAAGCCATCTGGTCAATTCGTTTATCCCCTCCATCTTTAAGAGAAGAGCAATCGGGGTTATTCAAAAACGGCTGAATTGTGTAACCCCTGAATTGGTGCATCCACCTCAGGGGGGGGGGGGGGGGGGGGGACGTCCAGCGCTTAACCGTGTCCGAAGGGAAAGGATATCTTTTATCTCAACTCTGAGGAATGCCTGGGGGCCGAGCCGGCCTCTCCCATTCCTTAGAAATAATCTTATCAAAATGCCTTTGATTAGGGAATTCCAAGCGTGGCTTGGATTCCTCATAAAACTCCCCTTGTTGATGAGGAGCAACCTCCGGAGGCGAAATAGCCAGAACCTCAAACATCTGAGCAAGGACGTTAGGAGTATCCAAAGAACTCCCTGACCCCTTCTCAGAGTCCGCGCCAACAAATTGCTGGTCGTCCGAATAATCCGATTCGTCAAATAGCTCCCCTTCCTCCAGAGGGGAGTAATCTGACCAATCCAGGCGATCCTCATCGTCATATTCAAATGTCGGTGGGACCGGTGACAAATGCTTTCTCTTAGCTGGAGCCTTCTTGGCAACCGCAGAAGAAATACATTTTTCAATATTAGTCAATCTAGCACACACATCAGATTGCGACTGCCCACCCGTGACAACGTCACACGGGACACGGGCCAAGACGGGGTGGGAAGGGGATAACGCCGGCGGTGCTGACCCAGACACCTGGGGTTCTGACTGCCGTGTAATAGTCTGCTGTGCACATGGTATACATAGAAATACGTCATCCCCTGTTAGGGATACCCCACAGCCCATGCACTTCCGGGATTGCCCCGAGGGGAGCCCGGTATCTGGGGATGCCTCCATACGGTGAACTTATATGTAGTCGCAATGACCGAGGGAATTACGCTAGTAAGCAACCCGGGATGCCCTTATAATTGTCCCAAGTGGGAGGATTTTAACATGGAATTTAACCCAGGGACCCAAGGACCGGAAGAAGACCCCTTAAAACCTAAGGCGTTCTACCTGAAAGACTGCCGGATATAAAGGGTTACATATAAGTAAATATATATATATATATATATAGAAATATAGGGGGCCCATAGGGCCACTCACTGTGCCTTCCTGCGTGAGGTAAATGGCGTCCACCACACACGCAGCTCAGAGGCAGAGAGGATCCTGTGGGCGTGGCCAGCGCGGAGCGCGCGATATGCGTAGCTCCGCCCCCTTACAGAGCGGAAAGCGGGCTCCGCAGTGGGTCTGCCTAACAGGGGCGGGCCGTGGCGCGCTCAACAGCCCGGCCCCGCCCCTAATGGCAAAATGTGTGAGGTAAATTACCTCAGAAAAACACTATAGTGCACACATATACCGGCGCCATGGCAAGAACAGCAGCTGCGGCGCCGGTAACCACAAAGACCCCAGGGATGTAATGGGTGCGGGCCGCGGCGACGCGCAATCGCCCGGCCCCGCCCACTGTGGCCAGCGCGTGAGGGGAGATCTCCCCTCACAAGATTAAGGGAACCGCCAGCGCAAATAACCGCGCCGCGGCCATTGCGGTAGTCACCGCAACAAAAAACAGTAAAGCCAGGGGGACAAGCCAGCGTCCAACAGCCGGCCCCACCCCCCAACTACAACTTCTGAGGAGAAAAGTTCTCCTCAGCTCTGGCACCAGTAGCAGCAAGCGCCGCTGTTAAAGTGAAGCAATGCACAATAAATAAATCCTAACTCTGAGGTAAAAAAGGTGGCCCCCGACATTTTATCCCCACCACCACAGGAGAAGGGCATCAGGAAAGGGGGGCCAAGGGACAGGGCATCCCAAACCGGGGTCACCAACCCGGATAACCGCCTACCCTCTGGTACAGGGTCTCGCGGTGGAGCATGGCTCCAGAGCACTAAAAGTGCCATTCTACCCTCACCCGGGATACAGCCTAGACTGGGAGGCATGTGTATTGGGACTTATAAAAACATAACCGGGTGGAAATAGAGAGAAAAGCGGGCCGGGAATAAACCCGGCTACCTGAAATCCCCCTGTGCAAGGAGGAGACATCATCTTCTGACTTGCTCGCCGTCTGCAGAGATGGAAAACTGGGTAATGAGTGGGAGGTCCCAGGTATTTATGGACTGGGAGGGGCTTTCTTTCCTCCAATCATCTCTGCAGATCGCCCTCTTCAGACCATACTACCCACATGTAATGATTATCTTGAAGCGGGGTGTGTGACATACTTAGAATAGAGGGGCAGCTGCCTTTATAGGGGGCCAGGAGGAGCTACATCTTTGATCTTGCACTCAAGCGCCCTCTAGGGGCGAACACCCAATCGTGAAGATATCGGGACGGCCTGGACAGGATGGAAGAGAAAATTAACACATTATTAGTAGTCACTTATTCTTTCCCCGCTGGGCTGCAACTCTGTTCAGGAATCTAGGATACGTGCGCTGACATCTTGCCTCAGAAGCATCACATACTGAAGAGAGGAGAAGGGGGTTAAAAGTACAGGGGGGCGGGTTATAGATGTGCTTTGCTCGAGAAAAACAGAGATGGGGTCAGGAAACGGACAGCAATTCCAGAATGCACAGCAAGTCAGAAGACATTTCCTGTCTGCAGGCAGCCTGAGACACCATGGACCACCATCTTGAATGTTTAAAAGCTCAGAAAATGCACTACGTGCAGGTAGGGTGATTTTTTATTGTGTGCAGCCTGTATGTACAGGGTGGGGGCAACATACAAGATATGTTCTTATTCAGGGTGGAGGTCCGGTTTAAGGGTATTCCTATGGCCTACTGGATCATCAGCCAGCGCCATCTAGCAGGAGTATTTGTCCTTGTATAAACTGCTACTTCAGCATCAGTTTATCTACTGTATATTGCCCCTGGTTTGTACATACACTAGTATGTATTAAACATCACATTTTTGGCATAAATCTATTTTAGGAGTTTGTCCTTCCGTTCTATATAGTGATGGACTGAACCCAGGTACCCTGTACTTTGTTCTCTGGATGATATAGTGGTGTACTTGGACCCAAATACTTAAATTACTGTTAATTCTACCTTAATTTGTTTATATACTGCAGGAAACATGATTTTCCCAAGACGTCCTCAGGACGGCCCAGCCGAGTGGCTCCTCCCACCTGGACATAGTTGAATGCCCCGCCCCTTCCTCCTGGACCTCAGTGTTTTTGTGTTTCCTCTCAGGACACTGGGGGAGGGGCGGGGTGTTTGGTCATGTCCAGTTTGTGTTTCTTGTTTGGGTGGGAGGGGCTGCTAGGCTGGGCTGTCCTGAAGGACTACCTGGAATTCTATTACCGGTAAGCTAATTGGGTTTTTTTTTTTTATCCGAGGCATATGATCAGTACTGTCCCTCAGCCCCTCCTGTTTGTATCTCAATGCCCCCACACCTTTGTTTCTTTAGATGCAGAACCCTTGCCTTTGAAGGGCATTTTTTTTCTTTTGTGGCAGTCAGTGTTGAGGGTCTCTGTACATTTGAAAGTTACTAGAACAAATATTGGAAACAAGAAAGAAAGCAACAGGGCGACAACTCAGGTTTATTGTACAATGCAATCCATACAACATGGCGTTTGGCTGGAAGCGCTTCTGTGGAGTGTAGGGGCAAATCA
Organism: Gastrophryne carolinensis; assembly: GCA_027917425.1. Classification (NCBI taxonomy): domain Eukaryota; kingdom Metazoa; phylum Chordata; class Amphibia; order Anura; family Microhylidae; genus Gastrophryne; species Gastrophryne carolinensis. The sequence goes on from CM051238.1 coordinate 44,450,772, forward strand.
TTTGCCACAACTAAAACAAGCAGGATTATCTGGGAATAGAGTGAAGCAGGAGCAGTGAATGTTGGCAAAAAAAGTGCTCTTCATGGGGGGGGAGCAATTCAGGATATGCTAGTTGAAAAGGTGGGTTTTGGTCAACTTTAAAGCGGCACACATTCATCTTGCTTATGGCATCTGTGATAGAACTAGATACTGTAGTCACTGTGCTTCACTACCCCAACCAGTAAGAATAAGAGAACACTGCAACGCGTGTGAAAATGACAAAGCACATCCAAATCTATACAGAACACACTGGTCAAAACTCTGCATTGAAGGGGTAATCCTTGTGTTGCTTTGCTCTGTAGAGGAAAAAAAAGACACGGTTAATAAATGAAATCTGGATGATTATCTCAGGGCTGGAGATAGATAGGGTGCCTGTGAGCTGTCAAGTAATGTTTCTTTCATTTGCCAAGTGAATCCCTTAAAGCAGAACGAAAACCCTGCACGGCCAGTACCCCCTAGATCGTCAAAAGCAGCTCATCTTTCCCCAGTGCAATGGTACATACGCACTCTCAGAGATTCTTGTTTTGAAAATCATTCGACAAACGGCTTGTTTACAATCAGAAGCACAATCGGCCACATCCCCTGCATCTTCAAGCTGTGCATGCACTCCCGCCATAGCTATTCAGATAGGCTGGGGTGGGAGCGTGCGTTGCTGGGGATGTGCCCGCTTGGGCACCCTGTTGCAGTCTATCAGAGCTATTTGCCTGTGTTGCTGGGGATGCAGCCGCTTGTGTATCCCATTGCATACTATCCAAGCTATTTGCTGAAGGACATAGTCACGGAAAGCGACTAATTGGGCTGCGCATGTGCCATTGGACTGGTGAAAGGTAAGCCGTTATTGCCAATCTGGGGGAAGCTTCAAACAGCAGAGCATCCCAAATGGGGAAGATCCAGTATAGTATCTCAATATAGTAAAAATCACGGGTTTGGTCTGGTTTAAAAGCAGACCCTTCATTTCAATGGAAGAGAATAGAAGAATCTGTCCATATGGGTGAGGTGATCTCAGAATGTAAAAGGGGATCTCCACTGCCATCTGCAAATAAGGGGAGGGGGGTCATGGGAAACTAACAATATCTGTAAATGTATGGAATTAATGGGAACTTGAAAAGCATAGTTTACCTCCACTAAAGCTGATATTGCACTAGGAGCTCCTATTAAAGTGGAGCAATGCCCCCTTACAGACAATTTCCAGGCAAAAAAAAAAATTCTGTGAAACTCACCTGTAGAATTGGTTTTGTATACATCCAGTCCAAGCCGTCCCAGAAATGATGACAGTTGGGTAGTCAGCCACCAGGTGGCGAAGTTACTGCAAGATCCAGAGCTGTAACTCCTCCCGGCCACCTCTAAAAAGGCCTGTCTCCATTGGATTCCCAGAATGTCAAAAAGCAGTAAAGAGACAGGCCAAGAAACCATGCCATACCATCACCACAACAGGCAAACAAGAGATAATGAACCAAGGGCGGGGTGGGATGGCCTGGACTGGATGTATACAAAAACAATTCTACAGGTGAGTTTCACAGAATTGTATTTTTACCTACATCCAGATGACATCCAAAAGCAGTGTCCCTTAGGGCGGGATCCCCAGTGAGGAACAGCATGTAGCTCATTTCACTACCGCCTGAAGCACCTCTCGGCCAAAAGCAGCGTCAGCTGAGGCCCTAATATCAACCTTGTAAAACTTTGTAAAGGTATGAACAGAAGACCAAGTAGCGGCCTTACAAACTTGTTCAACAGAAGCCTGGTGCTGAAAAGCCCAGGAAGCACCAATAGCTCTAGTAGAATGAGCCGTAACACGAAAAGGGGGATCCTTCCCCTTGGCAGAATATGCTTGCACCACCGCCTGTCTAATCCACTTACTGAGAGAGGACTTGGCCGGAGACAAACCCTTTCTGGAACCTTCATAGAGAACAAAAAGTGAATCAGACTTCCTGAAGGATTCAGTCGCAACCCGTTCCTGGGGGGAGGCACAGGACAAATCACGCCTGACAGCAGAAGACTCTGAACGGCCACCTTTAGGCCCTGCGCCGTCAAGTCGTTCCGGAAAATCCGCGACCGAAGAAATCTTGAGGGCGGCTAAACTGCCAGCTCCATTTTGTACCTGGAGGACACCACCTCATGAATCCACCGATCCGAGATGTGCTGTCTCCAAATGTGAGCAAAAAGCAGCAGCCGTCCCCCCCTACCCGGATGGGTGAGGGCGCCTCCTCATGCCTGAGAGGTCTTGGTAGGGGGTTTGGATTTAGCTCCCCAGGAGGGATTGGGTCAACCGCAAGACCTACCTCGTCCCCAGGAATCTCTGCGGCCACCTGAAAACGAAAAGCCTCTTCCTCCTCGAAAGGAGCTACAGACAGAGGAACCCCGAAAGGGTCACGCAGGCTTCCGTCACTGAGGGAGTCTTCCATCCTTGGCCAGAAGGTCCAGGCACTCCCGAATAATCTGAGCCCAAGGAAAAACTAGTGAGCGACTTCTTGGACACAGCGAAGCGCAACAAGCAGAGCAGAGGCCCTGGCGCCCAGTCGGACACTGTCGTCCATGGTCGAGACTACAAAAGCAATAAAATCCACACACACTTTGGAGGTCCGTATACTCCTCCGCCCGCTTGCGAGATTTGGCAAAAGCAACAAGGCGCCTCACCTACTTCCTGATGGCCAAAGACACAATGGCCGCACCACAGACCGGGCGAAGCCCAGCACCCACAAAAGTGAACGCATGACAAGCCAGCTGATACATGCGCCTGTCAGCAGGGTCGCGTAAGGAAGCAGTATCGGGGGTACGGCATAACCGTAGTGTTGGATGACCCCGAGACGGGCATCCACATCGGAGGGATGGGACCAGAGGCGGATCAGCTCCTCTGGGAAGGGATACCGCCTGTCCAGACTCTTAGGCACCGATGGCAATTTATTAGGCCTTTCCCATTCTTTAAACATCATATTGGAAAAGTGGGCCTGTTCCGGGAAGCTAATCCTCTGTCTCTCAGGCTGGAATAAATCCCCCTGCTTTCTCTTGGCCGCTTTAGGGGGGACAATATGCAAGGTCTCAAAAGACAGAAGACAGCAATTTTTCCGTGTTGTCGGGGAGCCACATATCCTCGTCCGAGGAGGAACCCGGCTCGCTGTCATAACCAACCGACTGATCCCCTGATCCCCTTAAACAGCTCTCCCTCCTCCATGGAGTTCAGACCTCCAAAAAGATCATCATCGTCCGCAAAAGTACTCCGGCTCGATGTGCCGCTTCTTACTCGTGGCCTTCCCCGTAGCCATGCGAGATAACTGTCTCTCCAGGCTGGCCACCTGGTGTGCTAAATCGGGCCTGGGACCCCTGCTGGTTTCCCCCTCACTGACTGACTGACTGCAGTAGTGGGGGGGTTGGTGAAGCCGCAGGCACAGGAGGGCTAGGGGCAGAGACGCCCGCCCTATCATGTTCCAAAAGTACGCTCCTGGCGCAAGTGACACAAACCGCGCTGAGTCCGCCCAGGGGGCAGGTACCACACATGGATCAGAGCTTCACCCGCCCAGATGGGGCCCCTATCTCACTATCCCCAGAAGCCTCCATTATGGTGATAAAAAAAAAACAGGTTACAAGGCACTAAATGGCCCAAACCTAGTAAGAAACCCCAATTTAGTCCCTCTTATAGTATTCCGTCTTATGGGAGAGGGTGCGGAGAGAGATGCGGGAGCTGGGGGAGGGGTGTAGGAGACCGGGAGGAACCACAACCCACAGCTGACAGGGGGATCCCATCTAAAAAACAATGGGAAAAACCATGAGATCCCACAGCGCATGCACACATGAAATAATATAAATAATAATAATAATAATAATAATAATAATAATAATAATAATAATAAATATATATATATATATATATATATATATATTAATATAATATAATATATATATACATAGGCAGCGGCTTGGCGCTGAAGCCGAAACCAGCCTCAGCCGACCACTTGCAGAGCGCGCAGCAGAGGAAAAATGGCGCCGGAATCAGTACATAGAGGGCCGGGCCCCGCCCCTCGGCTGCAGCCGCAAAGCGAGCGCCCTCGGCCAGGAAAAAATGGCGCCCAATTGAGAGAAGAAGGGAAGGGGGCCCATGGAGGGGCCTCCCCCGGCAGCGGAGCGCAGCGCGTCCCGCACAATGCAGCAGCCTCACAATGCCAGCACCGCTCTGGTCCCCCCCCCCCCCCTCACAGCTGTGCAGACGCCGAGGGAGTGAGGGAGGTAAGCATGCAAGTGAAGTAAAAAACACACTCACAAAAATACAATTCTGTGATTACTCACCTGTAGAATTGGTATAAGTATACAGCACGTCCTGTTCCAGAAGATGCCTTACACATGGGTAATACATCCACAAGATGGCGCTGGACTGCAGAAAACAGCTCGTGGCTCCTCCCGGCCCTATATAAGTCGGGGACCTCCCACAAATTCCCCAGTATTTACAAGCAGTAACAAGAAGCCGGGAGAACAATAATAACAAAAATCCCAAAAGAACAATGAACAATCACCATACAGAGGTAACTAAGAATAATGATAATAATGATGGGTGGGATGGAACAGGACATGCTGTATACTTATAATACCAATTCTACAGCACATCCTGTTCCAGAAGATTCCTTACACATGGGACATCCAATAGTGTCCATAAGGTAGGGTGGGATCCCCAAAAGTAACAGCGGGCAGTTAAAACCACTGCCGCCTGCAGAACTTTGCGGCCAAAAGCAACATCAGCTGAGGCCCTAACATCAACCTTGTAAAACTTAGAAAAAGGTATGAACAGAAGACCAAGTAGCGGCCTTGCAAACTTGTTCAACAGATACTTGGTGCTGAAAAGCCCAATAGAGGCACCAATAGCACGAGTAGAATGAGCAGTAAGGCGAAAAGGAGGTTCCTTCCCCTTAGCAGAATAGGCTTGAATCACAGCCTGACGGATCCACTTGCTGATGGTGGAATTAGCTGGAGCTAAACCCTTCTTAGGCCCAGAAGGGAGAACAAAAAATACCAATACCACACACCCCCCGCTTCAGATAGTCATTACACTTGGGTTATACCGACCTGTAGAGGGTGATCTTGCAGAGATGTCATGAAAAAAGGGAGCCCCTCCCGGTCCATAAATACCTGGGACCTCCCACTCATTCCTCAGTATTAAGACAGCAGAAAAGGGACCAGGAAGAGCCAAAATAACCAGTAACAGTAAAAAGGTTCACCATAGAAAAGATCCAGAATACCAAAGGGCGGGGTGAAGCAGGGTGTGTGACATACTTATAATACCCATTTTACAGGCGAGTATTCACAAAACGGTATTATTCTAAGTATGTCACACACCCCGCTTCAGATAGTCATTACACTTGGGACATCCAATAGCAGTGTCCATAAAGGGCGGGGATCCAAAACAAGGCAATAAAGCACAAACTTAAACCACTGCAGCTTGCAGAACCTTGCGGCCAAAAACAGCATCCGCTGAGGCCCGCACATCAACCTTGTAAAACTTGGAAAAAGTGTGAATGGAAGACCAAGTAGCAGCCTTACAAACTTGCTCAACAGAGGCCTGATGCTGGAAGGCCCAGGACGCCCCAACAGCACGAGTAGAATGAGCAGTAACACGAAAAGGGGGAATCTGCCCCTTGGCAGAATAGGCCCCAACAATGGCCTGGCGAATCCATTTACTAATGGAAGACTTGGCGGGAGCCAAACCTTTCCTAGGCCCGGAGGGCACCACAAAAAGGGCGTCAGTCTTACAAAAAGAAGAAGTAGCCACCAAATAGTACTCCACACAGCGAACCACATCCAGAGAATGCAAGACCCTCTCCTTGTCATTGCTGGGCTTAGGACACAAGGAGGGTAGAACAATGTCCTGATTAAGATGAAAGGCAGAAATCACCTTAGGAAGGAAATCTGGCTTGAAGCGGAAAATTCAAATCCCAAACTGGGAGCAAAGGCTTCCTAGGAGGCCGCACATGCGTAACCCCCTGGGAAAAGGTCTGAACCAGAGGATGAAGAGCAAAAAGACCTTTGCAAGAAAACTGCCAGGGCAGAAACGTGCCCTTTCAGCGTACTAAGCTGCAAACCCAGGTCCAGACCATGTTGCAGAAATTCCAAAACCCTAGGGATAGAAAACACCCTGCAAGGCAAGGCCCGAACCTCACACCAATCAATATAAGACCTCCAAATCCTATAGTAGATGGCAGAGGAAGACTTCTTTCTAGCCCTAACCAGAGTCTGAATAACAGCAGCAGAAAGACCTTCCTCCTTCAAGATGGAGGTTTCAGCAGCCACGCCATCAAAGCCAGAGTTGGTAAATTGGGGTAAAGCAGTTGACCCTGAGTGAGCAGATCCGGCAGAAGGGGCAGATCTAACTGATCCGCTGCCAACCTTACCACGTCTGCGAACCAGACCTGTCTTGGCCATCTTGGAGCCACCAAGATTGCTGACGCACCCTCTAGGGCCAGCTTGCGCACCACCTTGCCCACCATGGGAAACGGAGGGAACAGGTACAGAAACCCCAGATCCCTCCAGTTCAGAGACGTGGCATCCACTGCCAGAGCCAGCGGAGAGAGACACAAATGCCGGAAGCTTGTGACGAGAGGCAAAGAGGTCCCCCTCCGGAGTCCCCCGCCGGTGGCAAAGCGACCGAAACACCTTGGAGAGACCATTCCCCCCGGTGAGATGAGCACCTGCTCAGGGAGTCCGCCTCCGTGTTCTCCACTCCCGGAATGTACACCACCGAAATGCATGGGACATTGCTCTCTGCCCAAGCCAGGATCAAGGACACTTCCCTGCCTGAGGGCACGCCTGCTGAGAGTCCCTCCCTGGTGATTGATGTAGGTGACCGCCGTCCGATTGTCCGACCGAACTTGGACCGGCAAACCCTGTAACCGATGAGTCAAGCGACCCAGAACCAGCCTGATGGCTCTCAGCTCCAGAACATTGATGGGATCGTGAGCCTCCTGAGGCCCCCACAGTCCCTGAAACTGAAGATCCTTCCAAACCCCCCCCCCCCCCCCCCACCGAAGGGAATGCCGAACCCGGGGGGACATCAGAAAAGACTGATCCAATGACAGCGGAGACCTGTCCCAGGCCGCCAAGAGATGGAGCTGGAGCGTCCTTGTGTGAAACTGGGCAAAGGGAACCTCCTCGAACGAAGCCACCATCAATCCCACCAGTCTCATCCCCAGCCGGATGGACGGACGAGGAATGGATAGAAGAAGCTGAGTCAATTCCTGAATCAAAAGAGCCTTGGGCCGGGGGAGGAACACCCTGGACTGAGAAGTATCCAGAGACATTCCCAGGAACAACACCACCCTGGACGGAGAGAGGAAGGACTTGGGATAGTTGATCACCCAGCCGAATCTCTCCAGAGTGGCTACCACAGTCCTGGTATCTAGCTCCGCCTGGCTGAGAGAGGATGCCATAATGAGGAGATCGTCCAGATAAGGCACGATGCGGATACCCTGGGCTCTGAGAAGGGCCATCACCCCCGCCAGCACCTTGGTGAAAACCCTTGGAGCCGAGGTAAGGCCAAACGGAAGAGCCACAAACTGAAAATGCCGATCTTCCACCACGAACCTGAGAAATCTCTGATGTGCCGGGAAGATTGGAACATGCAGATAAGCATCTTTGAGGTCTATGGACGTCATGAAGTCCTCCTGACGAAGCGAATTTATGGCTGAGCGCAGAGTCCATGCAGAACTTCCTGGGACAGATGAACCTGTTGAGAAACTTCAGATCCAGGATGGGACGGAGCCATCCTTTTTGGGCACCGTGAACAGATTGGAATAGTATCCCCCCCCCCCAGAGGGCTCCCGGAGGGAGAGCGAGAGAGGTTAACAAAGGATTCCCGGGGGAAATGGCGCCCAGGGGAATATGGGAGAAGTGAGGGGGAAGGGACACCTACGGTAAGGGTAACTGCACAGGATTACCTGGCAAACACCAAAGAAGCAGTGGGGGCATCCCAAAAGGCTCACCATCAGCCTAAACCGCCTACCCTGTCAGAGCAGGGACTGCGGTAGGAGCCTAGCTTCTCAGCACCTCTTTAACTGGTGCTACTAACCTACCTTCACCCGAACCTTGTCAGCCGAGGCTGGGAGGCAGTATATGGTACGGAACGGGTGGGAATAGTCCTGCAGGGCCACAGGCATATAAGCCCCGCTCACCTGCGCCACATAGAGAGCTATCTTCTATCTTCTCAGCGCAGACTGCAGAAAGAAACTGGGAATTTGTGGGAGGTCCCCGACTTATATAGGGCCGGGAGGAGCCACAAGCTGTTTTCTGCAGTCCAGCGCCATCTTGTGGATGTATAACCCATGTGTAAGGAATCTTCTGGATCAGGCCGTGCTGTATACTTGGAATAATAATAAAGCTGTGGGGCAGACAGGGATCAGGGCTTAGGTGGTTTCCCACCCCCAAATAGGCTCACCATCGCCTATGGCCGGCTACCCTTTAGGGAGGATCAGCGGCCCAGAGCCTAGCTCTGTGAACTCCTGACCCTGGCCTTCTCCCTACCTTCACCCGCCCCGTCGGCCGAGGCTGGGAGGCATACGTGGGTCCACGGGAACAGAGGTAATAGGGATGCAGTGGCCGACAGGCTTAAAAATGCCTCGCTCAGCTGCCATATCCAGAGAGTATCCTAGACGATCCTCGCAGCAGTACTGCAAAACGAATTCTGGGAATCCTATGGAGACAGCCCTTTTTATAGGGGGCCGGGAGGAGTTACAGCTCTGGATCTTGCAGTAACTGCTCCACCTGGTGGCGGACTAAAGTGTGAATGGAAGACCAAGTAGCAGCCTTACAAACTTGCTCAACAGAGGCCTGATGCTGGAAGGCCCAGGACGCCCCAACAGCACGAGTAGAATGAGCAGTAACACGAAAAGGGGGAATCTTCCCCTTAGCAGAATAGGCCCCAACAATGGCCTGGCGAATCCATTTACTAATGGAAGACTTGGCAGGAGCCAAACCATTCCCAGGCCCAGAGGGCACCACAAAAAGGGCGTCAGTCCTACGAAAAGGAGAAGTAGCCACCAAATAGTACTCCACACAGCGAACCACATCCAAAGAATGCAAAACCCTCTCCTTGTCATTGCTAGGCTTAGGACACAAGGAGAGTAGAACAATATCCTGATTAAGATGAAAAGCCGAGACCACCTTAGGAAGGAAATCTGGCTGGAAAACAACCTTGTCCTGATGCCTCTCAAAGTAAGGGGCCTTAATGGACAAGGCTGCCAACTCCGAAACACGCCGAACAGAAGTGATGGCAACCAGAAAAACAACCTTCTGAGTAAGCGCAGAAAGTGCAATATCCTGCAAAGGTTCAAAAGGTGGACCCTGAAAAGCAGAAAGAACCAAATTCAAATCCAAAACTGGGAGCAAAGGCTTCCTAGGAGGCCGCACATGCGTAACCCCCTGGAAAAAGGTCTTAACCAGAGGATGAAGAGCAAAAGACTTTTGAAAGAAAACCGCCAGGGCAGAAACCTGCCCTTTCAACGTACTAAGCTGCAAACCTAGGTCCAGACCATGTTGCAAAAATTCCAAGATCCTAGGGATAGAAAACACCCTGCAAGGCAAGGCCCTGACCTCACACCAATCAATATAAGACCTCCAAATCCTATAGTAGATGGCAGAGGAAGACTTCTTTCTAGCCCTAACCAGTCTGAATGACAGCATCAGAAAGACCTTCCTCCTTCAAGATGGAGGTTTCAGCAGCCACGCCGTCAAAGCCAGCGTTGGTAAATTGGGGTAGAGCAGGGGACCCTGAGTGAGTAGATCCGGCAGAAAGGGCAGAACTAACTGATCCTCTGCCAACCTTACCACGTCTGCGAAACAAACCTGTCTTGGCCACCTTGGAGCCACCAGGATTGCTGACGCACCCTCTAGGGCCAGCTTGCACACCACTTTGCCCACCATGGGAAACTGAGGGAACAGGTATAGAAACCCCAGATCCCTCCAGTTCAGAGACATGGCATCCAGAGCCAGCGGATCCCACGAGAGAGACACAAATGCCGGAAGCTTGTGATTGTGACGAGAGGCAAAAGAGGTCCACCTCCGGAGTCCCCCACCGGAGGCAAAGCGACCGAAAAACCTTGGGGCAGAGCGACCATTCCCCCCGGCGAGATGACCCCCTGCTCAGGGAGTCCGCCTCCGTGTTCTCCACTCCCGGAATGTACACTGCCGAGATGCATGGGACATTGCCCTCTGCCCAATCCAGAATCAAAGACACTCTCCTGAGGCCACACCTGCTGCGAGTCCCTCCCTGGTGATTGATGTAGGCGTCCGCCATCCGATTGTCCGACCGAACTTGAACCGGTAGTTCCCTGTAACTGATGAGTCAAGTGTGCCAGAACCAACCTGATGGCTCTCAGCTCCAGAACATTGATGGGATTGTGAGCCTCCTGAGGCCCCCACAGCCCCTGAAACTGAAGATCCTTCCAAAATCCCCCCCAACCTGACAGGCTGGCATCCGTGGTGACCGTCTCCAAACGAGGGGTCAGAAAAGACCTGCCCCTCGTCAGATTGCTCGGTTTCAGCCACCACCGAAGGGAACGCCGCACCCGGGGGGACATCAGAAAGGACTGATCCAATGACAACGGGGACCCGTCCCAGGCCGCCAAGAGATGGAGCTGGAGCATCCTTGTGTGAAACTGGGCATAGGGAGCCGCCTCGAACGATGCCACCATCAATCCCACCAGTCGCATCCCTAGCCGGATGGACGGGCAGGGGATGGATAGGAGACGCTGAGTCAATTCCTGAATCAGAAGAACCTTGGCTCGGGGGAGGAACACCCTGGCCTGAGAAGTATCCAGAGACATTCCCAGGAACTCCACCACCCTGGAGGGAGTGAGGCAGGAATTGGGATAGTTGATCACCCAACCGAAACTCTCCAGAGTGGACACCACTGTCCTGGTATCCAGCTGCGCCTGACAGAGAAGACGCCATGATGAGAAGATCGTCCGGATAGGGCACGATGCGGATACCCCTGGCTCTGAGGATGGCCATCACTCCTGCCAACACCTTGGTAAAAACCCTTGGAGCCGAGGTAAGGCCAAACGGAAGAGCCTGACGGAACGGAAGAAACTGAAAATGTCGATTGTCCACGACAAACCTGAGGAATCTCTGGTGTGCCGGAAATATTGGAATGTGCAGGTAAGCATCCTTGATGTCTATGGACGTCATGAAGTCCCCCTAACGAAGTGAGTGGATGGCTGAGCGCTCCATACGGAACTTCCGGGGACGAACGAACCTGTTGAGCAACTTCAGATCCAGAATGAGATCCGTCCTTCTTGGGCACCGTGAACAAATTGGAATAGAAGCCCAGGCCCCGGTCTGAGTGGGGCACCGGACAGATGACAGCCATGTCCAAAAGACTTGCTATTGCCGCCCGAAGCCCCTGGGCGGCCAGAGGATCCGACGGCACCCGAGAACTGAAGAATCTGGGAGGGGGCCGGAACTCGAACTCCAGCTTGTAACCGGAAGACACCACTTCCTGAATCCACCTGTCCGAGACCTCTTGGACCCAAACCTGGGAGAAGAGTAGAGCCGTCCCCCCACCACACATGGGTAATCCTCCACCAGAGGGCGCTGTGCACTGCAGACATGCAAAATACAGGCTCCTCCCGGGCCCTACATATACCAAGGGACCTCCCACAAATCCCCAGCATTGAAAAGCAGTGAGAAAAAGAAGGTAATAATAACAATGATAAAAATCACCATACAGGGGATCCAGAACAAAGTGAACCAGGGTGGGGTGGAGCAGGACCTACTGTATGCGTATAATACCAATTCTACAGGTGAGTATTTCACAGAATTGCATTCTAATCATACAGCACGCCCTGCTCCATCTATAATTACACATGGGACATTCAATAGCAGTGTCCATAAATAGGGTGAGATCGCCATGAAAAAAGGCACAGCAAACAGTAAAAGTGCTGTCACCCGCAACCTTGCTACCAAGAGCAACATGAGCAAATGCTCTATCATCAACCTTATGAAAACCTTTGCAAAGGATGAACTGAACACAAGCAGCGAACTAGCTAGCTTGCTCAACAGAAACTAGTGCTGAAAGGCCCAAGCCAAGCACAAGTAGAAAAGAACAAAAAAGGAGAGAAGAAGATTCTTCCCCTAAAAGAATAGGCCAGAGTAACAGCCTGACCATGCTACTTCAAAAAAGTAGCCATGGCAACCTTAGAACTCTCCCAATCGGGGAATATGAACCCTGGTCTCCGGCGAGACAGGCAGGAATACTGAAAACACCACTAACCAGAATCAGCAAGAGCCGAAACGTTTACATTAGGATCAGAAGGACAAAACCAACCGAGTAAGACCAATCCAAAGGGCACCTACACCCATGGCAGCAGTCAAGATCCGGCACTTAAGGATAGAGACACCTGCAAGCCCCAAAGGGCATAAGTCCCGCTCAGGGACAAGAGACAGACCAGGAAAATCTCCAACACCTGCTGAGGGATGCAGAACCCCTTAGCTCAGAGTAATCAAGGCAATAGCCCAGAGGCAGAAAAGGTCTAGAATAAAGGAGCAGAAAACACCGCCTGGAGTAAGGCGGAACACCCCCACCTCACGGTGTACAGAATATAATATATATATATTGACTAGGACCAACTAAACAGAGCCGTCCTCTACGGCACACTTCCGACTGGAGCAACAGCCCCAGAAGAGCGGCATGAGGGAAGGAACAGTTCAGACAAGAACCGGAATAAGACCAAAGGGAACCCCTCGCAGGGCAATCAGAATAAGGTAACCCCCAAATGGGAGCATAGAATTCCCTGGGGAATGCACCTGAGCAACCCCTGAAGAATGCTCAACACGGAAGACTGAACCAGACTTCTACAGTAGGGCGAACAGGGCGAACCCTGAAAACCTTCAGAGAACTGAGTTGGGGAGCCAACTCCAACCATGCTGTAATAACTCTAGGACCCTGGGAACAGAGAACTTCCAACAGGGGAGAAAGCTAGACCCAACCAAGCAATACGGGTACAACATACCCTAACAGATGGCAGAAAAGGGAGAAGAAGAGGAGGAAGCTAGGTCCTAACCCTCCAATAGAAACAAGACACCCAGAGATATACCATCTGCAACAGGGTGAAAAACAAAACCGTCCTAATAGAGCCTGAAGATAGGGGCGACATAGTAAAGAGCCTGAATAGGCAGAACAGCCCTCGTGAGAGAGCGTACAGGACCACAGTCCTCAGCAGAAACATCTGCGGACCACACCCCACTGGGCCACCCAGGGCCCCCAGCATAACGGTTCTCCCTTTCTTCAGCAACCTTGCGCAGAACCCCGCCTAGCCTAGCAGGGTGAATGAAGATAAAACATATGGAATATAATGTCCAGACAGAAAAATTACTAAGTCCCCATGACCAAGGTCAGAAAATTCTGGGACAATAACCCAGGGCAGAGCCCCTGTGATAGTGATGGAGCCCAACAGAGCCACACCAGTAGGAACTCAGTGGGACACTAGGATAAAACCTCCTGCCATAGGAGGACAGCCATCGAAGCTAATACCATGAAGTACAAGGAATGTAATCACTTAGATCAGAATCAGAACCTTCCTGAAGAATCGACCTATTCCGAGACTTTCACAGATAAAAAAGGACAGGCCACTGTCCTCAGACAGACTGAGAGTCCCCAAATGGACAGGCCCTGAAGAGGAGTAGTCCAGCAAGATAGAGCCCACCGAAGGCTCACTGTATCAACAAAAACAGTAGGTAAATTGACCCCTTAAGGGCCCCACCTAGGAACCACGGGGTATTTCAGAAGAAACAAGCCCCCCTGTCAACCTGCAGGACTTGGTAACCATGGTGACCATCGACAGGAAGAAGCAAGAAGGGAGGGGATGCCCCCTGACATATTCCTTGAATGTACAATCTCAAGAGGAACCCCCGTAACAAGGGGGAAGCGCACAGACCTAGTTCCAGGGGTGCTGAAACCCTGTTCAGGATAAGTAACATAAGGTGCCACATAGCCCAAGGGCCTCTGCGTATAAGGGACAGCAACTGGGCCGCCACCAACGGGCCCACCAGCTGCAATGGTGAAGGCAAGGTGACATCAAGGAGGGCGGAGCCCCCGTAAGCAGACGTCCACTTATTACCAAGGAAGAAGGCTCTAGACTGAGCCAAATCCAAATGCCACCCAGGAGCGAGATACCGAACCAGGGGACACTAAGTAAGAGAGGTGCCTGAGCACCGATCCAAAAGACTCCCAAAGGAACCACCAGTCAAATAGCCAACTCGGCATGACGCAGAAATTGGAAGTAAAGAAAGACAATCAAGAAGATCCTAGTGCGGATGCCACACGGACAAGATATCACTCCCGTACTCGCCTTGGCGAGCCGTCTGGGAGCAGAAGAAGGACCAAAAACAAGGCCCCAATCCGTAGAGTTGGTCCTTCTAACACTGGCTAGTAATGACCTAGGTGTCCGGAAGGCACAGGGATACTAAGGGATCTTCGATCCTCACAGGCGTCAAGAGGCCCGCTGGACAAAGAGCGCCTGCGGCCCAACACAAAGATACCATGTAGGAACTGCCTGTGAAAGTATAAATGCCAGGCCCAAAATGCCAGCCTGGGTCAGACCGCCTCATCCCAGAGGGAAAGGGTAATGTAGATGCAATCACCCGTTAAGGGCCAACCTGCAAGAGAGCCCAGACCCTGCATGCCGAACTCGGCCTGCATCAACTCCCAAAGAGTAACAGGGACTAGAAGAACCCTGACAACCTCCGAAAGGGACCGCCCAGCAAACTCTATCCTGCATCCAGGGGGACTACCTCCTGGAACCACCAGAAGGAAGCATGGCGCCCTGCGATAGGGGCCAAGTGCTGCGGCAGGGCGAGGGCGTCCCTTCATGCTTGGGCGGTTTTGGCAGATTTGGACTTAGCCCTGCCGGAGGGCCCAGGACGTTGCCTGCCCCCCCCTGGGGCGGGCATCTACTCCGAAAAGTTGGAAGCACACCTCTGGTTCGCGCTTGACATTAACGTAGGGAGGAGGAGGGGTGTCCCTGCCCCTAGGAGGCCTAGACGGCCTGCTGCGCGCGGGTGCCTTACTCTTTTTTCCAAAAAGGTCCAAACGGGCCCCAAGTGTCGTCCTCTGAAAGGAAGGCCAGTGAGAGCCTTTTTAGTATCATTGTCAGCTCCCCACTGTCGCAGCCAAGGCAGGCGGTGAATAGCTACAAGGACAGAGGTTCTAGCACATATCATAATAGTGTCATCCATCGCTGAGAGGATAAACCTCACAAAAACATCACAATTGGAAAGTGCATTAAAGACCTCCCAAGGGAGATCCTCCGGCTGGTGATCCAGTATCTTCCTAAGAAGGGTCCTGGCGGCCACCGCAGTGATGGCCACGGCACAGACCGGGCGCAGCGCCGTCCCTGCACACGAAAAGGCGTGGGAAGCCAGTCTGTCAATGTGCCGGTCCTCAGCATCCCGAAGGGTACGATAAGTAGGAGCTGTCATGAAGGGGGGGTTAGCAACCCCTATAATCGGGAGTCCCCAGAGTGTAAAACAGTATTTGGGATACCCTAGTGGAATGACCCCCCCCCCCCCAACCCCAACCTTCCCCTCCTGTATTCATACCCTGTTTAAGTGATTGTTTGTTCAAATGGTTTATTGCCGTATATCTAAGTTGTATTGTTGCAGGACCTGTAGCAAGTGAATATCGCCTAATTGAGACTTATGTTGAGTGCCTTCGGCCCCCGCTGGGGCCCCTGGGGTTGTGTGGGGCCTCATCCCTGGCCAGCTCTTGGGGCTTCCGTTAGGGGGGCTCGCCAATCCGCCGGGGCAGACGCGGTGGGCTGGGCCGGGGGAGAGAGACGAGCAACTGGAGGTAAACGTGAACTTGACTTGTCCATGATGAACTAGCAGGAGGACCTGAGGGCTATACGATAGTGTTTTTGGTGTGTCACATGTATAGCGATATCAGACTTGTATGTAATCTGTACAATTAAGAATGTATAATAAAAAAAAATGTCACCAATACTGAATCACCAAATGGGAAAAACAATGAAAGTCAATGGCAATTTTTTGCGCTTACTTTTTTCACTGTAGTAAAAAGTGCCATTGACTTTCATTGTTTTCCCCTCTGGTGGGAGTAACCAAGTGCCTTTTTTTTTTGCCTGGACATTGCTGGAAAATAAAGCGAAAACAGTTTTGGAGTAACCCAACCCCCTTGCCCTGCCACCCTCCCCGCTAGAAACAAGGGTGGGCATGTGCGTTCTGCGCTGCCCTGTACCATAACATGTCTCCAAACTTACGAGGATAATGCGCAGACCCTCCAGCTGCGATCAAAGCTGTAAATTGTGCTCATTTCTTCGGCAGACAGTTCAAAGTCGAATACCTGAAATTCGATGAACAAAAATCGATGAACAAGAGGACGGACATATTAATACAAATGCAGCATAAAGACATTGGGGAGCATACGACTAACTCTCAGCTGCTCTACCTGGAAATTCTCTGCAATGCGCTGAGGAGTGACCGATTTCGGGATAACAACCAGATTCCTCTGAATGGGGAAACGGAGCAGCACCTGGAATGGAAATTAAGTAGCTTGTTACGGCGCAGCTCAATACAAACATTACACCGGCAATCCTAGTTATACGTCTAAAATGTTTTAAAGTGGACCTTCACCCTGAATAAGAGTCTATCTTATATGTTTCCCCCACCCTGTACACACAGATTGCTCACATTAAGAATCATCCTACCTGCATCTACTGCATGTTATGAGCCTTTAAACATCCAAGATGGCGGCTCATGGTGCATCAGACAGCGTGCAAACAGGAAGTGTCTTTTTACGGTCGCTCTGCATTCCGGAATTCCTGACCACAGCTCTGCTTTATCTGTGCAAGGCACAGCTATAAACCCGCCCCCTCTACATTATCCAGCTTTCCTCTCCTCAGTATGTGATGCTTCCGAGTCAAGATGGCGGCGCCCATATACTAGAGTCCTGAACAGAGATACAGCCCGGTGGGTGACTAAAACTTGCAATATATTAATTTTAGATGCTGGGGAAAAAGTTTTTTTTAAGGGTTTGGGCTTTTCATTAAATCACGCTGTAGGTCCGGTTTAAGTCCAGCAGAAACGTTCTGTAAGGGTATTTGGATAAGAATGCTCCACTCTTTGCCTTTCTAAGCCTTAGTGAATTGGTTCCCTACTGCTGAGCACCTCATGCTGCCTTGCAGTGTCTAGTGCTGCGTTCAGACTCTGAACATCCCTGACTAGTGTCATGTAAATTGGACCAAAACCTGGGATTTTCACCCTCTCTCCCCCAATTTGCGATGCCCCACCGGTCAACAGCTATACATACCTCGCTGGGGTTCTCAAGGTGCAGCTGCGGCTCTCCTCTAATCAGCTTCTTTGGCTGTGAATAGTAATGTGCGGCTGAAGAAGCTGAATGGGATGCCGCCATTGTATGCCAAGGAATCTGACACCACCCTAGTAGAGTGTGCCCGCTGACAGTCTTGGCTGAGGTAATAGCATGAATGAAGGCTACCTTATAGGTAAGAAGCTTAAGGGGGGCTTTGTGAAGTTGTTCAAATGGAGACAAGTTTAAACCCTGCAGGACCAAGGTTAAGTCCCAAGTAGGGCAGATTCTTGCTTGAATCCGTCTCTCTACAAGGCTACAAAAAAAATATGAAATTAGAGATTTCTCAGGCGTTTAAGAAAAACCGAGAGAGCAGACACCTGCACCTTTAATGTATTTAGGGCTAGGCCCAACTTTTAACCTTCCTGAAGAAATTCAAGAACTGATGCAAACCTGTCAGACAGTAAGGACCTGGCAGAGCAAAAAGACAAATCGCGCTACCACACCTTGTAATAAATTTTTCGAGTCACCAATTTTCTACTCTGTAGCAGGGTAGAATTATTATGGTTCGAGTGACCCTTACTCTTTAGCTTGTCCCATTCAGATTTCATACAATCGGTGGTTCCCTGATGAAACAGCCCTTGGTCGACTGGGAGGAGCCAGGGTGTCTTCACTGACATCTGGGCTCATGAGAGAACCAGGATCTCTTCGGCCAGCGAGGAGCCACAAGAAGGACTCTGGCCTGATCCTTCTTACTCTTCTGTACCACCAGTATTGGGAGGGGCATAGCAAAGCCTGAAATCTAATTGCTGCTGAAGGCATCTAAACCCCAAGCTAGGGGGTCCCTTAGAGAAAAGTACCCGCCATTTGTTATTTCTTCTTAAAACAAAAATCTATGCTTGGCTGCCCATAAGACCTTGTTAACAGCAGAAAGGTCTGCTGGTCCAATTCCCATTCTGCTTGATCCACCCCTGCTCAGGAAGTCTGCTTCTACATTGAGGTCCCCTTTAGGTGGACAGCTCAAATAGATCTGGCTCTGTTCTCCAAACTGAGAAGAATTGAACTGGTCACTCAAGCTCTCTGGACCTTGCCCCCCCTTTAGATAAGCTACCACAGTGGTATTGTCTGACACAATCTCAATGTCCTGTAGGGTCTCGTCTATACAGAGGAGAGCCACCTTCACTGCCATAAGTTCTCTTAAGTTGGGCGATTTTCTTGACATTGCTCTGGACCAAGACCCCTGAAACTGTCGCCCCAAGCCGTGATGCCCCCCCCACTTGAGTCTGTGGCGATTATGAGGGGGATCCTTCTGGTGCCAAGACCTACCCAGGCCAGGTTTTGAATCTGGGTCCACCAAGTAAGACTTTGTCTCTGGATCGACTGGTGACACTCTCCAATCAAGTCAGACAGAGGAGACCTGTCCCATGCCCCCAGAAAAAAGCTCTGGAGAGGCCTCAAGTGGAACTGTGCACAGACCACTGTCGGCGTTGCTGAAGTCATGAGACTCAAAGTCAGGATGCATATCAAGGACCCTACGCTATGAATATCGATCTCATATCCCAGGTAAGAGCATCTGCAACCTGGAATGAGATTCGATTTTTCAAAAAGTTCAGGACCCCTCCTAGCTTTTGCAGGAACTGCATGGCCAGATGTGAAAATACAATTCTGTGAAATATTCACCTGTAGAATTGATATTTGTATACAGTACGTCCTGCTCCAGATATAATACTTACACTTGGGTTATCCTCCGTCAGATGGCGCTGCACTGCAGAGACATGGAAAAAACAGGCTCCTCCCGGCCCTTCAAATACCCAGGGACCTCCCACAAATCCCCAGCATTGAAAAGCAGTGAACAAGAAGCCGGGAGAATTTAAAACCACCCAGAACAACTGGTAATAACAAGATAACAACCATACAGGGGATCCAGAAAAATGCAAGAACCAGGGTGGGGTGGAGCAGGACGTACTGTATACAAATAATATCAATTCTACAAGTGAGTATTTCACAGAATTGTATTCTTAGTATACAGTACGTCCTGCTCCAGATATAATACTTACACTTGGGACATCCAAAAGCAGTGTCCATAAAGTAGGGTGGGATCCCCAACAAAAAACGACAACAGCAGACAGTTTAAAGCACTGTCACCTGCAGAACCATACGGCCAAGACAGCATGAGCTGAGGCCTAACATCAACACTGTAAAACCTTACAAAGGGTATGAGCAGAAGGCCAATGGTAGTGGCCTAACCAACCAGTTCAACAGCAAAACCGGTGCTGAAAGGCCCAAGAGGCATCAAGCACGCGTAGAAAAGGAATCAAGCAAATGAGATTCTTCCCCTTGCCTGAGTAGGCCTCAGTAACAGCCTGACAATCCGATCGCTAATAAATTTGGCAGAAGCCAAGGCCGAAACAAGGTACCAGGAGTACATCCATTAAGGTAACAACCAGGACCAACCCGCCCAACTCCCGAGAGCGGGCCCATTCAGGATGTAATGACCACAAGCCCCAAGGAACCTCAGTTCCCCTAAGGACACAGTGGTTCCTAAGGAAAAAACTGTGAACACCTGTATAAGGAATGCAGAACCACTTCCTCAGCGTCGCTAGGAAGGGGGATAACCGTGGATAAGTATATCTCGAATAAATGAACATAAGACACCTTCAGATGTAGAGAATCCGGCTTCAGGCGGAACTCCACCTTATCCTGGTGTATCTCAAGGAATCAGGGCTAGGTAGACCGAACCGCCCGCTAGCAAACGCCTGACCAAGGTAACAGGCACCAGAAGGACAACCTTGAGGATAAGAACATCCAGACAGAGTCCTGAATAGGACAAAGGGACAATCCTTGCAAGCAGACGGAATGAATTCAATTTCAATCCCAACAGGGACCATAGGAGTACATGGAGGACACACATGAGCACCCCCTGAAGGAAGTCTTAACCAAGGCAGACCGAACCAGAGGCTGCTAAGGCAAGGTGGACAGGGCAGAGCCTGACCCAGCAGCGAACTGAGCTGGGGAACCAACTCCAATTCAAGCTGAAAGCCACACTGGAAACCTGGGAACCGAGAACGTCCAACAAGTAAGAGAACTAGACTCGCCCCCATCAATGTGGGTATGCCATACTCTACAACAATAGAAGAAGATGAGGAAGAGGCTTACTCCTAGCCTTCCCATAGCCACAAACACCGAGACAGCTAAACTTGTCTCCATCAAGATGTATGTTCCAGCAGTCAGATTGACTAGGCCAGGGGCCATGAATTATAGTGACGTAAAGGGGGCCCTGAGTGATTAACTGGCACTCCTGGCAAGGTGCAGAACTACTGATCACAGTACCATGTCTGCAACCACACTATACTAGGTCAACTGGGGGCCACCAGAAGCACTGGTCCCCTTACCAGAGTAATCTTCTGCATAACCCTACCTAGCAGAGGAATGGAGAAGGACACACAGAACCAAAGTCCTGTCAAGACAGTACTAAGGCATCCAGTACACTGACATAGGATCCTGGGACAGGGAAACAAAGGCCGATAGCCTGTGAAGGTAACGGAACCCAACAGATCCACGACTGGTTGGACTCCATAACGACACGGGGATTAGCACATCCTGTCGCAGAGGGTTTTGCCGGAGCTAATATCACTAACATGCAGGGAGCATTGTCTCCGCCCGGAAGGGAACATAGACACTCCCTGGAAGGTCCGCCAGCTCCAGGCCCCTTCCAATGGTTACTGTAGTACGTCTGTCAGACGGACCGAGCACCCCCAGCCTGGCAAGCCAGAAGGGGAGCGGTCAAGTGAGAAAGAACCACTGAAAAACGCTCACTGTTTAGACTTTAAAAATGCGTAAGGACCCTCTAAGGGCCCCACCAACACCAGAATCGCGGGGGGTTTCGGAAGAACCCATCCCCTTCAACCTGAAGGTTGGCATCCAAGGTGGCCGTTTCCAGAAAAGGTCAAAGGGGGAACTGCCCCCAGACCGGTCCCTCGAGTTCACCCACTTTCAAGAGAAAACCGCCATACAGATGGGAAGGCCCACAGGCCCTGCTCCAGGGGTGCTGGATCCCTGTCCTATGTTACCAATAGAAGTTGCAGACGAGCTCAAAGGGGAGCTGAGCATAAGGGACCTCTTTAGCTACTCGGGCTCCTGCCAAGCAAGTTAACAATGGCCCACCAGCTGCATCCCTGCCTGGTGTTAAGAACCAGGACAGTAGTGAGGGACTGGGCCCATGAGACCAGAATGCCCACCTAATTGCTTAGGGAACAGCGAGGACTCGAGGTGATTGAACACCCATCCAAATGACTCCCAATGGGCCCACCAGCCGGGTATCCAAACTATCCTGACGCAGAGGCAGGGGAGTGAGGGAAGGCGTCCGGGTAGACATCGCGCGGACGTCCCTTGGTCTCAGAGACATCACCATCGACAGCATTTGAGTGAACCCCCTGGGAGTTGAAGGGAGGCCAGATAACAGGGCCACAATCAACAGTGTTGGACTTCCAACGCGAACCTGGAGAGCCTCAGACATCTGAGGACACAGGAATGTAAACATAAGCATTGAAGAGTTCCCCAGAGAGCAAGACGCCCACAGGGCGCAAGGTGCTGATGGCCCAACTCAAGAGTTTCCATGCAGGAAAACTGACTGTAATTAAGGAATTGCTGTGAATCCAGAATGGGCCACCCAACTCATCCCTTGGGGGGCTGTGGAAGGTGGTATAGCGGCCCTTGCCTCTGCCTATTACGGGCAATCTGCAAGAGACCCTCAGACCTTGCAGGCCTATCATGGCCTGTGCCAGCAACTGAACAGGGGCAGGGACCAGGAGTACCTGGGGCCTGATAAAAACTGGGGAAGTCCGTGCAGCACCTCTAACCTGTATCTGGAGGACACAACCTCCTGAATCCACCAGAATGAGGCGAAATGCCTCCTGATAAGAGCAAGGCGCTGCAGCCATTCCCTCACCCAGCCGGGCGAGGGCGACCCATCATGCTTGAGGGGGTTTGGTGGAAGATTTGGGCTTAGCCCCGCCGGAAGGGCAAGAGCGTTGCCTGCTGCTCGTGGGGCAGGAATCTGCCCCAAAAATCTGGAAAGACACCCCTGGTTCCTGTTTAACACTAAGGTAGGGGGGAGGAGGGGTGCTCCTGCCTCGAGGGGGCCAGGACGGCCGTCTGCGAAGGGGCGATTTGCCCTTTTTACGGAACAGGTCTAGACGGGCCCCAAATAGGCGTTGTCCTCTGAAGGGGAGCCCAGTAAGAGTCTTTTTAGTAGCATCATCAGCACCCCACTGTCGTAGCCAGAGCAAGCGATGAATAGCCACCGCAAGAGCGGAAGTTCTTGCACACATTCTAATCGCGTTATCTAGCGCTAATAGAATAAACTTCACAAATACATCACAATTGGAGAGTGCATTAAACACCTCCCAGGGGAGATCCTTGGGGTGATGATCGAGCAATTTTTTGATGAGGGTTCTAGCGGCCAGCGCAGTAATGGCTGCGGCACAGACCAGACGCAGCGCCGTCCCGGCACAATAAAAGGCATGGGAGGCCAGCAGCTCAATGCGCCGGTCCTCAGCATCCCGAAGGGTGCTATAGGCAGGGGCTGTAATAAAAGGGGGGTTAGGGACCCCTATGATTAGCGCATCCACCACGGGGGGTGATGACCAGCAATTAACTACCTCAGGGGGAAAGGGTATTTCCTATCCCAGTCCCCTGGAACACTTGGAAGTTTACTGGGGCATTCCCATTCTTTGAGCACAAGGGCATGGAAATGAGCCTGCTCTAAAAATTCCAAACGTGCAGTCGCAGTATGGAAACGCTCCCCTCTAGGCTTGGGGACCTGACCGGGGGGGGGGATAGACAGTGCCTTAAAGACCTTAAGCAACAGGTCGTCAGTGTCACACTGGCCCCAGTATTCCGGGCCAGAATCATTGTGACTCCTCGGCCTCTCATCAGAAGAGCCTGAGTCAGAGAACAACTCCCCTTCCTCAGAAGGGGTATAGACACACGGGGTAGCAAACCCCTCAGTTCTCAGAGCATACAGAAACATGAGGCGACAGGTGCCGCTTTCTACCAGGGCCCATTCGCTCTGACAACCTAGCAATAATCTGTTCAGCCGTAGGCAGCCTGGAAGGGCCCGCGGGCTGCAATTCCCCACTAGCAGGCGACTCAGCAGGAGAGAGATTTAAGCCTGGGGAGATAGGTGAATTGAAGCTAGGTGTAGTCACTGGCCGACCAGATTGCAGGGCCAGGGCTTGCTCAGCCCAGGGTACGCAGACCCGTGCCCTGCCAGCATCAGCATGGGGTTGTCCACACGCTATACACCGCCGGTCTTGTCCCGGAGGGACCCCGGTCACATAATTCTGAGATGCCTCCATATGGTGATTAATCAAGGCACAATATGCCAGTAGGGATTTACACAATAAGTAACCCTGGATGCCCCAAAGACCCGCTATGGAAGTGGGAGAATTTTACAAGGCCCGCTTCTCCCGCCGGGAGGAGCCAATGGTGTTCACCAGTCTGAAAGACATAATGGGAATAAAGGGAGTCAGAATCATGCGCAGTAAAACAAGGATCATGAAAATCGCCCGCGAGGGCACTTACAGACCAAGAGAGGAGGAGGACCGCCACCACGCGTGCGATCAGCATCAAAATGGTGCCAAAGCGAACCTCGAAGGGCGGGCCAGAGCGGGCAGTGACGCGGAGCAGGCCAACCTAGGTCCCCGCCCCCCCCGAAGAGCGCGAAGCTCTATGGTAGATACAAACTGTAATGAGGAACGAAGTGAATGGACACTTAGAAAAGATGATTTGCCAATGAAGACGCAGCAGAGTCTGAGGCGACGTCGCCGCACATCCAGTAAAGGAAGAAGTGCGCGCGGCGGCGGCAATTACACAGTAAGAACAAACAGCGTCGTTCTGACCCCAGGAATACTAATCAGGGCAAGACTTAGGCCATAACGTGTAAAACCATACACTAAGACCTTACTACACACACACACCCTTTCTTTGCCCCCGGGCTACGGGGGGGAATGAGGGAGGATGGCGACCCTTTGTATAGGGCCCACCGCTAAACGGGGCATGGGCAAAGTGCGGGAGGGGCATCCCCTAGAGGCTCACCATCAGCCCTAAATCGCCTACCCTTTGGTGGGGGACTGCGGTGGAGCATGGCTCAGTTAAGCACGCATGGTGCTGCCTACCTTCACCCGACCAGCGCAGCCCAGGCTGGGAGGCACATCACAGGGAGGACGGGTGGGAATAGTCCCAACAGGGCCACAGGCTTTGGTAGCCCCGCTCAAGTGCGAGAGAGTGATACATCATGTCTTCGCAGTTAGCACTGCAGAGAAATCTGGGGATTTGTGGGAGGTCCCTGGGTATTTGAAGGGCCGGGAGGAGCCTGTTTTTTCCATGTCTCTGCAGTGCAGCGCCATCTGGCGGAGGATAACCCAAGTTTAAGTATTATATCTGGAGCAGGACGTACTGTATACTAAGAATAAGATCTTAGCTGAGCCCATATGAGGCTGGCATTGTCTTTTAGGTCTAGACGGAAGGGTGGCAAACAGGGCTTGTTATTAGAAGGGGAGGACCCTCTATCCCCCCAGGCCCATCCCTGAAAGGAGCACCTAAATAAAGATTGATAAGCTAATTTCTTATTCCTAAGACCCCTGATTCGGGTAGGAAAACATTTATTCCTATAGGCAGATCTATCTACAACCTTCTCTAACTCTGATCCAAAAAGGTCTTGCTCACTAAATTTCATGGCACATAGGTATGTGCCATGGAGAGAATCACTAGTAGGTCAGCACTCCATAAAATAAAGCATTTATTGGTGTCCTCATTAAAAGCATATAATCCAAAACAGCATATAAAACGTATGAAGATCAAAGGCCCAGACAGCGATCCAATGCCTTTCGGACGCCGTTTCAGTCCTTAGACATAGATGGATGATAGGAGCCAATGTCAGCAGACCAAGTCCTCAGCCACAGGGTCCTGCGGACAGAATTGGTCAGTGCCTTACCTTGGGACAAAAATAAAAAAAAAAAAAAAAGGCATAGGCAAAGCTTTCAGAATCCCTTCCATATTTGTTTCGCTAAACAGGTCTTAGGCTGCAGGATCCAATAATTAAAATTCTTTGCCACACAAGTGGAGGTCAGAATCTGCTTAAGGTAACAGGATTCAGCTTGCCAGGCTTGCTTTAAAAGGGAATATATCTTCTTATCTAAAAGGATCTTTAAGGATATCAAAATCCTCAAAAGCCAAATCTACGCCCTTGGAAACTTTAGAAAAGGGTGCGTCCAACTTATGGCACTTATCCCAAAACAATGAATCTTCCTTAGAGAAAGTATATCGCCTCTTAAGGCTCCCTGACCTAAATACTTTCCTAACTGGATAGCATCCTTAACTGAACTATGAAGGAGAAAAGACAAGGGAACTTCTGGAATGAAGTCCAGGTAAAATCCAGCATGCTTTGATTTCAGGCCAATACCCTTCTCCTCAATCCCCATGGGGATTAAATCATGTGTAAAATGTAAGGCAAGGTAAGGCAAATCTCCCAGAGGGAATAGTAATTTCCCCAAAGCCTCAGTAACAGACTCTTCTTCCTAAGAAGCGGACTCATCCTCTTTCTCTAAAGCAATGATATCTGAATGATCAGAGTCTTGTGCTATAAACAAAGAGCGGGTGCTGCCTGGACGCCCCACCAATTTACTATGACAGCCGAATTCCATGAGGTCTTAAGGTTCTCAAAAGGAGGAAGAAATATGATCCTTCAAAACTTGCATCATATCCGCCATATTGGGTTCCCGTTCCTTATTCAATACTTTCTAAAGTACAGTTCTGACAGCTTCATTTCACACATCAGGCACCTCCTACTCTTCTCTTCTGCCTTGGATCCCGAGTTAGATTTAAGTACCTTCAAGGCTGCTACAATAGTTAAATGCTTTAACGCTCTGTATAGTCCAAAAAAAAAAAAAAATAAAATAAAAAGGCCAGAAGCTTGTAAAGCTTCTAATAGTTCATGCGTGTGTTTCTTTAATCAGCCCAACACGTGCACTAAGCAGAAAACCTGGCAGGGTATTAAAGGATGTCATCGCCGCTGGGCGGGGAAATCCACCAATCCAGGAAGACTCCCACTCACTTCTCTTGCAGGCGAGTGTCCAGCGGTCAGAGCTCCATCTCTCCTTCTGTCTTTTATATTGCCACACACCCTAAGCTTTGGAACCTCAAGCACTCCAAAGCTTTCACAGAAGTCATTCAAATGCTGCAGATTTAACACAACACTAACTTCCCGAGTGGATGGAGGAAGCAGGGGGGGCACGACCCGGCCATCTCAACTTTCTACAAAAATCATCCTTAGTAAAAGGGGAAAACCACTTACCTCCCTATTGACACGCAGAATAAACTGAATCAAATAGGTCAAAGAATGGGAATCTGGTCAGTTCCCTGAGGGTATGCCAGGTACCTAGCGGTCCGCCCCTGGAGCTGAGAAATGGGTTTGCCTGCTTCAAACCCATAGTGCGGGATACTTAAATAAAACTTTTGCTTCAGGAGCTAGTGGTCTGGCTTCTATCTAGGCAGTAACACGAAAACAACTGGAGACTGGGGGGAGGAGCTAAAGCTTTACCCAATTCTGGTGGTCACCCATCCTAGGGGCGGAGACATGAGGTCTCATAAGTATGCTGCCAGGAGGAGGTTTTGAGAAAAGAATATATTCCTTACTTTTATATTTAAAAATGAAAAATTGCCTGGGTGATGCGGTGTGTGGTTTAATCCATTCACTGAATAGGGAAATCCTATTAAATATCCATAATCCATAATTAGTGAGGGAATTGCAGACAGCTGCCCACTGAAGGGAAATAACCAAGATTGTGCGCATGTGAGCATTTGCTCCGCAAGCCATGGCAGAAGAGTTTTCTATTTTGGATATAAATATATAATTTATTTATTATTATTATTATTTTTACAGGGTTGGCTCCAGGTTTATCTGGGCCCTTGGGTGACAGAAAGAATGAAAGTCTCTGCGGGCCCATTTGCATGGTGTTGTTGGTAAGGGCCATGTAAGGGGAGGTAGGTCTAAAGCGGGGTAGTGGCCTCGATACTAGGTCACTTACCTCTTTGTTGCCTGCGTTCATGGAGGAAAAACTCACTCGACGCCCGTCTTTATACAAAATCCTCTCCTTGCAACCTCAGGATCTTGCGCTGTGTCCACGTTAAAATAGGGTCCTGAGCAGACGGGCAATCTAAACAGCTATGCATCTGTGTCTGGCCCTGACCTGGCTGAAAAAAAAAAATATATATATCCGCAGCTCAGGAGCTGCATAACGCCTCTGTCTCTCCTACTGGAAGAGAATAAACGGAGGCAAAATGGGCCTTACCGAGGAAGGAGCCACTGGAGGAGGAGAAAACTCTTCAGTACCAAGTACTGTCCGTCACTCCTGGGGTATAAACCCTACTGTAAGGAATCTGTGTGACTGGGTGAAGTGAAAAGCCTTTTTAGGAATTTTGGTCTGCTTTAACACACCTTTCAGCATTGGGGGCCCAAATGCTCTGCAATTCCCAGTGTTCTATATGCCGGGACACCCACAGCATAGAATGCAAGTTGTTTTTTTTTGTATTAAGTAAAGTAAATTCCAATAACCAAAGAAACACCTTAGCACTAACACCTATGAATTTATGGTTTATCTTTCTGGAAGGTCATACCTTAAGTGTGTCTGACCCATCTACAAAATAACCAAGCTGAGGTTTGGTTTTATAAGCCTAACCCACATTAAACATTTTGTTGAGTTAAGGCATAAGGAAGAACGGGAGCACGGCTTACTGGTGAGCAGTCAACAAATCCAATGTACAGTATGTATACCTGAGCAGCGGTCTTGTTATGCCTTGCAGCAATCTCTTTGATTTTAGGTTCCTCAAGAAGAGATGGATCATCTGGCTTAGCCCTAAAATAGATCAATAAGAAGCCAGTCAATCATATTACTAAAGAACATTCACCTAAGTCAGTGTGTCCAACCCAGTCCAAGGCGCACAACCAGGTCATGTTTTGTGGACCTCTGTGGATCTTTGTGCGTATGTGGAATATTAACCCTACATCAGTAGTCCCCAACCCTCACACCCCAAGGTCCACCAACAGGTTAGGTTTTGTGGATCTCCACACAACTGGCTCTGTAGCGGCAATTACTGTACCTCACCTGTGCGAAGATCTGCAAAAAAAATGACCTGTTAGTGGAAAGTGTTGGACATCACTGTCATGCATTACCTGCTGTCTTGGTTACTGGCTGGAAAGCAATCACTATATAGTGCAATGCTGGATATTGATATACAATTAGCACAAAGAAGAAAAAACACACAAAACGAACAAGGGAAATAATGGTGGGGCATAGTATCATCCAGGGACTCATGCTGGTTATTTATCCAAAATCCAAACACCTGGATACTTCCAAAATTTGTGACCATAACCATACACAAAAATACAATTCTGTGATAACTCACCTGTAGAATTGGTATTATGAGTATACAGTACGTCCTGCTCCAGGTAGAATACTTACTATAGGGTAATACTCCGACAGATGGCGCTGGACTGCAGAGACATCGAAAATAGGCTCCTCCCGGCCCCTCAAATACCCAGGGACCTCCCACAAATCCCCAGCATTTAAAAGCAGTTAACGAGAAGCCGGGAGAATTAAAACAACCCAAACAAGTAACTATAACAACAACAATCACCACACAGGGGATCCAAGATAATGCAAAACCAAGGGTGGGTTGGAGCAGGACGTACTGTATACTCAATACCAATTCTACAGGTGAGTAATCACAGAATTGTGTTATTCTTAGTATACAGTACGTCCTGCTCCAGATAGAATACTTACTATCGGGACATCCAATAGCAGTGTCCATACAGTAGGGTGGGATCCCCAAAAAAGGTAACAGCAGACAGTTTAAGCCACTGCCGCCTGCAAAACCTTGCGGCCAAAAACAGCATCAGCCGAGGCCCTAACATCAACCTTGTAAAACTTAGAAAAGGTATGAACAGAAGACCAAGTAGCGGCCTTGCAAACTTGTTCAACAGAAGCCTGGTGCTGAAAAGCCCAAGAGGCACCAATAGCACGTGTAAAATGAGCAGTAAGGCAGAAGGGGGGATTCTTCCCCTTAGCAGAGTAGGCCTGAATAACAGCCTGACGGATCCATTTGCTGAAAGTAGACTTGGCAGGAGCAAAACCCTTCCTAGGACCAGAAGGGACCATAAAAATACAACTCTGAAGTACTCACCTGTAGAGTTGATATTATATGCATACAGCACGTCCTGCTCCAGTCATAGTAATAACATGTGGGTAATCCTCCGCCTCCGGCGCCGTGCACTGCAGACATGTAGAAAACAAGCTCCTCCCGGCCCTACATATACCGAGGGACCTCCCACAAATCCCCAGCATTGAAAAGCAGTGAGAAAGAGGCCAGGAGAAAACAACCACCCAAAACTGGCAATAATACCAAAGATAACAATCACCAAACAGGGGATCCAGAACAAGGTGAAACAGGGTGGGGTGGAGCAGGACGTGCTTTATGCATATAATATCAACTCTACAGGCGAGTACTTCACAGAGTTGTATTATTCTAAGCATACAACACGTCCTGCTCCAGTCATAGTAATAACATGTGGGACATCCAATAGCAGTGTCCATAAAGAAGGGTGGGATCCCCAACAGAAGGCAACAGCAAGCAGTTTAAACTACTGCCGCCTGCAAAACCTTGCGGCCAAACACAGCGTCAGCTGAGGCCCTAACATCAACCTTGTAAAACTTTGTAAAGGTATGAACGGAAGACCAAGTAGCGGCCTTGCAAACTTGTTCCACAGAGGCCTGGTGCTGAAAAGCCCAAGAAGCCCCAACAGCTCTAGTAGAATGAGCAGTAAGACAAAAGGGGGGAGTCTTCCCCTTAGTAGTATAGGCTTGAACCACAGCCTGACAAATCCATTTACTGATGGGAGACTTGGCGGGAGCCAAGCCCTTCCTAGGCCCAAGAGGCACAACGAAGAGAGCATCCGTCTTCCTAAAGGCCTGAGTGGTAACCAGGTAAGACTTGACACACCTAACCACATCCAAGGAATGCAAAACCCTTTCCTTAGGGTTACTAGGATTAGGGCACAAGGAAGGAAGTACAATATCTTGATTCAAATGAAATGCAGACACAACCTTAGGCAGGAAGTCTGGCTTGAAGCGAAACACCTTATCCTGGTGTCTCTCAAAGTAGGGAGGCTGAATAGACAAGGCAGCCAACTCAGACACACGTCTAACCGAAGTGATAGCTACCAGGAAGACAACCTTGAGTGTGAGCACCGCGAGAGCGGCCTCATGAATGGGCTCAAAAGGAGCCCCCTGCAGGGCCGACAACACCAAGTTCAGATCCCAAACAGGAAGCATAGGTTTCCGAGGAGGACGCACATGAGTGACCCCCTGAAAGAAGGTCTTGATAAGAGGGTGCTGGGCAAAGGACTTCTGAAAGAAGATAGACAGGGCCGAAACCTGGCCCTTCAAGGTACTAAGCTTAAGACCTAAGTCTAGACCATGTTGTAAAAACTCCAGCACCCTGGAGACTAAGAATTCCTGGCAGGAAGAGACCTGGATTCACACCAGTCAATGTAAGCACGCCATACTCTATAATAGATAGCAGCAGAAGTCTTCTTCCTGGCTTGCACCATAGTAGCCACAACAGATGCAGACAAACCTTTTTCCCTTAAGATGGAGGTTTCAATAGCCAAGCCATCAAAGCCAGAGTTAGTAAATTGGGGTGGCGTAGAGACCCCTGAGTCAGAAGATCTGGCAACCTTGGCAGATCGTACTGATCTACTGCCATTTGAACCACGTCTGCGAACCACACTCTTCTTGGCCACCTTGGGGCCACCAGAATCGCGGGTACCCCTTCCAGAGCGATCTTGCGCAGCACTCTGCCCAGAAGGGGAATTGGTGGAAACACATACAGGAGCCGAAACTCCTTCCAAGACATTGACAGGGCATCTGATGCCAGAGCCAGAGGATCCTGAGACAGGGATACAAAGCTCGGTAGCTTGCGATTGTGACGCAAAGAGATCCACGTCTGGCACACTCCAACGGTGACACAGGGACTGAAAAACTCTGTCGCAGAGGGACCATTCCCCCTGACGGACGATCCCCTGCTCAGAGCATCTGCTAGCAGATTCTCCGCCCCCGGAATGTAGACAGCCGAGATGCATTGGACATTGGTCTCTGCCCATGTTAGAATCAGAGACACCTCCTGGAGAGCACCCTTGCTCCGGGTTCCTCCCTGATGATTGATGTAGGCTACCGCCGTCCTGTTGTCTGAGCGTCCCTGAACCCAGACCCTTCAGGTGCTGGGTCAATCGTTCCAGCACCAATCTGACCGCCCCGAGTTCCAGGACATTGATAGGAAGATGGGCCTCCTGAGGGCCCCACCTCCCCTGGAAGCGCAGGGACTTCCAGAATCCCCCCCAGCCCGAAAGACTGGCATCCGTTGTGACCGTCTCCCAAGAGGGAGCCAGGAAGGATCTGCCCCTTGTCAAGTTCCTGTGGTCCAACCACCACGCAAGGGAATGTCTGACCGAGGGGGGAATCACCCAGCTGTCGTCCAAGGACGCTGGGTCCTTGTTCCATACTGACAGAAGGTGAAGCTGCAGGGTTCTCAAATGAAACTGGGCAAAGGGCACCACCTCAAAGCTTGCCACCATCGAGCCCACCAACTGCATTCCCTGCCGGATGGAGGGATGAGGGTTCGAGAGCAGGGACCTCGCCTGCGTTGTCAGAGCTTCCACCTTCTGCGGAGGAAGGAATATCCTTGACTGAACCGAGTCCAGAATCATCCCAGGAACGGGGTCACTGAGGAGGGGGACAGAGAGGACTTTGGGTAATTGATCACCCAGCCGAAGGACTCCAGGGTGGACACCACCAACCGAGTGTCCAGTTCTGCCTGCCGCAGAGACCGAGAGGTGATGAGTATATCGTCCAGGTAGGGCAACACGCGTATGCCCTTTAGTCTTAAGAGAGACATCACCCCTGCCAGCACCTTTGTGAACACCCTGGGAGCCGACGTAAGGCCGAATGGCAGGGCCACGAACTGATAATGCTGATCCAACAGAGCAAATCTGAGAAACCTTTGGTGCCCTGGGAATACCGGAACGTGCAGGTAAGCGTCCTTGATGTCCATAGATGTCATGAAGTCCCCTGGATGCAGCGAGGCAATGATTTGTTTCTGACAAATCTGTTTAGGATTTTCAAATCCAGAATGGGTCTGACTGACCCGTCCTTTTTGGGCACCGTGAATAAAACCCCATGCCCCTGTCTCTTAAGGGGACCTCGCAGATGACCCCGAGCTCCAGAAGGTCCTGCACAGCCAACATCAAGACTCGAGCTGAGGCAGGGTCCTGTGGGATCCGAGACCCAACAAACCTGGTAGGGGGCAGTACAGCAAATTCTATCTTGTAACCGGAGGAGACTACCTCCTGAATCCACCGGTCTAGGACAAGGCGTCTCCAGACATGCTCGAAGTGCTGTAGACGTCCCCCCACCCTGACGGGCGAGGGCGCCCCTTCATGCTTGGGGGGTCTTGGGCCCCCAGGAGGAACCAGGACGGCGTTCTCGGTTCTTGTTCCAGGACTCTGCGCGAGACCCAGCGAAGGACACCCCTCTACCCTGCTTGGCCCCACGGTAGGGGGTCAAATGGGAGCTTGGGCCACGAAAGGGCCAAATCTGACGCTTGCGCTGGGGCAACTTGCCACCCTTGGCAAAGATATCTAACCTTTCTCCAAACAGGCGCAGCCCTTTAAATGGAAGCCCCGTAAGGGCCTTCTTGGCGACGTTGTCAGCAGCCCACTGGCGTAACCAGATCGCACGGCGTATGGCTACCACCAGAGCAGAGGATCTAGCGCTCAGCTTAATAGCATCGTCTGATGCAGATAGGATATAATTCACAAAGGTCTCACAGGTGGCCAGAGCGTTGGCGGCCTCAGAGGGCAAGTCATTTGCCCCTTCCAGAGCAGTCTTAACCACCGTCCTGAGCACCACCGCCGTGATGGCTAAGGCGCAAACCGGGCGGAGCGACACTCCCCCAAATGCAAAGGCATGACATGCCAACTGATCAACTCGCCGATCCTCTAAATCCCGCAGCGTAGTAGTGTCAGGGGAGTGCATAATAGAGGTGTTGGACAGACTCAGAATCGGGGCATCGACCTCGGGCAGCGATGTCCAACACTTAACCAGATTGGCAGGAAATGGATACTTCTTATTCACAGCTTTAGGAATCCCCTGGAGTTTGCTGGGATGTTCCCATTCTTTCAGCACTAGGCTATTAAAATGAGTTTGTTTGGGAAAATCCAACCGCACCCTAGCGGTATGAAACAAATCACCCCTTTGTCGAGGAGCCGTGGGAGGGGGAGAGAGGGATAACACATCAAAGATCTGGGACAGCAGTCCATCAATGTCGTCCTGGGACCAATGATCAGAACCAGACTCCTCCTGACTCCTGGACTCGTCATCGTAGGACCCTGAGTCAGAGAGCAGTTCCCCTTCCTCTGATGGGGAATGTGCATAGGAAAGCAGTAAATCATCAGATTCTACAGGAAGAATAGTAGATTCAGGATTTAAATGACGCCTCTTGGCAGTAGCCTTGCGCGCCAATGAGCCAGCGATGAAGTTTTCCACACTAGCCAGTCTAGAGGCCAAATCAGCGTCAGAATCCCCACTAGTATTGGGGGTTAGGCTCAAGCTTGGGGGAGTAGGGGAAGTAAGGCGTGGTGCGGGCCCAGCCTTGGAAGAGGTGGGGAGACCGGCTAGCGTCTGCTGGGCACAAGGGACGCAGACCCGTGCATTGTCACCGCTGCTAGGTAAGACCCCACAAGCTACACACAGACGGGCTTGTCCCAAAGGGACCCCGTTCACAATATCCTTGGATGCCTCCATATGGTGATTACTAAATTCAATATGCCAGTAGGGATTGACGCTATAAGCAACCCTGGATGCCCCAATAACCCGCTGGGAAGTGGGAGTAATTTCTGAAAATGGTCTGGACCGGGCGCTAGGTCGGGCCAGGAGAAGCCACCGAGGACCGCTGTCTGAAAGACACAAGGGGAACAGGGATGTCAGAGCCGAGCGCGAAGAAGCAAGCTAGGGAAAAGATCGCCAAGCGGAACGCGCCAGACCGACCCCCCCCCGGAGAGCGCGAAGCTCGAAGGCGTTCAGCCAATCAGGAGAAAACAGTAGATATGTCAGAATCACTTCAGAGAAAACGTCTGAGTGAATACAGGGATAAAAAACGCCGTAGCTTCCCCGAACAGGGCTGCCGTATGCGCCATAGAGAACAATAAAAACGCTGCGGTTAGTTAAAAACTTAAAAGTGAAGCGCGCTCTGACACCCGGTAGCGGTAAAAGCCATAGGACTCTAGTGTAATTAGGGCAAGGATAGGCCATCAAACACACAACCCCCCCCCTCTTTTTCCCCCCACTAATGGGGGAATCTAGGGAGGAAGGTGACCCGAATACAGGGTTCACCATTACATGGGACATGGGGGCACTGGTGCGGGAGGGGCATCCAACTGAAGGCTCACCATTCGCCTTAACCGCCTACCCTATGGTGGGGGATTGCGGTGGAGACTAGCTCCGTAAGCACACTAGGTGCTGCCTACCTTCACCCAACCAACGCAGCCCAGGCTGGGAGGCATTAATTCACAATGAGGACTGGTGGAAATAGTCCCGCAGGGCCTCGGGCTGTCGAGCCCCGCCCGCCTGCGAGAGCGTGATACTTCATGTCTTCGCAGTTCCAGCACTGCAGAGAAATCTGGGGATTTGTGGGAGGTCCCTCAGTATATGTAGGGCGGGGGATTACCCACATGTTATTACTATGACTGGAGCAGGACGTGCTGTATGCTTAGAATAAAAGCATCAGTCGGGCACAATGAAGGAAGAACAATGTCCTGATTCAAATGAAAGGCAGACACTACCTTAGGCAGAAAATCTGGCTTGAAGCGAACCACCACCTTGTCCTGCTGTCTCTCATAGTAGGGGGGCTGAATGGAAAGCGCAGCCAACTCAGACACACGCCTAACAGAGGTGATAGCCACCAGAAAGACAGCTTTGAGCGTAAGAATGGCCAGGGTAGCAGCCTGCATAGGTTCAAAGGGAGCACCCTGCAAGGCTGACAAAACCCAAGTTCAAATCCCAAACAGGCACCATAGGCTTACATGGGGGACGCACATGAGTGACCCCCTGGAAAAAAGTCCTGATCAGAGGGTGCTGAGCAAAGGACTTCTGGGAAAAAAACAGCCAGGGCAGAGACCTGCCCCTTCAGAGTACCGAGTTGGAGCCCCATCTCCAACCCATGCTGCAGGAACTCCAGAATCCTGGGAATAGAGAACACACGACAGGGAAGAGACCTAGACTCACACCAGTCAATGTAGGGACGCCAAACCCTGTAATAAATGAAGAAGAAGACTTCTTTCTAGCCCTTATCATGGTATCAACCACCGATGTAGATAGCCCCTTCTCCATCAAGATGGAGGTTTCAGCAGCCAGGCTGTCAAAGCCAGAGTTTGTAAATTGGGATGGCGTAGGGAGCCCTGAGTGAGCAGGTCTGGCACCATGGGTAGAACGTACTGATCTACTGCCAGCTGCACCACCTCTGCGAACCACACTCTTCTTGGCCACCTGGGGCCACCAGAATTGCTGACACCCCTTCCAGAGCAATCTTGCGCAGAACCCTGCCCAGCAGGGGGAATGGAGGGAAGACATACAGAAACTGAAAGTCCTGCCATGACATTGCTAGAGCATCCGTGGTCAAGGCCAGAGGATCCTGGGACAGGGAGACAAAGGCCAGGAGCTTGTGATTGTGACGGGACGCAAACAGATCCACATCTGGTTGGCCCCAACGGTGACAAAGAGATTGGAACACCCTGTTCCATAGGGACCATTCTCCCTGGCGAGAGGTCCCCCTGCTCAGAGAGTCTGCCAGGAGATTTTCCACCCCCGGGATGTACACAGCTGATATGCAGGGGACATTGGTCTCCGCCCAGGTCAGGATCAGAGACACTTCCTGGAGGGCCCTCTTGCTCCGGGTCCCTCCCTGATGATTGATGTAGGTAACTGCTGTCTGGTTGTCCGAGCGCACCTGAACAGGCAGGCCCCGAAGGTGAGTAGTCAAGTGAGCCAGAACTAACCTGATCGCCCGCAGCTCCAAGGCGTTAATAGGTGTGTGGGCCTTCTGAGGGCCCCACCTTCCCGCAGGGACTTCCATAACCCCCCCCCCCCCCCCCCCAACCTGACAGACTGGCATCCATGGTGACTGTCTCCCAGGAAGGGGTCAGAAAGGATCTGCCCCCCAACAGATTCCTTGAGTCCATCCACCAAGAGAGGGACCTCCTGACCAGTGGGGAAAGCACACAGACCCTGTCCAGGGACGCTGGATCCTTGTCCCACACTGACAGGAGGTGGAGTTGCAGAGGCCTCAAGTGGAACTGAGCATAAGGGACCGCCTCGAAGCACGCCACCATCAGGCCCACCAGCTGCATTCCCTGCCTGATGGAGGGATGACGACAAGATAGCAGGAACTGGACCTGTGAAATCAGACTGTCCACCTTCTGTTGAGGAAGGAAAATCCTTGCCTGAACTGTATCCAGATTCATTCCTAGGAAGGGAGTCACCAAGGAGGGGGACAGCGAAGACTTGGGGTGGTCGATCACCCACCCAAATGACTCCAGGGTGGACACCACCAGTTGATTATCCAATTCTGCCTGATGTAGAGATTGGGAGGTGATGAGAATGTCGTCCAGATAAGGCAGCACGCAGACGCCCTGAAACCTGAGCAGAGACATCACGCCAGCCAGCACCTTGGTGAACACCCTGGGAGCTGAGGTGAGACCAAAGGACAATGCCACAAACTGGTAGTGTTGATCCTCCAGAGCGAATCTGAGGAACCTTTGATGACCTGGAAATACAGGAACATGAAGGTAAGCATCTTTGATATCCACAGAAGTCATGAAGTCCCCTTGGCGCAGGGAACTGATGGCAGAGCACAGAGTTTCCATGCGAAAGCGCCTGCTCCTGACAAATTTGTTGAGGATCTTCAAGTCCAGGATGGGCCTGAGTGACCCATCTTTTTTGGGTACTGTGAATAGGTTGAAATAGAAGCCCTTGCCTTTTTCCCTTAGAGGTACCTTGCAGATGACCGCCAGCTCCAGGAGGCCATGCACTGCCTGCACTAGCTCCTGAGCTGACACAGGGTTCTGAGGAATCCGGGATCTGATGAACCTTGGGGGGGCAGACCGCAAACTCTCCGGATGGGTGAGGGCGCCCCATCATGCCTGAGGGGGCTTGGGAGAGGACTTAATCTTGGGGCCCCAGGAGGAACCAGGACGTCCACGTCCTCTGCCCCTACCCCAGAAGTCTCCCCGGGCCCCAGTAAAGGAAACCCCCTCCCTTGTCTAGCACCACGGTAGGGGGGAGGAGAAGGAGCCCTGACCTCAAAAGGGCCGAGACTGCCGCCTGCGCTGGGGTAACCTGCCTCTCTTAGCAAAAAGGTCCAGGCGGTCCCCAAACAGGCGTAGTCCTTTGAAGGGAAAACCAGTGAGGGCCTTCTTGGCAGCATTGTCAGCAGCCCACTGGGGCAGATGTTCTGGCACACATTCTAATGGTGTCATCCAAGGCAGAAAGGACAAAATTTACAAAAACATCACAACTAGAGTGCATTTAATACCTCACAAGGCAAATCATCAGGGGCACTCTAGTATATTTCTGAGCAGGGTCCTAATGGCCACAGCCGTAATGGCCGAGGCACAGACCGGGCGCAGCGCCGTCCCCATGGGACGCCAGCTGGTCAATGCACCGGTCCTCAGCATCCCGCAGGGTAGTAGAGTCAGGGGAGTGCATAACAGAGGTGTTAGATAATCCTAGGACCACTTCGGGAGGGGATGACCAACACTTAACCACATCAGCAGGAAAGGGATACTTCCTATCCCAACTCTTAGGTACACCGGGAAGTCTACTGGGACGTTCCCATTCCTTGAGCACAAGGTTATTGAAATGTGCTTGCTCAGGAAATTCCAAGCGTGACTTAGCGGTATGGAAAAGTTCCCCCCTTTGCCTGGGAGCCGCAACAGGGGGAGAAATGGACAGAACCTCAAAAATCTGGGCCAGCAATCTATCAGTATCATCCGGGGCCCAGGGGTCAGAGCCAGAATAGCCATGACCCCTGGGCCTCTCATCAGATGACCCCAAGTCGGAGAATAGCTCCCCTTCGTCCGAAGGGGTATAGCCACAAAGATGCCAAAACTCATCAGTTTCTATAGGGAAAAGTGACATTAGGCGTTAAGTGCCGCTTTTTAGCAGGGGCCTTACGCGCCAAAGTATTAGCAATTAATTTCTCAACACTAGCCAGTCTAGAAGACACATCAGGCTAAGAATCCCCACTTGTATGCAACTCCGTAGGAGTGAAATTTAAGCTTGAGGGGGTAGGTGAAGTGAAACGAGGTGCAGGCCCAGCCACTGGAAGGACAGATTGCAGCGCAAGCACCTGCTCGGCACAGGGTACACAGACCTGCGCCTTGTCAGCGTCAACATGAGACTGCCCACACGCTACACACAGCCGAGCTTGTCCCGAAGGAACCCCGGTCACATTGTCCTGAGATGCCTCCATATGGTGATTATAGCGGCACTATAGGCGGATAGGGATTAACGCTATACAGCAACCCGGGATGCCCCAATAACCCGCTAGGGAAGTGGGAGTAATTACACTAGGCCTCACAAGTTAACTAATAGAGGGCCAGGAGAAGCCAATGGATTCACCCGTCTGAAAGACACAATCAAATGAGCCGTAAGCAGACAATAATAAAAAGGTGGTAATAAAGCCGCCTGCGAGAGCACTTACGGACCGCGGTAGGTAGAGGTCCGTCACGCAGAAGCCGACCAAGCAGACAAAATGGCGTTGGTATACCTCGAGGGGCGGGCCCGCACAAGCAATGACGTGGAACTCGCCAGAGACAGGCCCCCCCCCCCCCCCCCGAAGAGCACAAAGCCAACGCGTGACAAGCAGCCAATGACGGCGCGCCGCCGCCTGAGGTAACGCCGCCGCCAAGCGTGGAACATGGTGAAAAAAAAAGGTGCGCGGCGGCAATTTTAAATATAGTAATAATAAAATAAGTCAGCGTGGTGGCTGACACGAAGCATAATGTAATAAAGCACAAAGCCAATACACGAATACACATACACACCCCCACCTCTTTCCCCCCGAAGGCTACAAGGAGAGGGAGGGAGGACAGCGGCCACTTGACATGGGGTCCACCGATAGACAGGGGCAATAGTGCGGGAGGGGCATCCCATAGAGGCTCACCATAAGCCTGAACCGCCTACTCTTTGGTGGGGGATTGCAGTGGAGCAGTGCTCCTAAGCACCTAACAGCGGTGCTGCCTACCATCACCCGACCAGCGCAGCCAAGGCTGGGAGGCAATTACTGATGGAACGGGTGGGAACAGTCCTACAGGGCCGCAGGCTAATAGCCCCGCTCACCTGCGAGTAGAGAGCCATTTCTTGTCCTTCGCAGTCCAGACTGCAGAGAAAATCTGGGGATTTGTGGGAGGTTCCTGGGTATTTGAGGGGCTGGGAGGAGCCTATTTTCGATGTCTCTGCAGTCCAGCGCCATCTGGCGGAGTATTACCCGATAGTAGGTATTCTATCTGGAGCAGGACGTACTGTATACTAAGAATACAAGACGTGTTACAGGTGACTGTTACTGTCTGTCC
Source organism: Gastrophryne carolinensis (assembly GCA_027917425.1). Lineage (NCBI taxonomy): Eukaryota > Metazoa > Chordata > Amphibia > Anura > Microhylidae > Gastrophryne > Gastrophryne carolinensis. The sequence continues at coordinate 44,490,848 of CM051238.1, forward strand.
TGGGCCCACATGACATTTCTCTTGCATGGTGTGAAATACCATGGCCATTTCTGGTTTTGTAATGCTGGGTTACATCCAGTTGTCTTTTGTGCTCCCCTAAAAGGCATCATTTTACACGCATTCCACAAGCAGCAATATCGTCTATTCAGAGCCATGAAGGGTGCAGGGTAAAGGGACCACAATGACCCACATAAATGCTGCTGTAACAAAAGCAGCTATTAATTTCCTCATGCTTAGCGGAGGTGGGTAATTGTAAATAGAAACACAAGGGCTATTAAATACACCATCTAATGAGACCACATAAAGCCCACTTACCAGGGTCTATCTGGTGATCCCAGAGGACTGTATGCAGTCACCGTGATACCTTTTGACTGGCAATATTCAACAAGCTTCTTCTGTGACAGGTAAGGGTGGATTTCAAACTAAAAAAGCAATTTATAAAATATATAGTTGGAAAATTTCATTAAAATACAGTATTGCAGCCAGTATTGTGTTGTACCCTGTTAGCCACCCGAAGCAATAGAAAGTGAAGAAATCAGGGCATACCTTTTCAGGCAGAGTATGTTTAAAGGTAAGATTTCGAGAGTCTATAGTAGTAAAACAACTTACTACTATAGTAGTAAAAAAAATAACAACAATTCCCCCTTACATAATAAATATCTGGCAATATATGGAGGTATTTAGTAACTAGAATCCATATGGAAATCCCAAGGTCCATCCTGCAGGGCCACCATACCATGAGGATGGTGTTCCCTTTAAAATTTATACCTCCAGCACTTGAGGAGCTAACCCTTAAACTGGTGGCCCCATGGAGCCGACATTCATTTAGCTTGACCAACTTCAACTGGCATGCATAAGTGGGTCAATTCGGTACAGAGAGCAAATAAGAAAAAAAAAAAAAAAAAAAAAAAAAAAAAAAAAAAGTACTCACGTGTAGAATTAATTTCTCTTCCATTATTACTTCAGGACATCAGACATTCAGAGACAAATGGGTTAACGTCTCGACCGAAGGGCGTGGACTACAAGACAAAGGTGCGGCTCCAACTCCCGGGGCCTATATCCTCTTGGCTGACTTCTTCCACATCAGTTTAATTAAAAGCAAGTAGAACAGCCGCCCGGGAGACGTTCTATCTCCTGTTGGAGACAAAAGGCTGGAGACCAAATGACAAGTCTCCTTTCTCCATTTATTTATTTTTAATGCTGATCACACGTCACACTATTTACATTTTACATCCTCACCAAGACTAGGCATCCAAGGCATGGACATAGCAACCTAGCAGATAGGGAGGGTCTGATGTCCTGAAATAATAATGGAAGAGAAATTAATTCTACAGGTGAGTATTCACAGAATTCCATCTCTTCCATTTTACTTCAGGCCATCAGACTTAATTCAGAGACGAATGGGACCTTCAAAAGCAGTACCCTTACTTCAGGGTGGGATCCAAAAAATACAATTCTGTAAGTACGCACCAGTAGAATTGTTTTTGACTGTGTCCTGTTCAGGTCGCTCCATTTCTGACATGTGGGTAATCCGCCACAAGGTGGCGCAGTGACTGCAAGATCAAAAATCGTAGCCCCTCCCGGCTCCATATAAGGCAGATGTCTCCCAAAAATCCCCAGTGGTTCAAAAACAGTAAAGCAGAGACAGGCCGGGAGGCCAAGAAACCATGTTACTTCACATAGCTTCAACATGTACTCTCTCAAAAGGACAAGTTCCATATACAATGGTAATCACCATAACAGGCAATAGGAGATAACAAGAACAAGGGTGGGGTGGAGCGACCTGAACAGGACACAGTCAAAAACAATTATACAGGCGAGTACTCACAGAACTGTATTTTTCCCAGTGTCCTGTTTAGGTCGCTCCATTTGGGACATCCAAAAGCAGTGTCCAAAAAAAGGGTGGGATCCCCAGTGAGCAACAGCAAGTAGTTCATGACACTACCGCCTGAAGCACCTTACGGCGAAAAACAGCATCAGATGAGGCCCTAACGTCAACCTTGCAAAACTTCATAAAAGGTACTAACAGAAGACCAAGTAGCGGCCTTACAAACTTGTTCAACAGAGGCCTGGTGCTGAAAAGCCCAGGAGGCACCAATAGCCCTAGTAGAATGAGCAGTAACACAGAAGGGGGGTTCCTTCCCCTTGGCAGAGTAGGCTTGCACCACCGCCTGTCTGATCCACTTGCTGAGAGTGGATTTGGCTGGAGGCAGACCCTTCCTAGGCTCGTCAGTGAGGACAAATAGAGAATCTGATTTCCTGAAGGCTCTGACCACATCCAAGGCATGGAGGGTCCTTTCCTTAGAATTAGAAGGTGTGGGACACAAGGAAGGCAAAACAATGTCCTCATTAAGGTGAAAAGAAGAAACAACCTTAGGTAAAAAATCCGGTTTTAGGCGAAATACCACCTTATCCTGATGCCGCTCAAAATAAGGAGGCTTCATACAAAGCGTAGCCAGCTCTGAAACGCGACGCACCAAAGTGATTGCTACCAAAAGACCACTTTTAGAGTCAAAATGGATAGAGCAGCATCGCACAAGGGCTCAAAAGGAGGACCCTGGAGAGCAGAAAGCACCAAGTTCAAATCCCACACCGGTAACACAGGCTTACGCGGTGGACGTACATGAGTAACTCCTTGGAAAAAAGTCTTGATAAGTCTATGATTGGCAAAAGATCTTTGGAAAAAAATGGCCAAGGCCGAAACCTGGCCCTTGAGGGTACTCAGCTGGAGACCCGAGTCCAAGGAACTTCAAAATCCTTGAAAAAAAGAATGTGCGACAAGTGAGACTCTTGGACTCACACCAGGCAATGTAGGCATGCCAAACTCTGTAATAAATCATGGAGGAGGATTTCTTCTGAGCCTGAATCATGGTACGCACGACCGAGGCAAACAGCCCCTTCTCCATCAAGATGGAGGTTTCAGCTGCCAAGCCGTCAAAGCCAGCGTTTGTAAATTGGGGTGGCGCAGCAACCCCTGTGTGAAAAGCCCTGGATAGTCGGGCATGACGTAGCGATCCACTGACATCTGAACTATGGCCGCAAACCAACTCCGCCTTGGCCAGCGAGGAGCCACCAGAATGGTTGGTACCCCCTCCTGGGCTATCTTGCGCAACACTCGACCCAGGAGTGGAAACGGAGGAAAGGCGTAAAGGAGCCCGAACTCCATCCAAGGAATTGCCAGAGCATCCGTGGCGAAGGCCAGCGGATCCCTTGCCAGGGAGACGAACCTTGGAAGCTTGCGATTGTGCCTGGACGCGAAAAGGTCCACATCCGGCTGACCCCAGCGGCGACACAGAGCGTGAAAGATCTTGTTGCTGAGAGACCATTCCCCCAGACGAGAGATCCCCCTGCTCAGGGAGCCTGCCTCCTGGTTCTCCACCCCGGGGATGTAAACCGCCGAGATGCAGGAAACATTCTCCTCCGCCCAAGTCAAGATCTGGGTCACCTCGACGGCTCGCTTGCTCCGAGTCCCGCCCTGGTGATTGATGTAGGCGACAGCCGTCTGAGCGGACCTGGACCGCACGACCCCGTAGATGGAGAGTCAAATGGAGCCGGACCAACTGGATCGCTCTCAGCTCCAGGAGATTGATGGGCAAGTGGGCCTCCCGCGGACCCCACTGGCCCTGGAACTTCAGCGATTGCCAAAAACCTCCCCAGCCGGTCAGACTGGCATCCGTGGTGACAATCTCCCAACGAGGAGTCAGAAAGGACCTGCCCGCTAGAAGATATCTGGAGTCCAACCACCACGAGAGGGACTGCCTGGCCAGAGGAGACAGTGAGAATTCCTGCTCCAGGGACTCCTGTGTCCAGTCCCAACCGGTCAAAAGATTCAATTGAAGAGGCCTCATGTGAAACTGATCGAAGGGCACTGACTCGAAGCATGACACCATGAGACCCACCAGCTTCATCCCCAGACGGATTGAGGGCCGCTGACAAGCCAGTAAGGCCTGCACCTGCGTCTGGAGGCCCTCCACCTTCTGCTGGGGCAGGAATACCTTGACCTGAGAGGTGTCCAATGTCATGCCCAGGAAGGACCTCACCATTGGGGGAGTGATAGAAGACTTGGGATAATTGATCACCCATCCGAAGGCCTCGAGAGTGGACAACACCGTCCGGGTATCGCTCTCGGCCTGCTGAAGAGATTAAGCCGCAATCAGCAATTCGTCCAGATAAGGAAGAACACGAATGCCCTGGTTCCTCCGGAGGGCCATGACGCCTGCCAGCACCTTGGTGAACACCCTGGGGGCTGAGGATATCCCGAAAGGCAGCGCCACAAACTGGTAATGCTGATCCTCCAGCGCAAACCTCAGGAACTTCTGATGTCCCTAGAATATCGGGATGTGCAGGTAAGCATCCCTGATGTCCACCGTGGTCATGAGTCGCCCGGCCGAAGCAAGCTCACCGCGGACCGTAAGGTCTCCATGCGAAAATGCCTGACCCTGACAAACTTGTTGAGACCCTTCAGGTCCAGGATAGGCATCAGAGTACCATCCTTCTTGGGCACCGTGAACAGATTGGAGTAGAACCCTCAACGTCGCTCCGAGTGCGGCACAGCAGGCCCTGCGCCGTAAATGGGTTCTGGGATATCCGCGACTGAAGAAATCTTTGGGGCGGCCAAGCTGCCAGCTCTATTTTGTAACCGGAGGACACCACCTCCTGAATCCACCTATGCGAGACGTGCAGTCTCCAAACGTGAGCAAAAAGTAGAAGCAGTCCCCCCACCCAAATGGGTGAGGGTGCCCCCTCATGCCCGAGAGGACTTGGTAGGAGGCTTGGATTTAGTTCCCCAGGAGGGATTGGATCGGCCGCGAGACCTACCTCGTCCCCAGGAATCTCTGCGGCCATCTGAAAAGAAAGAGCCTCTTCCTCTTTGAAAGAAGCAATAGGCAGACGAACCCCGAAAGGCTAGAGGAGAGAGAACAAATGCCTGATCCAGAGACAAGGGGCTCTTGTCCCATACTGACAAGAGCAGGAGCTGAAGAGGCCTCATGTGAAATTGTGCATAGGGAACTGCCTCGAAGCAGGACACCATCTGTCCCACCAGCTGCATCCCCTGCCGGATGGAGGGGTGAGGGCAGGACAGAAGGAAATGGACCTGAGCTTGCAGGGAGTCCACCTTCTGCTGAGGAAGAAAGATCCTAGACTGAACCGTATCCAGATTCATGCCCAGAAAGGAAGTCACCAGAGATGGAGACAGGGAAGACTTGGGGTGATTGATCACCCAGCCGAATGACTCCAGAATGGTCACCACCCACTGGGTATCCAGCTCTGCCTGATGGAGAGACTGAGAAGCGATGAGAAGGTAGTCCAGACAGGGAATAATGCGAACGCCCCGAGCCCTGAGGAGAGCCATGACACCCGCCAGCACCTTGGTAAAGACTCTGGGGGCCGAGGTGAGACCGAAGGACGGTGCCACAAATTGGTAGTGCTGGTCCTCCAGCGCGAACCTGAGGAATCTCCGATGCCCTGGGAAGACTGGAACATGCAGTTAAGCGTCCTTGATGTCTATAGAGGACATGAAGTCCCCCGAGCGCAGGGAGCCGACAGTCGAGCGCAGAGTTTCCATGCGAAAGTGCCTTGCCCTGACAAATTTGTTGAGCAGTTTTAAATCCAGGATGGGCCTGATGGAGCCATCCCTTTTGGGCACTGAAGAGATTGGAATAATGTCCCTGACCTCTTTCCCAGAAAGGGACCTGACGGATAACCCCCATGTCCAGAAGGTTTCTCACCACCAGAACCAGACCTTGAGCTGCCAGGGGGTCCTGAGGCATCCGAGAAATCTGGAGGGCGACCAGGCAGCGAACTCTCTTGTAACCGGGAGGACACCACCTCCTGAATCCACCGGTCTGAGACGTGCCGTATCCAGACATGAGCGAAGAGCCTCAGCCGTCCCCCCACCCGGATGGGTGAGGGCGCCTCTTCATAGCTGGGGAGGCTTGGGGGAAGACTTGGAACCCCAGGAAGAACCTGGACGGGCCCGTCCTCTGCCTCTGCCCCAGAAGTCTCCCCTGTGTCCCACAAAGGATACCCCTCTCACAGACCTAGGTCCACGGTAGGAGGTGGCAAAGGCACCTGAACCCCGAAAGGGCCGCGGCTGTTTCTTACGTTGAGGCAACTTACCTCCCTTTGCAAACAGGTCCAAACGATCACCAAATAGGTGCAGCCCCTTAAAAGGGGAGCCCCATGAGAGCCTTCTTAGCAGCGTTATTGGCTGCCCACTGGTGCAGCCAAACAGAACGGCGGATAGCAACCACCAAGGCAGAGGTTCTGCTACACATCCTAATGGCGTCATCCAAGGCCGAAAGGATATAAGCAATAAACATCTCCCAATGTGACAAGGCCCTGAACTCGGCACTGGAAGTATCATCAGGGGTGCCTTCCAGCAGACCCTTGAGGAGAGTCCCAATAGCCACAGCAGTAATAGCAGAAGCACAGACACGGCGCAAGGCAGAGCCTACACAGGCAAAAGCATGGGAAGCCAGCTGGTCAATATGCCGGTCCTCACTATCCTTCAGGGTAGTGGAGTCAGGTGAATGCACCACAGAGGTGTTGGACAACCCCAATACTGGAGAATCCACTTCTGGGGGGGTTGACCAACACTTTACCACTTCAGTGGGAAAAGGATACCTTTTATCCCAGCCCTTAGGGATCCCGGGGAGTCGGCTGGGACGTTCCCATTCTTTGAGAACAAGATTATTGAAATAGGTCTGTTCTGGAAATTCCAAACGTGGCTTAGCAGTATTGAACAATTCCCCCCTGTTGCTTGGGAGCTACAGCAGGAAGGGAAAGCACCTCAAAGTCAACAGTCTATTGGTGTCATCAGCATCCCAATGATCAGAGCCAGAGTCCGCGCCACTGTAAAGCTGATCATCAGACAGCTCTGAATCCGAGAATAATTCCCCCTCCTCAAGTGGGGTATAGCCAGCAATGTCAAGGAATTCCTCAGTCTCCATAGCAATGACAGATGCACCAGGTGCAACATGCCGCCTCTTAGAGCTAGCAATCAACCTCTCAATGTTAGCCAACCTAGAAGACACGTCAGGCTGAGACTCCCCACTAGTATTCAGCTCACTGGGAGTCAAGATCAAGCGAGGGGGAGTAGGTGAAGACATAGTGGGCACAGCCCCAGCCACAGACAGCCCAGAATAAAGCGCGAGCACCAGCTGGGCGCTGGGTACGCAGACCTGCACACATAACCACCCACAGGGGATACCCCACACACAGCCGGGCTTGTCCCGAAGGGACCCAGAGCACAATATCCTGTGAAGCCTCCATATGGGGATTATAGTGGCACAACTGGCCAATAGGAATTACGCTGTAAAGGCAACCCGGGATGCCCCAAATGTCCGCAAGGGAAGTGGGAGGATTTAACAGCTTAGGCCTGTAATAAAGTTAGTGTAACTAATAAAGGGGACAGGACCGGGAGAAACCTCTTAATACAGTTTTCCCGCCTGAAAGACACAAGCAAGACACCCCATAAGTCCACAGAAATTAAATATGAATAAAAAACAAGCCTGCAGGGGCACTCACGGACCGCGGTGGGGAGTCAGCAATCACACCGAGGACCAAAATGGCGCTGAAGGAACCTCAAGGGGCGGGCAGCAGGGAGAGACGACACGGAGCGCGCCAACGATAGGCCCCGCCCCCTCCGAAGAGCGCGTAGACAGACCCATGGCCGGAAGCCAATAGGCGCACAGTGGTGTCTGAGGTGACGCCGCCGACCGCCGCAAGGCGCGCGCGTTGGCAAATTTAAAAAATAAAAATGACGCCAGGAGAAATCAGGGTGCGGAGCCGAGACACAAAGGCACACACTATATAATATATATTATATATATATATATCCCCCTCCCCCAAACAAACGGGACAGCGAGAGAGGGGAGGGTGGCAGCCAGCTAAAGGAGACCCACCGATTACCAGGGCGGGGGGGAACGAGAGGCGGAAGGGGCATCCCAAACCAGGTTCACCATAACCTGCACCGTCTAACCTTTGATGGGGTATTGCGGTTGGAGCAAGGCTCCCAGAAACACCTGTAAAAGGTGCTGCCTACCATCACCCGACCAGCGCAGCCAAATCTAGGAGTCACTCGACCAGCGCAGCCAAAGCTAGGAAGCACAATAGAGAGATGGAAAGGGTGGGAATAGTCTTACAGGGCCGCGCTGTGGCCCGAGCACACGCAGGCCAAGATGTGGAGAATGGTGCCAGACGGGGAACCGTACGAGCACCTCGAGGGGCGGGCCGCGTAGCCGTGGCGCGAAACCAGGGCGCCCAGTCAAGCAGGAGGAAGAAACGGCCCAGAAGAGGCCCCTCCCCCCGCCACAGAGCGCTCGCACAAGCCAGGAGGGCGCACGCACAGAGCAGCGGCCAGGCCGCTCCCGTTGGGAACCCTCACCCTCCCCTCGCACACAGAGCCCTGACAGCTGGAGGGGAGAGGAGACGGAGACCAGGAACGAGGGAGGTGAGTATAAGCACAGTAAAGACACACACACGATGATTCAGAATAAAGCTTGTGGGTAACATGAGGGAATAAAAATGGCCCCTAGGTGGTCCCTCCCCCCCCCCCCATATACAGGCTCACCATTGCCTATGGCCGGCTACCCTTCGGGAGAGGGTCTGCGGCCCAGAGCTTAGCTTCACCGAAAGCCTGTCCCTCGGCGCTCCCCTACTGTCATAAGTTCCGTAGCCGAGGCTGGGAGGCAGGTCCACGGAAGGAGGCAGGAATTGGGATGCAGTGGCCAACAGGCTTAGAATGCCCCGCTCGCTTGCAAGATCCAGAGAGTAGCAAAAATGATCCTCGCAGCGAGACTGCAAGATGAATTCTGGGGATTTTGGGAGACATCTGCCTTATATGGAGCCGGGAGGGGCTACGATTTTTGATCTTGCAGTCACTGCACCACCTTGTGGCAGATTACCTACATGTCAGATATGGAGCGACCTGAACAGGACACTGGGAAAAACCTTATTCCTTACTCTCAGGAATAAGACCTTACAAGACCTTTAACTCACTACAGTTAGTAAGACTTTCCTACCAAAACGACATCCGCCGAGGCTCTAACAATCCACCTTATAGAATTTGATAAAAGTATCAACTGAAGGCCAAGTAGCAGCTTTGCATACTTGTTCTACCGAAGCTTGATGCTGAAAAGCCCAGGATACTCCAATAGCTCGTGTCGAATGAGCAGTAATCCTAAAGGGAGGATCCTTCCCTTTGGAAACATAGGCTCTTCTCACTGCTTCTCTAATCCAGCGACTGATGGTAGACTTAGCTGGCGGAAGACCTTTCTGTGGACCCTCAGGTATGACAAATAAGGAGTCCTTCCTAAGGAAAGATTGTGTAGCAGTGAGATAATATCTTAGCGCTCTCACTACATCCAGCGAGTGAAGAAATCTTTCCTTATCAGACACTGGAGACGGACATAAGGAAGGCAAACCCACCTCTTCATTAAGATGGAAAGGGGAAACCACTTTCGGAAGAAAATCCTGTTTAAAACGGAAAACAGCCTTATCCTTATGTAACACTAAATAAGGAGGTAACAGGTAAAGCTGCTAATTTAGAAACCCTCCTTACGGAGGTTATTGCCACTGAAAAGATAACCTTAAGAGTCAGACTTAATGACGCATCTACCAATGGTTCAAAAAGGAAGACCCTGAAGAGCTGATAAGACTAAGTTCAGGTCCCAAACCTGCAGAAGTGGCTTACGAGGAGGCCGCACTCCCTGAAAAAAAGGTTCCGATACATTTATACTCAGCAATGGGTTTCTGAAAAAAGAAAGCTAAAGCAAATATCTGTCCTTTTAAAGTACTTAACTGACCTTCAAGACCCTTTTGCAAAAATATTCTGGACACAGAAGAAGTTCTACAAGCGAACCCTTTGGATTCGCACCAAGCGATAAATGCTTGCCAGACTCTAGTAGATCATTGATAAAGACTTCTTCCTGGCCTGAATCATAGTCTGGCAGAAAAGCCTCCTTCTGCCAAGATGAAGGATTCAATAGCCAAGCCGTCAAAGCCAGAACTTGTGAATTGGGATGCCTTACAGGCAAGTTGTCCACTCCTGCCCCTTCAGATGGGACGACCAATGTCTGAGACACAACCGAATCGCTCAATTCCAAAATATTTATGGGGAGTCTGCTCTCCTTCGAACTCCAATGTCCCTGGATAGTCTCTGACTCCATGACACCCCCCCCCCCCCAACCAGATAAACTGGCATCTGTGGTGATGATTTTCTACTGTACTGGAAGGAAGGATTTGCCAATCTGAAGGAGGCTGAGGATTCAGCCACCAGGTTAGGGACTGCCTTGTTGACCGTGTCATGCAAAAAGAATGATCTAGAGTCTGTGGGTCTCCATCCCAGATCGAAAGCAATTCCATCTGAAGGGTGTGTGAAACTGTGCAAAGGGCATTGCCTCGAAAGCAAGATACCATCAGGCCCAACAAACTCATTCCCTGACGAATTGGTACTTCAGACCCTGTACCCTGGCCTGAAGTACCAATCTCTTCTGTTCTGGCAGAAACACCTTTGCCTAAGAAGTGTCTAATGACATTCCTAGAAAAGACAAAGCTCTTGAAGGTATGATATTCTATTTTGGATAACTCAGTATCCAACTGAATTCTTCCAATGTTGATAAGACCGTCTGTGTATTCTTCTGGGCCTCCTGACATGATGAGGCCCATATCAACAGATCATCCAAGTAAGGGATTATACGTATCCCATGACTTCTCAGATAAGCCATGAGAACTGCCAACACCCTGGTAAACACCCTTGGAGCTGACAGGCCAAAAGAGAGCCACAAACTGAAGATGTAGGCCATCTACTGCAAATCACAGATACTTCTGATGACCCAGAAAAATCGGAATGTGTAGGTATGCATCCCTTATATCCACTGTGGTCATGAAATCTCCCGGCTGGAGTGCCATTACTGTGGATTTCAATGTTTCCATGCAAAATCTCCTCAGAAGGACAAACTTGTTGAGACCCTTGAGATCTAATATCAGGTGTACCAATTTGTCCTTCTTGGGAATTATGAATAGATTGGAGTAAAACCCCAGACCTCTCTCTAAGGGAGGGACAGGACAGATTTCTCCAATCTGTAAAAGGCGAGACCAAAAGAATCTTCGAGGAGGTTTGGTTCCTAACTCGATCTTGTAACCCAAGGTCACGACCCCCTGTATCCAAAGATCTGTTACATGGCACTTACAAATGTTCGCAAACTGTAGAAGCCGTCCCCCCCATAAGATACACCTTAAAGTCACCACCAGAGCTAGACCTCTGGCACTTAACTTAATCAAATCATCCATAGCCGTGATCATATACATGTTGATATCAAAACGGTTTTTAATCAGCTGGGAGCATGACCTCCGAGAATGACCCGAAAAACTCTTGTAGTCTAGTTGTTTTAACAATCTCCTGCTCGGCAAAGCTGCTATGGATGTAGCCGGCCGCAAGGCCGTCCCCATAATAGAATAACCATGGCGCCCTATTTGATCTATGCGCTTATCCGCTGGATCCTTTGGAGAAACACTGTCAGATCGTGGCATAACCACAGTCTAGAAAGAGCTGACACTGGAGCATCCACTGTAGGGGAAAAAGACCATAGTTAAACATCCTCGAAAGGAAAAAGGATACATAAAAGATGTAGAACTCTAGGAATGGCCGGCTATCTGCCATTCCTTTTGAATCAATTTAGAATAATGTGTATGCACCGGAAAAAGCATCCTCTGTTTTTCTGGTTTAAACCAGCCCCCCTTTTTCTTTTTGGGGTCTTCTGGGCCCGAAAAATCCATAATGTCCAAAATTGATATAATCAGCTCTTCATCCATCTTCTCCTTAAAAGGAGAGCCCCTTTGTGTAGAGGACCGGAGTCCCTACTGGATGAAGCCTCCCCAGTGGATTCTTCCTGGGCTACTATGGCAGCAACAAAATCTTCAGATGCTTTTTTTCCCCCAAAGTTTTTCTAGGAGCCGGTGATTCTGCCAACTCTTTAAGGACATCCTTGTCCTGAGGTTAGGCTGCCAAGGGGAACTTAGGATCTAATTGCACGGAGACATGGGACGAAGCCCTTGCAGGAGGAGACAACTGTCTTCCATATTCAACAACCACCACTGTTGCACACCGTGCGATCCTCATCCAGTGCCTGTTTGCATACTGGATATGGGGTGAATCTATCTGCTAAACGACCAGATCCAATTACCCCAGATGCTTTCGTCATACCTCCCAAGGGGTCTAAAACCTAGTATGTTAACAGTTCCCAATAGTCACAAGACTATTCTAAGACCTTAGAGGGTGAACCACACCAATATATTGCCAGTCTTTTCCCACAATCTAAAAGACACAAAAAAAATTATTAATATATATATTAATACACATAATGATTAAAAAAATGACCTACCTAAAGCCCTTTTGCCGGCCAACAACCCCAGCAATCATGTGCTGCTGGAGGAAAACTGCGGTGTCGGTGGTACTAGGCACCTCGCCTAGCTGAAAACCTTCCAGTGAAGGCGGCCAAAGAAGAACCGCGATGTCAGCGGTACTCGGCACTTCGTCCGGCAGAAAATGTTCCAGCGAGAACGGGGTAAAGGAAGAGACGCACACTGGTGCTCGCAGCTGTGCTAAGCCAAAAATGTTTCCAATAGGCGGCGGGTAGATTTAGTGCTTTGAGTCGCAGGAGACAGAACGCTCCTCGTTGATCGGCGGAAAGAAGCCTCCCTTCCTGCCACTTGACTCCGCCCCCTTAAAGGAGCACAAATTTAGAATTTTCTAGCCAGTGAAACACGTGGGAAAGATAAACAAAGAGGACATTTAATTCCCCTGGTTCCCCCTCAATCAGGCTCACCAGACAAAAACCCGTGGCGGAATTCTCAGCCAGGAGTGTCACTCTTTTATAAAAAACAAAAAGGCGACACCCCACAGCACCCTGGCGCTTACATCCTGATCCGAATGCAGCTTAGCTGTGGAGGTAAAGTGGGTCCATTAAGATCAGAGGACTATAAGGGCACAGGAACAGTCAGGTTTCAATTATCCCCGCTTCCAAGGCACAATTCCTTAAAAAACAAAAGTAAATGGAAAGGATTCAATAACACCCTTGCAGTCCAGTTCCAACTGAAGTGAAGAAGTCAGCCAAGAGGATATAGGCCCGGGAGGTGGAGCCACACCTTTGTCTTGCAGTCCACACCCTTCGTCGAGAGGTTAACCCATTCGTCTCTGAAATAAGTCTGATGGCCTGAAGTAAAACGGAAGAGAAAAAGCTCCAAGACTGAGGGTTAAATCCCCCGCTTTCCAATAAGCAACTGTAAAGAAAAGTACAAAAAAAAAACAAAAAACAAATCCTAGCTACGTCTTGATAGTCCAACTGCATGAATGAACTAGAGAGGGAGGCACAGACGGAAGTATATTCACTTTACCTTGCAGCCCCACCTATGGTTGAGTATTAACACATTAGTAACAGATTTGGATTGGAATATTAGAGAAAATCTCTTGATTCTCTGCTATCCCACGCTCTTAGAAAGCTGTGGAGCATGTAATGCTTGGGTATAGCCATCCACTGCTACTTGTGGACAAGTGTAAATACATTGGCCTGAAGCGGATGACTGTATTCAGAACTGCATGTAGTTTAAAGCGAACAAAACCCAACTTCTTTCTATCACGATTTGGGATACCACACTATGTGAAACTGCCCAGAACCCCCTTTAAAACTTATCTCTTCCACCTGCGTCCTATGGCGCATTCGTGGGCTCTCTTCCAGTCAGATCAGTTTGAAATGTTTGGCAAACTATTCCATTTGTGGCAATCGGGAGCGTGAGCAGCCACTTCACCAGCAGTGGGCACGCTCCTGCCCCCAGCCTACAAATGTGTGTAGATGTTCTCCTGTGTCCCATCCAGCAGCTTGGGCATCCGTTTGAGTACTAACCTGTAAAACGGATATTATGAGTGTGACATACACTCCACTTCCACAGTCATGACATCTGGGTAATCTCCAGTAGAGGGCAAACTTCTGCAGAGATGAATGCAAAAAAAAAAAAAAAAAGGAGCTCCTCCCGGTCCATAAATACCTGGGACCTCCCACCAATTCCCCAGTGTAAGATAGCAGTAAGGGGACCAGGAAGAACCAGTTATAACAAAACTAACAAAATAAACAATGGTTCACCATATAAAAAAAATCCAGAATACCAAAAGGGTGGTGTGAAGCGGAGTGTATGTCACACTCATAATATCTGTTTTACAGGCGAGTACTCACAAAAACGGGATTATTCCAAGTGTGACATACACTCCGCTTCCACAGTCATAACATCTGGGACATCCAATAGCAGTGACCGTCATGGGTGGGAATCAAAAACAGTAAAAGAATGCACCAACTTAAACCACTGCAGCTTGCAGAACCTTGAGGCCAAAAACAGCATCCACTGAAGCCCGCACATCAACCTTGTAAAACTTGGAAAAAGTATGAACGGAAGACCAAGTAGCAGCCTTACAACTTGGTCAACAGAAGCCTGGTGCTGAAAAGCCCAGCAGCACGAGTAGAATGCGCAGTGACCTTAAAAGGGGGAGTCCTCCCCTTAGCAGAATAAGCCCCAACAATGGCCTCACGAATCCATTTGCTAATGGTAGACTTGGCGGGCGCCAAACCTTTCCTGGGCCCGCAGGGCACCACGAAAAAGGCGTCCGTCTTGCGGAAAGAAGAAGTAGTCCCCAAATAGTACTAGTAATAGTGAACAACATCCAAATTGTGCAAGACCCTCTCCTTGTCATTGCTAGGCTTAGGGCACAAGGAAGGGAGAACAATATCCTGATCGAGATGGAAGGCAGATACCACCTTAGGAAGGAAATCTGGCTTAAAGCGAAAGACCACCTTGTCCTGGTGTCTTTGAAAGTAAGGGGCCTGAATTGACAGAGCCGCCAACTCAGACACACCGAACAGAGGTAATAGTCACCAAGAAGGCAACCATCTGAGTGAGAACCAAAAGAGCAATATCCTGTAGCGGCTCAAAAGGAGGACCCTGGAGAGCCGAAAGAACCAAGTTCAAATCCCAAACAGGAACCATAGCCTTCCGAGAGGGCCGAACATGAGTAACCCCCTGGAAAAAAAGTCTTAACCGGCGGGTGTAAGGTAAACAATCTTTGGAAGAAAACAGACAGACAGAGCAGAGACCTGCCCTTTCAAGGTACTAAGCTGGAACCCAAGATCCAGACCGTGCTGAAGAAACTCCAAAATCCTAGGGATCGAACACCCTGCAAGGCAAAGCCCTAGCCTCACACCAGTCAATATAGGACCGCCAAGTCCTATAGTAAATGCCAGAAGAGGACCGCTTCCTAGCTCTAAGCAAGGTCTGAACAACAGCTTCAGACAAACCTTCCTCCTTCAGAATGAAGGTTTCAGCAGCCAAGCCGTCAAAAGCCAGCGTTTGTAAATTGGGGTAAAGAAGTTGACCCTGAGAAATCAGATCCGGAAACATGGTAAGCCGGTACTGATCTACCGCCAACCTTACAACGTCTGCGTACCAAACCCTTCTTGACCACCTTGGAGCCACCAGAACTGGTGCCCCTTCCAGAACCAGTTTGCGAACCACCTTGCCCACCATGGAGAAGGGAGGATACCCACCATGGAGAAGGGAGGATACAGGTACAGAAACCCCAGATCCTTCCAGGCAAGGGACAAGGCATCCACTGCCAGAGCTAGAGGATCCTGAGATAGAGACACAAAAGGCCAGGAGTTTGTAATTGTGCCGTGAGGCAAAGAGATGCACCTCCGGGGTCACCCACTTGTGACAAAGGGACAGAAAAACCCCAGGGTTGAGAGACCACTCCCCTTGGCGAGAGGACCCCCTGCTCAGGAAATCCGCCTCCGTGTTTTCCACTCTCGGAATGTAGACTGCCGAAATGCAAGGAACATTGCTCTCCGCCCAGTGCAGGATCAAAGAGACTTCCTTGAGGGCACTCCTGCTGCAAGTCCCTCCTTGGTGATTGATGTAGGCTACCGCCGTCCGATTGTCTGATCGAATCTGAACCGGTAGACCCTGTAAGTGCGACGTCAGCCGTGACAGGATAAGCCGGAGGGCTCTGAGCTCCAAGACATTGATGGGGTTGTGAGCCTCCCAAGGACCCCACACCCCGCTGAACTGATGACTTTTCCAGAAACCTCCCCAGCCAGACAGGCTGGCATCCATGGTAACAGTCTCCCAGCGAGGAACCAGAAAGGATCTGCCCCTAAACAGGTTGCTCGACACCAGCCACCATCGAAGGGACTGCCGAACCCTGGGAGACATCCTGAACAGTTGATCCAAGGACTGCGGACACCTGTCCCAATGCGTCAATAGGTGAAGTTGGAGAGATCTCATGTGAAACTGAGCAAACGGGACTGCCTCGAAGGATGCCACCATCAATCCCACCAGTTTCACCCCCAGTCGGATAGAAGGGCAAGCAATGGCCAGAAGAAGGCAGATCAGATCCTGAATCCCCTGCACCTTGGACTGAGGCAGAAACACTCTGGCCAGAATGGTACCCAGATTCATGCCCAGAAATGAAATCTCCCTTCATGGGGAGAGAGAGGACTTGGGGCGGTTGATCACCCACCCGAACCTCTCCAGGGTCGACACCACCTGCTGTGTGTCCAGCTCCGCCTGCCGGAGGGAAGAAGCAGAGATTAGCAGGTCGTCCAGGTACGGCACAATGCAAATGCCCTGAGCTCTGAGCAGTGCCATTATGCCGGCCAGAACCTTGGTGAAGACCCTCGGTGCAGAGGTCAACCCGAAGGGAAGGGCTACAAACTGAAAATGTTGATTCTCCACCGCGAACCTGAGGAATCTCTGGTGCGCTGGAAAAATAGGAACATGCAGATACGCATCCTTGATGTCTATGGATGTCATAAAGTCCCCTTGACAAAGGGAATTGATGGCCGAGCGCAGAGTCTCCATGCGGAACTTCTTGGTTCTGATGAATCTGTTGAGGATCTTTAGGTCCAGAATGGGTCTCACGGAGCCATCCTTTTTGGGAACCGTGAAAAGATTGGAGTAGTAACCCCTGCCTCTCTCTTTGGCTTGGAACCCCAGGCAGACGTGGGACGGGCCCGACCTCTGCCTCTGTTCCAGGAAGAACCTCTTAACACCCGAGAAGGCCAAACCTCTGACAGCTCTGGCACCTCAAAAGGAAGGATTTAAGGAGCCTGCCCCCCGAAAGGAGCGACGCTGCTTCATACGCTGAGGTAACTTGCCTCCCTTTGCCACAGCATCCAACTTGTCTCCAAACAGCCGCGAGCCCAAGAAGGAGAGCTGTGAGCGATTTCTTGGCCACAAAGTCTGCCGTCCACTGGCGGAGCCAGACCGATCGGCGCATGGCCACCAATTAGGACGACGTCTTACTACGCATAACAATAGTGTCTTCCATTGCAGCCAAGACAAAATCCATGAACAATTCACACCTTTAAGAGTAGCGAACTCAGCGCTGGCAGGATCAAGGTGAGCGTCCTTTAACCAGTCCCTGATCAGAGACCTAGTAGCCACCGACGCTAGTGCAGATGCACACACTGGCCGCAAGGCCGAACCCACACTGGCAAAAGCATGGCATGCCATCTGATCAAGGCGCTTATCCTCGCCATCCTTAAGGGTAGTGGCGTCTGGGGTGTGAATCACCGAGGTGTTAGTCAATCCCAAAACTGGCGCATCGACCTCGGGAGGAGAAGACCAGCGCTTAACCGCTTCCACTGGGAAAGGATACTTCTTATCCCATCCCCGAGGAACACCAGGAAGCCGACTAGGTTTCTCCCATTCCCTAAGGATCAATGCATCAAAGTGACCTTGGGTAGTGAACTCCAAACAAGGCTTGTGGGAACCAAAAAATTCCGCTTTTTTGAGAGGGGGCACCGCAGGCGGGGCAATATCCAAAACCTCCAAGAGATGTGTCAAAACCTTGGTAGTGTCAATGGCATCCCCCCCGCACCTGCCCAACATCAGCATCACAAAACTGTACATTGTCAGCCTCAGACGGGGAATAATCCGACCAATCAGGGGAATCATCATCAACATCCCAAGCCGCCTGGGCTGGCGACAAATGTCTCTTTTTAGCCTGAGCCTTCTTGCCCACCGCGCTAGCAATAAATCTCTCGATGCTGGCCAACCTAGCGCAAACATTAGAGTGCGACTCCCCGCTAGCAACCATGTCACTTGGGGTACGGATAAGGCGGGGAGGGGAAGGCGATGAAGCGGGGGGAGCCGACCCAGAAGGCTGGGCACCCGACTGCCGCGTTATGGCCTTTTGTGCACATGGAATACAAATCAGCACATTCTCCCCCGTAAGGGATACCGCACAACCCACACACGGCCGGGATTGTCCCACAGGGTGCCCGAGCCCGGTATCTTGCGGAGCCTCCATATGGTGATCGTTTAGGGTCAGTCGCAAGGACCGTAGGGAATTAAGCAGAAGAAACCCGGGATGCCCCTTTAGAGTCCCGGTGGGAGGATTTGTAGATCAATTTAGGCTAGGGACCCCAGGACCGGGAAAAAACCCTTAATTGCACACACACGAGACCATCTGAAGACACATAAAAAAGGGCCAATAAGCAAAGGCACTAAAAACAGTGAAAAGTAAAAATAACAAATAATATGTATCAAATTATATTATATTATATTATATATATATATACATATACAAGTGCAAGCCAGAGAAAAAGGGTACCCCCGCAAAAGCTAAGGAAGTGGCTCACAGACACGTACAACCCGACGAATCCGCAGCAGCAGCAGCAACAGCAGAACTGCCAATATGGCCATCGGCAGAGCTGGAGAAGTGAAGAGGTGAGGGAGAAGGGGGGCGGGCCAGAGCACAGAGCGCTCGCCAGGCCACGCCCCCCTCCCAGCTAACCCAGCAACGCGAATCCCAGCCAGTGGCTGGGTCGCCACAAGGCGCCAAAAGGAGGGGGAGGGGCGACCACGCCGAGGGCTCGGCCCCGCCCCCTCCCCAGACCGCAGCCTGAGGGGGAGAAGCTCCCCAGGCTGAATGTACAACCAGACTGTCCTGCCACCAAGAGAAACGACCATCTGCACTAACACTCAGACACAAGTAAAAACAGACACACCACACGCACACAGCATAAAATAAATAAATGACAACTGTGGGAAGAAGCGCCCCCCCCCCCCCCCCCCGGAAGTTAAGGGAGGGACCCAGAGGGGGAAGGATTCCTTAACCAGGGTCTGGTCAGAGGAAAGGGCAAGGGACAGGGCATCCCAAACCGGTATCACCAATCCGGAAATCCGCCTACCCCTTGTAATGGGGTCTCACGGGGCAAAAGCTCCTTCAACACCAATTAGGTGCTGCCTACCCTCACCAGGACCTGCAGCCAAGGCTGGGAGGCTCAAATAGGGTTAACTTAGAAAAGGTCCTGGCAGCAATAGAGACAAAAATGGCCGGGCGCGAACCCGGCTTACCTGCAAGTAAGAGAAGTCTTCATCTTCTGTCTTGCTCGCCTTCCTGCAGAGAAGGAACTGGGGAATTGGTAGGAGGTCCCAGGTATTTATGGACCGGGAGGAGCTCCTTTTTTTGCATTCATCTCTGGAGAAGTTCGCTCTCTACTGGAGATTACCCAGATGTCATGACTGTGGAAGCGGAATGTATGTCACACTTGAAATAATACACTGTAGCTTGGTGCCTAACTAATATACTAGTAAATATTATATTAGACCTGCACCCAGCCATTCAGATAGGCTGGGGGCAGGAGCGTGCAATCAGCAATCTCAAATTTAATGGCTGGGGGCAGGAAGAGAAAGTTGGCTGACTCTAATCTAGTCCAGTTTTAAAGTGGACCAACACAGAGTAAATAATACGCAGACTACCACCCATCCCCCTGTCCAATATTGCCATGTATATTAAAACAAAGTATTTACTGTGTTATGCCATACATTGCAAGGCTTGCCATTTGTTTTTAAAATTATCCTAGAGGCCACCATCTTGGATTGATCCGGGACCTGGGTTATTTCCCAGCTTCCACAGATCCTATGCAAACCTTGCAAAAAAAAAGGTGATAGCTGGAAACACAATCTTATACAAAACGTGTGTATTTTGCCCCACCTATTCAATAATCAATTAATATTATCCTATATTGCATGTGGCCTTGCTTACAACTAAGGGCTACTTTAAGTTACAGCTATAAATTTTACCCTATAGTGGTTCCAGCAACCACCCTACCACCTTGGGGCCAATTGGGTGGGTTGATGGAACCACTATAGGGTATAATTTATAGCTATGCAAACCTTTCACATGTGCTAAAAACAGAGTTACCATCAGACAGAGCGGGTGGTGATTGTTCCCTCCTTGTTTTTGCTGCTATCAACACTGCATGTGTGCAGGCAGCGGATTCACAACAGACATATCTAACAACGGGACAGTGCTCCCTCCTTGTCCCCGCTGAAGTCTGTTGGCAGTGGTGTTATTGGCATCTTGAATGCCAGATATCTCCCCCCTATACTCTATTTTGGGGGGGAATGAATGATGAATCTGTATGGGTAGGGCTGGGCGGCCTTTTAGCCAATCAGCGCTGCCCATACAGATTCAGCTCTTAACCACTAAGAAGGCCTTCCTACTCAGCTGTAAATACCGCACGGCCAGTAAACGCAGCAGGTTTCCCTGTACGGAAAATCTTGCGCGTGTAAGGGGAATACCTAATTGCACAGTGTTAGTGCACAGTACTCTCCTGCACCCAAAAGCCATTATTTGAACAACTTTGAGCTGTTCAGCAGTTTGCTTGTATTGCACAGCAGCAAACAGCCATATTATATATGAGGGCCTACGCTTTGCGTTGCATTTTGCCAACACAACACACATCAGAAAAACGTTATCTTATGGCAGAATGAACAGGAACGTGGTCTGCAGTTTTATTAGGAGGAAGTGCACAATACCTGATTCACTGCAGGTTTGTGTTTCAAGCCAGGTTTGTTTAACAGTTGCTCAATTTGGTCATGGTTGAAGTTTGATATTCCAATAGCTTTTACCAATCCAAGGTCCACAAGTTCTTCCATACCCTAGGGAATGAGAGTTAAAAAATAAATGTAAAATGTGACGTCACCTTTTTCGAAGACCGTACAGTATTTTCCACCTACATATGACTTATCATGGAGGCATTAAACTAGTTTATACCTACCTCCCATGTGTCCAAAAAGTGGGTATCACTGGGAATCACTAACCCCTGTTCATCAGTTGGGAATAACGCATCGCCAGCCTGCAAGAGAGTTTGTCAGAATGAAACAGAACAGTGGTCCCCATTTATTAATGCTGACCACACACCTAACAAAATGACAGCACAAACACAAAGCAAATGTATGTGGAATAAAGTGTTCAGTTAGGGCTCTTACTCATGTCAGATGATGGAAGAGCAAGCCTTAGCTCGCAAGGATAGGGCTCGCTTTCCTATTGTCTCCTGTGCGCACAACACTTGGTTTGAACCTAGTGGCATCTAGTTTTGTATTGTTCCCTGTATTATATGTTTTACCTTGTCTGTAATCATACCTTGAAAAGCACTATGTAAAATAATAATAAAATAATAATAATAATAATAATAATAATAAAGAAGCACTTGGGGAGTGGATAGGACATGGGTACTCAACCACTTCTTGTAAAGGTCCATTTACAGGCATCTGGTGAGAGGTGAAGGTCCGGACAAGAAGGGACTTGTCGTGGGGGCTATAGATTACACAGGCAAAACTAAAAAAGGTTGAGATGGATGGGGCAGAGCTGAGGGGACAGGGATGTGGCAAAGAGAATGAGAAACAAAGTCTGTGTGCACTGCCACGTCCGGGCAGTACTTCATATTGCAATGCTAGGTGGCAGGCAAACACTGGCAGGAAGACTAAGTACTACATATCTGATCAAGTAAAGGAGGCAGTGCTGAGCATGGCACAGGGCAGGGCAGGGAACCAGAAATCTGGCACCGAGGTCCGCATTCGGACCCCGGTCCGCCAGTTGAGTATCACTGGGATAGGAGATTCAGGTGAGCAGCCGACAGATCAGTGGGGTACCAGTCTTGTCACGCATAGCCCAAATAGGAGGTTGCTCGTTTGTCCTCCTCATTTCCCAATTTGACTTTTGTAGCAAAGCATTATAAAGAGACAGGGGTTTTATTTGGCCCAGTGTAGTCTGTTGGCTGCCGGCAGCCATGTGACCGCTCGGGTCAACGATCTCTTGATTTCTCCGGAAAACTGAGGAGGAAGGAAAGAGATCTCTCCAGTTCTGCGCGGTAACATGTGTGTTCCACTGGGATGTTCCGGTTTAAGAGGTAGCATGTGCATTTAAACCGGACCTTCACCATGATTTATTGAAAAGCCCAAATCCTTAAAAAATGATTCCCAAGCACCAAAAAATACAATTCTGTGAAATACTCACCTGTAGAATTGGTATTATAAGTATACAGTACGTCCTGCTCCAAATATAATACTTACACTTGGGTATTACTCCGCCAGATGGCGCTGCACTGCAGAGACATGTAAAAACAGGCTCCTCTCGGCCCTTCAAATACCCAGGGACCTCCCACAAATCCCCAGCATTGAAAAGCAGTGACCAAGAAGCCGGGAGAAATTAACCACCACAAAACTGGTAAACAATGATAACAATCACCATACAGGGGATCCAGAATAATGCAAAAACCAGGGTGGGGTGGAGCAGGGCGTACTGTATACTTATAATACCAATTCTACAGGTGAGTATTTCACAGAATTGTATTATTCTTAGTATACAGTACGTCCTGCTCCAAATATAATACTTACACTTGGGACATCCAATAGCAGTGTCCATAAGGTAGGGTGGGATCCCCAACAAAAAAGGCAACAGCAGACAGTTTAAAGCACTGTCACCTGCAATACCTTGCGGCCAAGAGCAGCATGAGCTGAGACTCCAACATCAACCTTATAAAAAACTTTTGAAAAGGTATGAATAGAAGACCAAGTAGCGGTCTAGCAAACTTGTTCAACAAAAGCCTGGTGCTGAAAAGCCCAAAAGGCACCAAAAGCACGAGTAGAATAAGAAGAGAAGCGAGTAAGAAGATTCTTCCCCTCAGTGGAATAGGCCTGAATAACAGCCTGACAAGTCCAAACGCCAACAGTAGGCTTGGCAGAAGCCGAAAACCTTTCCTAGGACCAGAAGGAACCATCCCATCCAAGTAATGACCAGGCCCAAAGCCGCCTAACCCCCCCCCCCCCCCCCCCGAAAACAGACGAGATCGGACACATACAGGATGGAGTTGGCCGTAGACCCAAAGGAGCATCAGTTCTCCTAAAGGGCACAGTGACTACCAAGGAAACACCTGTTCAAGGAATGCAGAACCCTTTCCTCAGCGTTGCTAGGAATAAGGCACAGAAGGAAGAACAATATCTTGAATCAATGAACATAAGACACTACCTTAGGCAGAAAGTCCGACTGAAAGTGGAACACCTTATTCTGGTGTATCTCAAAGAACGGGGACTAGATAGACAGAGCCGCCCGCTCAGACACACGTCTGACTGAAATAACAGCCACCAGAAGGACAACTTTGAGGTAAGAACAGCCAGACAGCATCCTGAAAAAGGACCAAAGGGAACACCCCGCAAGGCAGACAGAATCAAATTCAAAACCTATCAGGGACCATAGGATTCCGTGGGGGACGCACATGAGTAACCCCCTGAAAGAAGTCTTAACCAAGGAAACGGAGCAAAAGACTTCTGTAGGAAGGCGGACAGGGCAGAACCTGACACTTCAGAGTACTGAGTTGGAGAATTCCAACTCCAACCCATGCTGTAATAACTCTAGATCCCTGGGAACAGAGAACGCCCGACAGGGAAGAGACCTAGACTCACACCAATCAATATGGGTACGCCATACCCTATAATAGATGGAAGAGGAAGAAGAAACTTGCTCCTAGTCTTCCCATGGTCTCAATCACGAGACAGATAAGCCTGTCTCCATCAAGATGGATGTTTCAGCAGTCAGGCCGTCTAGGCCAGAGTCTGTAGATCGGGGTGACGTAAAGGAGCCCTGAGTGAGCAGAGCTGGCACTCCTGGCAGAACGTACAGATCTACTGTCCTCAGTACCCCGTCTGCGGACCACACTCCACTAGGCCACCAGAATCACTGGACCCCCCCCCCCCATCCAGAGCAATTTTGAGCAGAACCCTGCCTAGCAGAGGGAATGGAAAAAAGACATACAGAACAGAATGTCCTGCCATAACATTACTAAATCATCATGACCACGGCCAGAGAATCCTGGGACAGGGAAACAAGGGCCGAGAGCTTGTGATAGTGACGGGGCACA
The DNA here is from genome assembly GCA_027917425.1 of Gastrophryne carolinensis. Lineage (NCBI taxonomy): Eukaryota > Metazoa > Chordata > Amphibia > Anura > Microhylidae > Gastrophryne > Gastrophryne carolinensis. The sequence continues at coordinate 44,515,102 of CM051238.1, forward strand.
CACAGATCCACACTGGTTGGACCTCATAGTGACACAAGGATTAGCACATCCTGTCGCAGAGGGACCGCCACCGGAGCGAATACCAGTGATATGCAGGGAACATGGTCCACCACCCAGATCAGGATCAGAGACACATCCCGGAGGACCCTCCTGCTCCGGGTCCCTCCCTGAATATATAATGTAGGCCAAGACCGTCAGATAGGCCTAGCTCCCCCGAACAGGCAGGCCCTGAAGAGGAGTAGGCAAGTGAGTTAGAACTAACTTGAACGCTCATAGATTCACACATTGATAGGTAAATAGGCCAACTAAGGGCCCCACCTCCCCTGGAACCATAGGGACTTCCAGAAGAAGACCCCCCTCAACCTGATAGATTGGCATCCATGTGACCATCTCCCAGGAAGGGCAAGAAGGGACTGCCCCCAGACAGGTTCCTTGAGTTCATCCACTACAAGAGGGACCTCCTCACCAGGGAGGAAGGCACACATACCCTGCTCCAGGGATGCTGGTTCCTTGTCCCGTAGGACAAATAGGAGAAGTTGCAGAAGGCATCAGGGGGGACTGAACATAAGGGGCCTCTTCGGAGTACGCCACCAACGGGCCCACCAGCTGCATTCCCTGCCTGGTGGAGGGACGGGGACAGTTATGAGGGACTGAGCCCATGCAACCAGATTGTCCACGTTATTGCTGAGGAAGGAAGATCCTTGCAAGAACTGTATAAAATTCATTCATAGGAATGGAGTTACCAATGAAGGGGACAATAAGGACTTGGGGTGTTTGATCACCCCTCCCAATGACTCCCAAATGGACACCCTCCAGCCGAGTATCCATCGTAGCCAGACGTAGAAACTGGGAAGTGATGAGAACGTCCAGGTAGGTCATCAATCGGATGCCCCTTGGTCTCATCAGAGACCACACCCCCGTCAGTGCCTTGGTGAGCACTCTGGGAGCTGAAGAGAGGCCAGATGACAAGGCCACAATTATCAGTGTTGGTCAACCAACGCGAATCTGAAGAACCTCGGTGTCCAGAAGACACAGGGAAGTAAAAATAAGCAGCATTGAGCTCCACAGACGGCAAGAAGCCCCCGACACGCAAGGAGCTGATGGCCGAGCGCAGTGTTTCCATTGCAGAAACCACCTGTAACTGACGAATTGCTGAAAATCCAGAGTCCAGATTGGGCCAGACTGACCCATCCTTTTTTGGGGAACTGTGGAAAGGTTGGTGTAGCGGCCCCTGCGTCTGCCTATTAAGGGCAATCTGCAAGAGACCCCCAGACCCTGCAGGCCTTGCACGGCCTGCACCAGCACCTGAACAGAGGCAGGGACCAGAAGCACCCGGGACCCGATAATCTTGGGGGAGGCCGCACAGCAAACCCTATCTAGTAGCCGGAAGGCACTACCTCCTGAATCCACCAGTCTGAGGCGTGATACCTCCTGGCATGAGCAATGTGCCGCAGCCATCCCCTCGCCCAGACGGGCGAGGGCACCCCATCATGCTTGAGGGGATTTAGGTGGAAGATTTAGGCTTAGCTCCTGGGGCAGGAGTCTGCACGAGCCCCCAGGAAGGACACCCCTGGTTCTTGTTTTACACTATGGTAGGGAGGGGGAGGGACGGCCGCCTACGTTGGGGTGATTCGCCTTTTTTTTTTTTACCAAACAGGCCCAGACGGGCCCCAAACAGGCATTGCCCTTTAAAGGGAAGCCCAGTAAGAGACTTCTTAGCAGCATCGTCAGCACCCCACTGTCGTAGCCAACCAAGCGACGTATAGCCACCACAAGGTCCTTGCACACATTCTAATGTGTCATCCAGTGCTAATAGGATAAATTTTACAAATACATCACAACTGGAGAGTGCATTAAACACATCCCAGGGGAGATCCTCAGGGTGATGATCAAGCATCTTTCTGATGAGGGTTCTAGCGGCCACTGCAGTAATGATTTCCTATCCCAGTCCCCTGGGACCCCTGGAATTTACTGGGGAATTCCCATTCCTTGAGTACAAAAGCATGGAAACGAGCCTGCTCTAGAAATTCCAAGCGTGCTGTCGCTGTATGGAAACGCTCCCCTCTCAGCTTGGAGGCCTCACCAGGGAGAGAGATAGACAGGACCTTAAAGACCTTAAAGTGGACCAACACCGAGAGGTGATCGGCCCGGAAATCTATAAGATTCCCGGGCCGATCACCTCCCACCCCGCGGGACATCCGAGATAGGGATGTCCCGCGGGGTGAAACCCCCCAAAAAACCCCCAAACACCTTACCTGATCCTCCCTCGCGCCCCTGTAGGCGTGCTCGCGCCCGCGCCGGCCGTCTGCGAATGGCCGGCGGGGGCGCGCGCGCGCCGAAAGTGACGCGAGGGAGGCGGCGGCGGCAGCCGCTTGGACGTTCCTGATCCCCGCCTGGACGTTGGCGGGGATTGGACCGTCCAGTCACGTGGGAGCGGGGACAGGTAAGATTTTGGGGCTTTCTGGGGGGTTTCACACAGCGGGGCACCCCCGATCGGGGTGCCCCGCCGAAGTGGACCAAAACCCAGGATAGTCAAAATCCTGGGTGTTGGTCCACTTTAATCAACAAATCTCACACTGGACCCAGTATTCAGGGTCAGAATCGTCATAGACTCCTCGGCCTCTCATCAGATGAGCCTGAGTCAGAGACCAACTCTCCTTTATCAGAAGGGGTATAGGCACGTGGAGTAGTGAACTCCTCAGTTCCCGTAGGACAAACAGAAAACAGGAGGCGTCAAGGGCCACTTCTTACCAGGGCCCCTGCGCCCTGACAACCTCGCAATAATCTGATCAGCCGTAGGCAGTCTGGAAGACACAGCAAGCTGCAAATCCCCATTTGCATGCGACTCAGCAGGAGTGAGATTTAAGCATGGGGAAAAAGGTATATTGAAACGAGGTGCAGCCACTGGCAAGCCTGATTGCAGGGCCAGTGCTTGCTCGGCACATGGTGCGCAGACCCGTGCCCTGTCAGCATCAGCATGGGGTTGACCACACGCTATACACAGCCGGTCTTGTCCCAGAGGGACCCCGGTCACATAATTCTGAAATGCCTCCATATGGGGGATTATCTAGGCACAATATGCCAGCAGGGATTTACGCAATAGGCAACCCTGGATGCCCCAAAGACCCGCTAGGAAGGTGGGAGAATTTTACAAGGCCCGCTATAATTTAACCCAGGCCGGGGAAGCCACTAGATTCAACCGTCTGAAAGACATAATGGGAATAAAGGGTGTCAGAGCCATGCGCAGTAATAAAGAATCATGAAAATCACCTGCGAGGGCACTTACAGACCAAGGGAGGAGGAGGGCTGTTACCACGCGCGTGCGCGACTAGCATCAACATGGCACCAAGCAAACCTCGAAGGGCGGGCCAGAGCGGGCCGTGACGCGGAGTGCGCCAAACCAGGTCCCCGCCCCCCCGAAGAGCGCGAAGCTCTAAGACAGTAGTCAATATTGCCAAGAAAGGCAAAGTGTATGACACACATATAATAGATGATTTTGCCAATGGAGACACCACAGCGTCTGGGGCAACGCCGCCGCCCGGCGCAGCAAATCCAATAAAGGAAAGAAACGAGCGCTGCGGCGGCAGATACACAATAAAAAAGCAAACAGCACGGCTCTGACACCAAGTTACAAGTCAAGGACAATACTAAGGCCATAATCGTGTAATCACAGTACACTTGAGACCGCCACACACACACAGGATGGCGACCCTTTGGATAGGGCCCACCGCTACACGGGGCACGGGCAATAATGCGGGAGGGGCATCCACTAGAGGCTCACCATCAGCCTAAACCACCTACCCTTTGGTGGGGGACTGCGGTGGAACATGGCTCCATAAGCACGCATTGTGCTGCCTACCTTCACCCGACCAGCGCAGCCCAGGCTGGGAGGCACATCAATCGAAGGACGGGTGGGAATAGTTCAACAGGGCCGCAGGCTGTAATAGCCCCGCTCACCTGCGAGAGAGTGATACTTCATGTCTTCGCAGTCGGCACTGCAGAGAAATCTGGGGATTTGTGGGAGGTCCCTGGGTATTTGAAGGGCAGGGAGGAGCCTGTTTTTACATGTCTCTGCAGTGCAGAGTAATACCCAAGTGTATTATATTTGGAGCAGGACGTACTGTATACTAAAAATATTAATATATTTTACGTTTTTAGTCACGTACTTATTATTCTTTTCCCCACTGGGCTGCAACTCTGTTAAAGACTTTAGGATATGGGCGCCACCATCTTGACTCAGAAGCATCACACTTACTGGAGGAGAGGAGAGTGGGATAAAATACAGGGGGGCAGGTTATAGCTGTGCTTTGCACAGACAGAGTAGCGCTGGGGTCAGGAAAAGGACAGCAATCCCAGAATGCAGAGCGACACAGTCAAAAGACACTTCCTGTTTGCAGGCTGCTTGATGTTCCATGAGCCGCCATCTTGGATGTTTAAAGGCTCATAACATGCAGTAGATGCAGGTAGGATGATTTTTAATGTGGGCAATCTGTTTGTACAGTGCACCCCAACATTAAGGGATCGGTTCAGTAATAGTTGGAAAACGTCTCCTTGTAACTGAAGCCACTTAATCTATTGACTGTAAAAGCCGGTGGAGGCCCTTCCATCTTTAGTCAGCCACAGTGCCTGCTTTTCTCTAAATTGACATTTCCAGGTTGAATCAGTAAGAGTTAAAGAAAAAAAAAATTACCTGGTAGTAAATTGATGATTCAGCAACAGTGACATTTTCATGCTTTTATTCCCCTAAATAGGAAGACATTGGGAGGCAAGGGCACCTTTACAAAGTAGTGAAGGCTTTACACTGTAGTAGAAAGTTCCATTATCTTTTTTCCCCTAGCTGGTGCTTCTGCAGAAGGGAAATTTTGAGGATTTTTTCACCAAAAATACAATTCTGTGATTACTCACCTGGAGAATTGGTATTATACGTATACAGCACGTCCTGTTTCATAATATTCCTTACCCATGGGTAATACATCCACAAGATGGCGCTGGACTGCAGAAAAACAGCTTGTGGCCTCTCCCGGCCCTATATAAGTCAGGGACCTCCCACAAAATCCCCAGTATTGACAAGCAGTTAACAAAAGGCCGGGAGAACAAAACCAGAATTCAACAATGAAAATAGGAACAACCACCTTACAGAGGTAACTAAGAATAATGATAAGGGTGAGGTGGTACAGGATGTGCTGTATAAGTATAATACCAATTCTACAGGTGAGTAATCACAGAATTGTATTACTCTAAGTATACAGCACGTCCTGTTCCAGAATATTCCTTACCCATGGGACATCCGATAGCAGTGTCCGTAAGGTAGGGTGGGATCCCCAAAAAGTAACAGCCGGCAGTTTAAACCACTGCCGCCTGCAGAACTTTGCGACCAAAAGCAGCATCAGCTGAGGCCTTAACATCAACCTTGTAAAACGTAGAACAGGTATGAACAGAAGACCAAGTAGCGGCCTTGCAAACTTGTTCAACGGAAGCTTGGTGCTGAAAAGCCCAAGAGGCACCAATAGCACGAGTAGAATGAGCAGTAAGGCGGAAGGGAGGCTCCTTCCCCTTAGCAGAATAGGCCTGAATCACAGCCTGGGGAATCCACTTACTGATAGTGGACCTTTCTAGGCCCAGATGGAAGCACAAATAGAGCATCAGTCTTCCTGAAAGATTCAGTAGCCACCAAATAGAACTTCAGAGTTCTGACCACATCCAAATAGTGTAAAACACGTTCCTTAGGGTTACTAGGATTAGGGCATAGAGAAGGCAAAACAATGTCCTGATTGAGATGAAAGGCAGACACAACCTTAGGCAGAAAATCTGTCTTAAAACGAAACACCACCTTGTCCTGGTGTCTCTGAAAGTAAGGGAGTTTGATGGAAAGTACCGCCAACTCAGAAACACGCCTAACAGAAGTGATGGCCACCAAAAAGACTACCTTAAGGGTCAAAATGGACAAAGGGGCCTCACGCAAAGGCTCAAAGGGAGACCCCTGCAAGGCAGATAAGACCAAGTTCAAGTCCCATACTGGTAACATAGGCTTACGTGGAGGACGCACGTGAGAAACCCCTTGGAAGAAAGTCTTGACCATACGATGGTGAGCAAAGGATCTTTGGAAGAAAATGGCCAGAGCAGAAACATGACCTTTGAGGGTATTAAGCTGAAGACCCAAATCCAAACCATGTTGCAGGAATTCCAGAATCCTAAGGACAGAAAACACCCTAAAGGGAAGCTACTTAGACTCGCACCAGTCAATGTAAGCATGCCAGACCCTATAGTAGGGGTCTGATGATGAGTTTTTCCTAGCCTGAATCATGGTATTAAAGTGGACCAACACCCAGGATTTTGACTATCCTGGGTTTTGGTCCACTTCGGCAGGGCACCCCGATCGGGGGTGCCCCGCTGGGTGAAACCCCCCAGAAACCCCCAAAAACTCACCTCTCAACGCTCCCACGTGAACTCCGCAGCCAATCCCCGCCAACGTCCAGGCGGGGGACAGGAACGTCCAAGCCGCTTCCGCGCGTCACTCTCGGCGCGCGCGCCCCCGCCGGCCAGGGCACGTCTGGAGGGGCGCGCGGGAAGCGGCAGCGGATCAGGTAAGATCTTTTTGGGGTTTCTGGGGGGTTTCACCCCGCAGGACATCCCGATCTCGGATGTCCCGCGGGGTGGGAGGTGATCGGCCCGGGAATCTTATAGATTTCCGGGCCGATCACCCCTGGGTGTTGGTCCACTTTAAGATGGAGGTTTCAGCAGCCAGGCCGTCAAGGCCAGCGTTTGTAAATTGGGATGGCGTAGCTGTCCCTGAATGAGCAGGTCTGGATCCTTGGGCAGAACATACTGATCTACTGCCAACTGCACGACATCTGCGAACCACACCCTTCTTGGCCAACGGAGGGGGCACCAGAATGGGTGGCACCCCTTCCTGAGCAATCTTGCGTAGCACCTTGCCCAACAGAGGAAAAGGAGGGAACACAGAAGCTGAAAGTCCTTTGTCCTGGGACAAAGACTGGAAGCTTGTGATTGTGATGGGACGCAAACAGATCCACATCTGGCTGACCCCAGCGGCGGCACAGGGAGCGAAAAACCCTGCTGCTGAGGGACCATTCTCCCAGACGAGAGGTCCCCCTGCTCCATCTGCCTCCAGATTCTCCACCCCTGGGATGTACACAGCTGAGATGCAGGGAACATTCTCCTCCGCCCAAGATAGTATCAGGGACACTTCCTTGAGGGCCCTCTTGCTCCGGGTCCCTCCCTGATGATTGATGTAGGCAATCGCCGTCTGGTTGTCTGAACGGACCTGAACCGCCCGTCCCCGAAGGTGTGGAGTCAATTGGGCGAGAACCAACCTTATCACCCTCAATTCCAGAATGTTGATAGGGGTGTGGGCCTCCTGAGGGCCCCACTGACCCTGGAATTTCAGGGATTTCCAGAAGCCCCCCCAACCTGTCAGACTGGCATCTGTGGTGACTGTCTCCCAGCACGGGGCCAGAAAGGATCTGCCCACCAACAGGTTTCTTGAGTCCAGCCACCACGAAAGAGACCATCTGGCCAGAGGGGACAGAACTAACACCTGATCCAGGGACCGAGGGTCCCGACCCCAAACTGACAAGAGGTGAAGTTGAAGAGGTCTCATGTGAAACTGAGCGTATGGAACCGCCTCGAAGCAGAACACCATCAGGCCCACCAGCTGCATCCCCTGCCGGATGGAGGGATGAGGGCAAGACATAAGGAACCTGGCTTGGGCCTGAAGACTCTCCACCTTCTGCTGAGGCAGAAAAATCTTGACCTGAGATGTATCCAGAGTCATGCCCAGAAAGGCCCTCACCATTGATGCTGACAGGAAAGACTTGGGGTGGTTGATCACCCAGCCGAAAGACTCCAGTGTGGACACCATCCGCTGAGTACCCAACTCGGCTTGCTGGAGAGATTGAGACATGATGAGAATGTCGTCTAAGTAAGGAAGGATGCAAATGCCCTGAGATCTCAACAGAGCCAGTACGTCCGCCAGTACCTTGGTGAATACCCTGGGGGCCGAGGTGATATCGAAAGGCAAAGCTACAAATTGATAGTGCTGATCCTCCAGGGTGAACCTGAGGAATCTCTGATGACCTGGAAAGACTGGTACATGAAGGTAAGAGTCCTTGATGTCTACAGAGGTCAAGAAGTCCCCTGGGCATAGTGAATTGACAGCAAAGCGCAGAGTCTCCATGCGAAAGTGTTTGAACCTGACAAATTTGTTGAGAACCTTTAAATCCAGGATAGGTCTGATGGACCCGTTTTTTTTTTGGGAACGGTGAAAAGATTGGAATAGTAGCCTCTGCCCCTTTCCCTCAAAGGCACCTGGCAGATAACCTCCAACTCCAGAAGGTTTTGGACAGCAAGGCACAGACCCTGAGCTGACAGGGGGTTCTGAGCCACCCGGGATGAATCTTGGGGGTGACCATGCTGCAAACCATCTTGTAACCGAGGACACTACCTCCTGAATCCACCGGTCTGAGACATGAAGCCTCCAGAAGTGAGCAAAGAGCCGAAGCCGCCCCCCCACCCGGATGGGTGAGGGCGCCCCTTCATGCCTTCGGGGGCTTGGGTAAGGATTTTGGCTTGGGACCCTAGGAGAGGCCAGGATGGCCACGTCCTCTGCCCCTTCCTCAGTGATCTCCGCGGGCCCCAGTAAAGGAGCCTCCTCGACCAGGTCTGGAACCACGGAAGGATGGGAGAAGGGCACCCATCCTCCGAAAGGACCGAGACCCTCCTACGTTGAGGTAACCTACCGCCCTTGGCAAACAAATCCAAGTGTTCACCAAAAAGACGCAGGCCCTTGAAAGGGAAACCAGTGAGAGCCTTCTTAGCAGCATTATCAGCTACCCACCGACGTAGCCAGACAGAGCGGCGTATAGCTACCAACAGGGCAGAAGTTCTACCACACATTGGGCACCCCTGGCAGCTTTGCTAGGCCGCTCCCATTCTTTGAGCACCAGATTATTAAAGTGCGACTGCTCAGGGAATTCCAAACGTGGTTTAACCGCATGAAAGAGCTCACCCTGCTGCTGCGGAGCCACGGCAGGAGGAGAGATACAGAGCACTTCAAAAATATGAGGCAAGAGCAAAGCCTGTCAGTGTCATCTGAGGACCATAGATCTTCCCCAAAGGGAGACCCTGTACCACCATAAACCCTGGGTTGCTCCTCAGATGATTCTGAATCAGAGAACAATTCCCCCTCCTCCAGGGGGGGAATAACCAGTAGTGTCAAAAACTTCCTCAGTTTCCACAGGAAAGAGGGAGACTGTGGGAGACAAATGCCACTTCTTAGCAGAAGCCTTACGCGATGCAGACCCAGCAATATGTTTCTCAATGCTGGCTACCCATGCAGCCAAATCAGGCTGAGACTCCCCGCTGGTATGCTCCTCATAGGGGGTCAGATGCAGGCGTGGGGGGGTAGGCGAAGCCCAAGGGGTCGCAGGCCCAGCAACAGGTAACCTAGACCGCAGTGCAAGTACCTGCTTGGCGCAGCATACACATACCCCGATATCATCACCGATTGGGGATACCCCACACGCAACACATAGCCGGGCTTGTCCCGAAGGAACCCCAGGCTCATTATCCCCAGAAACCTCCATATGGTGATTTAAAACAGGCACAGTAGGCCAGTAAGGGTTAATGCTAAAGAGCTACCCGGGATGCCCCAATAGACCGCTAGGGAAGTGGGAGATAATGAGGGAAGAGGGCCGGGAGAAACCACAGGACCGAAGCTTTATCCCGCCTGAAAGACACAACAATATATTCCCATAAAAATAAAGCATAGGAACCAATAGAGAAAAATTCACCCCACCGGGGTTACTCACAAACCGCAAGGAGCCAGCAGCGCAGGAGGAAGACAAAATTCAGTCCGCAACCTCGCGGGGCGGGCCGTGGAGATATGAGGTAAATTGCATCATCCACAGAGCCCGCCCCCCCCCCCCCCCCGAAGAGCGCAAAGCGCGCCCACGTGATCTGGCCGGCCAGTAGTGGCCCGGCAGCTCTGAGGTGAATGGGGCTGCCAGCCGCGGAGCGCAGTACAAACGCGCAACGACATGTTTTAATAAAGAAACAGGCACACATGTCTAAGGTCACAAAACACCAGACAACCCCCCCCCCCCCCCCAAGATCTCCCAAAGGGAGAGTGAGGGAGGATAACAACGGAATACCCTGGGGCCAATATGAAGAGGGGAGGTAGTCAATGGGCAGTCAATGGGATGGAACGGGTGGGAATAGTCCTGCAGGGCCGCAGGCAAAAAGCCCTGCTCACCTGCGCCACGGGAGAGCTGTCTATTTTCTCAGCGCAGACTGCAGAAATAAACTGGGGATTTTGTGGGAGGTCCCTGACTTATATAGGGCCGGGAAAGGCCACAAGCTGTTTTTCTGCAGTCCAGCGCCATCTTGTGGATGTATTACCCATGGGTAAGGAATATTCTGGAACAGGACGTGCTGTATACTTAGAATAGTGATTCAAGAAATTTTTTCTCAACTTTTACCAACTCAACCTCAAACATGTTCATTTAGAAAAGAGCAGGCACTGTGGTTGGATAAAGATAGGTCTAGAAGGAAGGGGGCCTCCTCCGGCTTTTACAGTCAGTAGAATATTAAGTAGTTTCAGTTACAAGGAGAGATTTTCCTTTTAAAGTTGACCAAAACCCATGGAGATCGGCCCAGGAATCTTGGATTGATTTCCTCCCCCGGGCATGCAAAATTGTGATGCCCCACTGTGTGAACCCACCCAGGTTGCCCATAAAATTCCCTTCCTTTTCCGGTCCAACAGCACTATCTCTAGCAAGATGCATGCCCACGCCAGGCATTTGCGAATGGCCTGCGCAGGCACGCTCCCTGTTAGAGGGAAGCAAGGGATGCTGATGCCAGCGTGCTCGAAACCACTCACCTTAGACGAAGGGGCAGGATCGGATCCGAGCGTGCTGATAGGACAAGCTCCCGCGCATGTGCCGTAGGCCCGGGAGGGGGTGGGTTTGTTTTGGGCGACCTGGGGGGTTTCACACAGCAGGGCATCCCTGATCGGGGTGCCCCGAGGGCAAGGACCAAAATCCAGTATAGTCAAAATCCTGGGTTTTGGTCCACTTTAAAAGTCTAGTCCTCCATTGTCTTCTACCCAGGCCACAATACAGGTATTTTGTTCTCAAACTAGATTTAAGTCACCCATCGACTTCATATTGATAACGTAGTTGGGTGACTGATCTTTGCATTCCCAATAATCTCTATATGTCCCCGTTTTGAGAAGTGAAAAATATTGAATGATATAGAAAAGACAAATACCTTAAATCCGGTTGGCCAGTGGATCAGGTACAGGTCCAGGTAATCAAGCTTTAGATCAGCAAGAGTCTTCTGGCACGCTCCTTTAACCATTGACTTGGTGTGGTAAGTGCACCATAGCTGGAAAACAAATGAAAATTTATGGAAACTCACCTAGAATAAGTAGAATTATTTTTACTGTGTACAGCACGGCCCGTTTCATTTAATCCTTACTTCTGGGTATTCCGCCACAAGGTGGCGCAGTTGACTGCAGAAGATTTGTGGCTCCTCCCGGCCCCATATAAAACCAGGAATCACCAAAAGACCCCCAGTGTTGAAAAGCAGTTATGCAAGAAGCAAGGAGATAATCATGATAAAAAAAAAACAAAAAATAAAATAAAAAAAAAAAAAGAGAACAGCCTCACACATATAAACATACAATAAACTTTGGAACAAATCACCGTAAAGAGGCAACCAAGGATAACGATAAGGGAGGGATGAAACAGGCCGTGCTGTACACAGTAAATACAATTCTACAGGTGAGTAATCACAGAATTGCATTTTTCTAAGTGTACAGCACGGCCGGTTTCATTTAATCCTTACTTCTGGGACATCCAATAGCAGTGCCTGTAAAGATAGGGTGGGATCCCCAAAGAGTGACAGGCAGTTCAAACCACTACCGCCTGAAGTACCTTACTGCCAAAAGCAGCAGCAGCTGAGGCCTTAACATCAACATAGTTAGAACTTGAAAAAAGTATGAACAGAAGTCCAAGTAGCGGCCTTACAAACTTGTTCAACAGAAGCTTGGTGCTGAAAAGCCCAAGAAGCACCAATAGAACGAGTTGAATGAGCAGTAACACGGAAGGGAGGTTCCTTCCCTTTAGCAGAATAAGCTTGCACAACCGCCTGACGTATCCACTCGCTCATAGTAGATTTGGCTGGAGGCAAACATACCTAGGTCCAGCAGAAAGAACAAACAGAGCATCAGATTTCCTCAACGACTCAGTGGCAACCAAATAAAATTTCAGTGCCCTGACAACATCCAGAGATTGAAGTGTCCGTTCCTTAGAATTAGAAGGGTTAGGACACAAGGAAGGTAAGACAATGTCCTGATCGAGATGAAAAGCAGATACAACCTTGGGCAAGAAAACCGGTTTAAGCCGGAACACTATCTTATCCTGATGCCGTTCAAAATAAGGAGGTTTCATGGAAAGCGCCGCCAGCTCAGAAACTCGCTTGACCAGAGTAATAGCCACCAAAAAGGCTTCCTTAAGGAGTCAGAATGGACAACGCAGCCCCACACATAGGTCCCAACCCGGTAGCAGAGGCTTACGCGGCGGACGCACATGAGTAACTCCCTGAAAGAAATTCTTAACAAGCCTGTGATTGGCAAAAGAGCTTTTGAAAAAATTGCCAAAGCTGAAACCTGTCCCTTGAGAGTACTAAGTTAAAGGCCCGAATCCAAACCATGTTGTAAAAACTCCATAATCCTGGGAATAGAAAACACCCGACAAGGAAGAGACTTGGACCAGGCAATGTAAGCATGCCAGACCCTGTAGTAGATTAAGGACAAGGATTTCTTCCGAGCCCGAATCAGGGTATCAACAACAGAGGCTGGCAAACCCGTGCCCATCAAGATGGAGGTTTCAGCAGCCAAGCCGTTAAAGCCATTGTTTGTAAATTGGGATGGCGCAGCTGTCCCTGCGTGAGAAGCTCTGGATCGTCGGGCAAGACGAGCCGATCCACTGCCATCTGTACGATGTCCGCGATCCACACTCTCCTCGGCCAGCTGGGGGGCCACCAGAATGGCTGGTACCCCCTCCTGGGCCATCTTGAGCAGCACCCGACCAAGCAGATGAAAGGGAGGGAATACATAGATGAGTCGAAACTCTGTCTAGGAAAATACCATTTTGTGAGTACTCACCTGAAAAATGGATATTGTTGGTGTGCCACACACCCCGCTTCACCTTTAATTCTTCACGATTGGGTTACTCACCGCCAGGTGACGCTGTTGCAGAGAGGAAGTCTTGTAACGAGCCCCCTTCCGGGTCTATATATACCTGGTACCTCCCATTTATCACCAGTGTATTAAAAAGCAGAAAGACAAGGTACCAGTAATTTAACGGTAACCTCAAAATAAATCAAAATAAATAAAAACTTCACCATATAAAGGATTCGGAATACCGAAAAGGGTGGGAGTGAAGCAGGGTGTGTGGCACACCAACAATATCCATTTTTCAGGTGAGTACTCACAAAATGGTATTATTCTTGGTGTGCCACACACCCCGCTTCACCTTTAATTCTTCACGATTGGGACGTCCAAAAGCAGTGTCCACAAGGGATGGGCATCTCAAGGCCAGGTGAAGCATAACTTAAATGACTGCAGTCTGCAGAACTTTGCGGCCAAAAACAGCGTCCGCTGAGGCTCGCACATCAACCTTGTAAAACTTAGAAAAAGTATGAACAGAAGACCAAGTGGCGGCCTTACAAACTTGTTCAACAGAAGCTTGGTGCTGAAAAGCCCAAGACGCTCCAACGGTGCGAGTAGAATGAGCAGTGATACGAAAAGGGGGAACTTTCCCCTTAGCAGAATAGGCCGCGGTAACGGCCTGACGTATCTATTTGCTAATGGAAGATTTGGCTGGTGCCAAACCCTTCTTAGGCCCACAGGGCACAACAAAAAAGGCATCCGTCTTACGAAAAGGAGACGTGATAATCAAGTAGTACTTAACACAGCGTACTACATCCAAACAATGCAAAACCCTCTCTATGTCATTCTTAGGATTAGGACACAAGGAGGGAAGAACAATATCCTGATTCAAAAGAAAAGCAGAAACAACCTTAGGAAGAAAGTCTGGCTTGAACCGAAAGACCACTTTATCCTGATGCCTCTCAAAGTAGGGCTCCTGGATAGACAAGGCCGCCAACTCCGAGACACGCCGGACCGAAGTGATAGCTACCAAGAAGACAATCTTCTGAGTCAGGGTAGACAAAGCAATATCTTGCAGAGGCTCAAAAGGAGGAGCCTGCAGAGCAGAAAGAACCAAATTCAAATCCCAAACCGGGAGTAATGGTTTCCTGGGAGGCCGCGCATGCGTAACCCCCTGAAAAAAAGTTTTAACTAAAGAATGAAGCGCAAAACGCTTCTGAAAAAAGATAGATAAGGCAGAAACTTGCCCTTTCAAAGTACGTAGCTGAAGACCAGAGTCCAGCCCAGATTGTAAAAACTCCAGAATCCTGGAGACCGAGAAGACCCTACAAGGAAAAGATCTAATCTCGCACCAAGCGGCTTTCCAAGTCCTATAGTAGATGATAGAAGAAGACCTCTTCCGGGCACTGATCAAAGTCTTAACGACTGAGTCAGAAAGACCCTCCTTTCAGCAGCCAGGCCGTCAAACCCAGCGCTGGTAAATTGGGGTAACACAACCGACCCTGAGTGAGCAGATCGGGCCGAAGAGGCAGAACGAACTGGTCCACTGCCAGCCGAACGATGTCTGCGAACCACACTCGCCTTGGCCACCTTGGGGCCACGAGAACGGCGGACACCCTTTCCAGAGCCAACTTCCGAACCACCCTGCCCAGCATGGGTATCGGAGGAAACAGGTATAGAAATCCCAGATCCCCCCAGCTCAGGGACATGGCGTCCACTGCCAGAGCCAGAGGATCCCGGGAGAGCGACACGAAGTTCGGGAGCCTGTGATTGTGACGAGAGGCAAACAGGTCTACCTCCGGTGTCCCCCATCGGAGACACAGTGAGCGAAAAACCTGAGGATGGAGAGCCCATTCTCCCAGGCGGAGAGAGCCCCTGCTCAACCGGTCCGCTTCCTGGTTCTCCACTCCTGGAATGTAAACCGCCGAGAGACAAGGAACATGGGCCTCTGCCCAGGTCAGGATCAGGGACACCTCTCAGAGCACTCAGACTGCGAGTCCCTCCCTGATGATTGATGTAAGCAACCGCTGTCCGATTGTCTGAACGCACCTGGACCGGAAGGCCCAGAACGTGATGAGTCAGGAGAGCAAGCACCCGACGGATGGCTCTCAGTTCCAGAACATTGATGGGTAAGTGGGCCTCTTGAGGTCCCCACTGCCCCTGGAACTGAAGCTCCTTCCAGCATCCGCCCCATCCCGAAAGACTGGCGTCCGTGGTGACAATTTCCCAAAGAGGGGTCAGGAAGGACCTGCCCCTCACGAGATTGGCCGAGACCAACCACCACTGGAGGGACTGCCGGACCCGGAAGGACAACTGGAAGGGCTGATCCAGCGACCGAGGCTGCTGGTCCCAGGACGCCAACAGATAAAGCTGAAGCGTCCTCGTGTGAAATTGAGCAAAGGGCACTGCCTTGAAAGAGGCGACCATCAACCCTATCAGCCTCATCCCCAGACGGATGGACGGCAGAGGATTGGAAAGTAGGACCCGAGCCAACTCCTGAATCAGATGAATTTTGGACTGGGGGAGAAACACTCTGTGTTGAAGAGAGTCCAACTGCATCCCCAGAAAGGACACCACCCTGCCAGCACCTTGGTAAACACTCTTGGAGCCGAGGTAAGGCCAAACGGAAGTGCCACGAATTGAAAATGCTGATCTTTCTTCACGAATCGAAGAAAAACGTTGATGAGCGTGGCAGATGGGAACATGAAGATAAGCATCCTTGATGTCTATGGACGTCATGAAGTCCCCCTGCCGAAGGGAACCGACGGCCGTACGCAAAGTTTCCATGCGAAACTTCCGAAAACGGATGAACTTGTTGAGTAATTTCAGGTCCAGGACGGGACGAACCGACCCGTCCTTTTTGGGGACTGCGAAAAGATTGGAGTAGAAACCGAGGCCCATCTCTAAGCGCGGTACCGGCCGAATGACCGCCATTTCTAACAGATTCTTTACCGACGCCAGGAGCCCCTGTGCGGCCAAAGGATCGATGGGCACCCGAGACCGAAAGAACCGTGAAGGAGGGCGAGACTCGAATTCCAGTTTGTAACCGGACGACACTACCTCCCGGATCCATCTGTCCAGAATCTCCTGGACCCAAACCTGGGAGAAGTGTCGCAATCGTCCCCCCACCCGCACGAGTGAGGGCAGCCCCTCATTGCTGAGCGGGCTTACCGGCAGGCTTGGGCTTGGAGTCCCAGGACTGTGCGGGGTGGCCACAGCCTTCCCCCCCCCCCACCCGCTCTGAATCCCCGAAAGGAAGGCCTACCCGAACTTGCCCCCCGAAAGAGACGACGAGGCCTCTTACGTTGCGGCATTTTGCCACCTTTTGCAACTGAATCAATTTTATCACCAAACAGCCGCAATCCCAAAAAGGGGAGAGCTGTGAGCACCTTTTTAGAGCTGCGTCCGCCGACCACTGGCGCAGCCATACTGCCCGACGAATAGCCACCAGCATTGCAGCTGTCTTGCTACTCATAGCCAGCGCATCGTCCTGAGCGGACAGAACATAGGAAACAAAAGACTCACACTGCCTGAGAGCAATAAGCTCCTTGCAAGTGGGATCAAGATCCACACACAGATCCTGAATTACAGATCTAACCGCCAATAGAAGAAGCGCCGAAGCACATACCGGGCGCATCGTTGACCCAGCATAACTGAAACCATGGCGAGCGTACTGGTCAATCCGACGATCCTCACCATCCTTAAGGGCAGTAGTCTCAGCAGACTGCACCATAGCCGTGCTGGAGAGCCCTAATACAGGGGTATCGACGTCAGGAGGAACCGACCAAAGCTCCACCAATTCTGGTGGAAAAGGATAACGTTTCTCCAAACTGGAAGGAATTCCAGTTAACCGCGTGGGATGTTCCCATTCTTTGAGCACAACTTTCTCAAAGTGGTGTTGTCTGGGAAAAACCAAAGGCGGCTGAGGCACATTAAACAACTGATCCTTAGGCAGGGTGACGGCCTTAGGTGGATCTAAATTCAAAATTTCAAACATTTGAGCCAGAATGGAGGGGGTGTCACGAGAACCCCCTGCAGACAAATCGCCAATAGCATCAACCTCAAGCTGATCTGCAGGCTCATCTGACTCCACCAAAAATTCTCCCTCCTCGTCCAGGGAGCAATCGGACCAATCCACAGGCTCACATACTTCATCCTGTGAAGCCGGAGGTACAGGAGTCAGGTGCTTCCGTTTCGCAGTGGCCTTTAACCCTGCTTTAACGGAAATTATCTTCTCGAGGTTGGCCAACCGTGCCGCCACCTCGGATTGCGAATCCCCACTCTTGACAATGTCACGCGGGGTCCGGAACAGGGAGGGAGGGGTAGGGGATGATGGAAGTTGCGAAGAGCCAGCAGCCGGAGCAACGTACTGACGCGCAATACTCTGCTTTGCACAAGGAATGCATACAAAAACATCATCACCTGGGAGCGGAGTCCCACAACCTCCACACACCCTAGATGGGCCAGAAGAACCATTTCCGGTAATATCGGAAGCCTCCATATGGTGATTTATGGTATTCACAAAATTCTGGGTTTAAGACATAAGCCACCCGGGATGCCCCTTTATGTTAATGTCCCGGGAGGGAGGATTTAATTAATAATAAAGATCCCCTTATATATATATCTATCCGGGAGGCCACTGTATTAAGGGAATCCCAGGATCTGTGGGGAAGAGACAAACCAACAGTAAGACCCCCAGAATGGCAACATGCAATATAAAACACAATACACCGCACAAAAGTGCTTTAAAGAGGCAAGGAAAAACCTGGCCTCTTATTTACCTCTTTTATTATTTTTTTATTTTTTTTTTTTAATAAAAAAGTATTACTCCATACAATCAGAGACCATGAAAAAATACCATTTTGTGAGTACTCACCTGAAAAATGGATATTGTTGGTGTGCCACACACCCCGCTTCACTTCTTAAATATTCATTACTTCATGGGTTAATCACCTGCAGGTGACGTAGTGCAGAGAGGAAGTCTTGTAACGAGCCCCACCTTCCGGCCTATATATACCTGGTACCTCCCTTCAATCACCAGTATAATCAATAAAGCAGTAATACAAGGTACCAGTATTCCACCAGTAACCTCAAAATCAAATTTGATATAAAAAAGGCTTCACCATATAAAGGCTTCGGTAATACCGAAAAGGGCGGGTGTGAAGCGGGGTGTGTGGCACACCAACAATATCCATTTTTCAGGTGAGTACTCACAAAATGGTATTATTCTTGGTGTGCCACACACCCCGCTTCACTTCTTAAATATTCATTACTTCATGGGACATCCAAAAGCAGTGTCCACAAGGGCTGGGCAACTCAAGGCCAGGTGAAGCATAACTTAAACGACTGCAGTCTGCAGAACTTTGCGGCCGAAAACAGCATCCGCTGAGGCCCGCACATCAACTTTGTAAAACTTAGAAAAAGTGTGAACAGAAGACCAAGAGGCGGCCCTACAAACCTGTTCAACAGAAGCTTGGTGCTGAAAAGCCCAAGACGCCCCAATGGCGCGAGTAGAATGAGCAGTGATACGAAAAGGGGGAACTTTCCCCATAGCAGAATAGGCCGCAGTAACGGCCTGACGTATCCATTAGCTAATGGCAGATTTGGCTGGTGCCAAACCCTTCTTAGGCCCATGGGGCATAACAAAAAAGGAATCCGTCTTACGAAAAGGAGACGTGATAACCAAGTAGTACTTAACACAGCGTACTACATTCAAACAATGCAGAACCCTCTCTTTGTCATTCTTAGGATTAGGACACAAGGAGGGAAGAACAATATCTTGGTTCAAATGAAAAGCAGAAACCTTAGGAAGAAAGTCTGGCTTGAACCGAAAAACCACTTTATCCTGATGCCTCTCGAAGTAAGGCGCCTGGATAGACAAGGCCGCCAATTCCGAGACACGCCGGACCGAAGTGATCGCTACCAAGAAGACCATCTTCTGAGTCAGGGTAGACAAAGCAATATCTTGCGAAGGCTCAAAGGGAGGAGCCCGAAGAGCAGAAAGAACCAAATTCAAATCCCAAACCGGGAGTAATGGTTTCCTGGGAGGCCGCACATGCGTAACCCCCTGGAAAAAAGTTTTAACTAAAGACTTAAGCGCAACACGCTTCTGAAAAAAAAAAAAAGATAGATAAGGCAGAAACCTGCCCTTTCAACGTACTTAGCTGGAGTATACCAGAGGTATTTCTGGGTATGAACTGACCCAATGTTTGTGGGAACTCAAAGTGTGACCACGCCTGAAGTAAAATTGACTATCACACCCTTATAAGAATCAAGTACATTAATTTATTTTAGTTAAAATACAACCAATGAATTCCCCAATGCAAATGTAATCATCATTGTACTACAAAAAAATTTTTTTTTTTTTTTTTTAACAGTTGTCAACTGTCTTACTTGCCAATGCGCAGGTTATTACTAATACAATTGGACATATTGTACCTTACAGACAATAAAAACTTGCTCAATGATTCACTTTCCCAAATCATAGCGGTGAGTAATATCATGTAATAAGCGGTAAAACTAGTTCCACCCCCACTAGGGGGCTTCTTCAGTACCAAACCGCACTTAAGGGCACTTGATCAGCCCATCCAGGCCCGTTAGATTATTACCAAAAGCTTCATGTCCAGGTGCACAATCCCAAAAATGATGCTGGATGGACAGGTTTAGATATCCCAAGTTAGTTAGTGCTCCGTTCGCCAATTATGAAGGAATGGCGTCTGCGCTATGCTGCGAGGTTCCCTATCCCTCAATGATAAGGGAAGCAGAAACACAGGCTTGGGGTCCGCTCTCTCAGCTTAGATGTAATCCGCTGGTCTGCCTGGTAACCATCCAGGGCAGATCTAAAGGAGCCCGCCCAGCAATACACGTCCTTGCATGTTGTGCTGTATGCTCGACCCGGATACTTATCTGGAGTCCAGCCCTGATTGTAAAACCTGGAGAGCGAAAAAAGACCCTACAAGGAAAAATCTCATCTCACACCAAGCGATATAGGCTTTCCAAGTCCTATAGTAGGTGATGGAAGAAGACCTCTTCCGGGCACTGATCAGAGTCTTAAATGACTGAATCAGAAAGACCCTCCTCCTTCAGGATGGAGGTTTCAGCAGCCAGGCCATCAAACCCAGCGCTGGTAAAATGGGGTAACACAATTGACCCTGAGTGAGCGGATCGGGCCGAATAGGCAGAACGAACTGGTCCACTGCCAGCCGAATGATATCTGTGAACCTCACTCGTCTTGGCCACCTTGGGGCCACGAGAACGGCGTACACCCTTTCCAGAGCCAACTTCTGAAGAACCCTGCCCAGCATGGGCATCGGAGGAAACAGGTATAGAAATCCTAGAACGCCCCAGATCAGGGACATGGCGTCCACTGCCAGAGCCAGAGGATCCTGGGAGAGCGACACGAAGTTCGGGAACCTGTGATAGTGATGAGGGGCCAACAGGTCCACCTCCGGGGACTCCCATTGGAGACACAGTAGGCGAACCACCCGAGGATGGAGAACCTATTCTTCCAGGCGGGGAGAGCCCTGCTCAACCGGCCCACTACCTGTTTCATCACCTCTGGAATGTGAACCGCCGAGAGACAGGGAACATGGAACACTGCCCATGTCCGGATCAGGGACACCACTCTGAGAGTACTCAGACTGCGCGTCCTACCCTGAAGACCAACATAAGCAACCGCTGATCGATTGTCTGAACACATCTGGACCAAAAGGCCCAGCAAGTACTGAGTCAGGAGAGCCAGCACCTGACGGATGGTTCTCAGATTCAGAATATTGATGGGACAGTGGGGCCTTTAAGCTCTCCACTGCCCCTGAGACCGCAGCTCCTTCCAGAATCTGCCCCATCCCGACAGACTGGCGTCCGTGGTGACAATTTTCCAAAGGGGGGTCAGGAAAAGCCTGCCCTACACAAGATTGGTCGGGACCAAGCACCACAGGAGGGACTGCCGTACACGGGAGGACAACTGGAAGGACTGATCCAGCGACAGAGGTTGCTGATCCTAACACGCTAAGAGAAATAGCTGAAGCGTTCTCATGTGAATTTGGCAAAAGAAAGACACACTCTGTCTTGATGAGAGTTCAGGCCAGGATGAACCGACCCATGAACGGACCGTGAAGGAGGGTGAGACTCGAATTTCCGGTCGTAACCGGGCGACACTACCTCCTGGATCCATCTGCCTGGAACCACTTGGTTCCAATGGTAGAAGTGTCGCAATAGTCCCCCCACCCGCACGGGTGAGGGCAGCCCCTCATTGCTGAGTGAGCTTATCAGCAGGTTTTTGGGCTTGGTGCCCCAGGACTGAGTGGGCCGGCCACGGCCCCTCCCGAGTCCAACCTGCGCCACATGTAGCGGGAAAGGACGCACCCCTGCCCGCTCTGAATCCTCGAAAAGAAGGCCTACCGGAACTTGTTCCCCTGAAGGGACCACGGGGCCTCTTGTGTTGTGGCATCTTACCACCCTTTGCGACAGAATCAATTTTCTCCTTGAACAGACGCAACCCCAAAAAGGGGAGAGCTGTGAGCACCCCTTTTTGGAAGCCGTGTCCGCTGGCCACTGACGCAGCCATACTGACCTGCGAAATAGCCACCAGCATAGTTGCCGCCCTGCTACTCATAGTCAGCGCATCGTCCTGAGCAGCCCGGACATAAGCCACAAAAGATTCACACTGCTTAAGCGCAGTGAACTGTTTGCAAGCGGGATTAAGATCCTCCTATAGCCCTTGAATTAAGGATTAGCAGAAGGGCTGAAGCACATACCGGGCGCAATGCTGACCCGGAATAGATTAAAACCATGTCGAGCGTATTTGGTCAATCAGACGATCTTCCCCATCTTTGGGGACAGTGGTCTCAGCAGATTGTACCATAGCCGAGCTGGAGAGCCCTAGTACAGGGGTAACCCCAGGCGGTCTCCCATCCAAGTACTGACCAGGCCCGACACTGCTTAGCCTCCAAGATCAGACGAGATCGGGCGCATTCAGGGAGGTGTGGCCGTAGGCCTCAATAAATGCAATTAGCATATGCCCCCTTGTGCTCTTATAGTCAACAAATCATTAGCACAATGGCCAACTGGAAGAAATTCCAGATAACCGCGTGGAATGTTCCCATTCCTTAAGAACCACCCTCTCAAAGAGGTGTAGTCTGGGGAAAAACCAAACGCGGCTGAGGCTCTTTAAACAACCGACCCCTTGGCGGGGCAGCCGCCTCAGGCGTATCTAAACTCAAAATTTTAAACATTTGAGCCAGAATAGAGGGGGTGTCCAAAACAACCCCCTCTGACCAATCGCCAATCTCATCAGCCACAAGCTGACCTGTCGGCTCATCTGACTCAGACTGGAATTCATCCTCGTCTGGGGATCCATCGGACCATTCCACAGGTACACAAAAACTGGCCCTGTGGAGCCGAAGGTACCGGAGTCAGGTGCCTTCGTTTTGCAGCGGCCTTAAACGCTGCTTTAACGGGCATTACTTTCCGGGGGCTGGGCTGTACTGCCACCTCGGAATGCGAATCCCCACTTTTGACAGTGTCATGCGGGGTCCGGAAATAGGGAGGGAGAGGTAGGAGAAGATGAATGATGCGATGGCCTCGCAGCCGAAGCAACGGACAGGCGCGCAACAGTCTGTTTGCACAAGGGATGCAAATAAGACATCATCAGCTGGGAGTGGAACCCTATAACCTACGCACCCCCCAAACGGCTCACAGAACCGTTTCCGGAAATTACGGAAGCCTCAATATGGTGATTTATGGTATTCGCAATACTGGGACTTTTAAGGCATAAGCCAACCCGGGATGCCCCTTTATTAGTAATGTCCCGGAAGGGAGGATTTTTTTTTTTTTTTTTTAATTTTTTTTTTTTTTTTAAGTTAAGTTAAGGTCCCCTTTAAAGAACTATATATATATATATATATATTTATATATATAGTCTATGTATATATACATTCACAAAGATATCCCAATAATTAGCCAGGCACAAAGAGCCAGAGGGCCACCATAAGCAGGGATCCCAGGATCTGCAAGGAAAAACCATCAGATCCTCACATGTGTATAAACAAACATAAGCATGGCACCAAAGTGCCCTTAAATCACGCCCCCTTAATACAGAGTGAGTCCCCACTGTATTACCGCAAGGAATGCATTCCCCATTTAATGGCCCCAACGGGAGGGGCCGCTTACCTGGACAGCAAAGGCAGCAGCCGGAACAAGACTGCAGCCAGCAGCCAGCACAGAAGACAAAGTGCGGCCGTGCGCCCATGCGATTTCCTGCATTGAAGGAAGCAAAAAGCTGGGCCCGCCGCAGACGCCGCAGACGTCGGCGCCGCGCGTCAGCGGGCCCGCCCCCCCCCCCCCCTCCCCTACGCCGATCAGCTGGAATCACTTACAGCTGGGCCACAACACGTGCGCTCAGGCGGCGGAGGGGGGAGGGTAAAAACCGCATGGTGGTGTACAATGCAAACATGAATGCCAGGCGAGGAGAGGGGAGGGGGAGGGAGGGGAGAGGGGGCCACAAAGCAACAAAAACTGCAAGAGAAGTGGCCAGCCTTTACCCAGCGCAGCCTGCCCTTCCAAAAATATACACATGCTACAGTGAATGCATAAACATGACACATATGTTAACATGCAGTGATACAAGTGAAACACACCTACTAAAGCACACCCTCATACACCCCCCCCCCCCAAGTGAAGGGAGAAAGGACCGGAGCGGGGGAGAAAGGGCTACGGGGACCCTCGGGACAGGGGCATCCCAATTCCGGATCACCATGCCGGATTGCCGCATTGCCCCCACAAGAGGGGGATGAGCGGAGGAGATAAGCTCCTAGGCACCAATAGTGCCATCTACCAATTACCCGGTGAGCAGCCTAAGCTGGGAGGCTTCCTATCCACCATAGAGGTATACAACTCAAACCGGGCAGAAATAGACCAAAAGGGGGGTGGCGGGGTAAGCCCCGACCTACCTGTAAGCAGGAAACTTCCAACCTCTGCTTGTCACGCAGAGAGAAAAATACTGGTGATTGAAGGGAGGTACCAGGTATATATAGGCCGGAAGGTGGGGCTCGTTACAAGACTTCCTCTCTGCACTACGTCACCTGCAGGTGATTAACCCATGAAGTAATGAATATTTAAGAAGTGAAGCGGGGTGTGTGGCACACCAAGAATAAAATAGACGGCCTCACGCAAGGTGAGGCCGCTTACCTTGGCCGCAACGATCAGCGGTGGAGCCGAAGCTGCAGAGCAGGTCCAAGGAAGAGGCGGCAGAGCGGGCAGTAGCAAGAGACCTGCGGCCCCAAGCCCCGCACGCAGCCTCCTAATGAACCAGGAGGAAGTGCGGCTGGGGCCGGTAACGACGCGCTGCCGGACCACGTCCCCACCCCTGACGTCATGCGGGCCCCGCCCCCCGCCAAATATGAAAAGGTAATCAGAGGGCAAAACAAGCCCTCAGAAACAAAGAGAAAGGGGGGAGGGAAAACGGAGACACTAAGCAGCCTGAGCTGCCCCAGAAAATCCCCATGGCCCGCACAAAGAGACAAGGGGAAGGGGGGAGGAGGGAGGGGGAAAGGTCACAACAGCAAGCCAGAAAACCAACAGCCCGCCCCAGTCCCCCTAAAGCTGACCCAAAGTTCTGGCCCTACAGGCCAGCAGCAGCAAACATACAGTGAAACAAAACATACACAGCCCTCTACCCCCCCCCCCCCCCCCATAGTGAAGGGAGAAGGGACCGCAATGGGAGAGTAAGGGGCTAGGGGACCCTCGGGACAGGGGTTTCCCACCTCCAGATCACCATGCCGGATAGCCGCATTGCCCCCAAAAGAGGGGGTCGAGCGGAGGAGATGAGCTCCTAGGCACCTATAGTGCCGTCTACCAATTGCCCAGTGAGCAGCCTAGGCTGGGAGGCTTCCATTCCACCACAAAGGTAACAAACAATCAAAAGCGGGCAGAAATAGACCAAAAGGGGGTGCCGGGGTAAGACCCCGGCTACCTGCAAACAGGAGACTTCAATCTTCTGTCTTGTCGTCATGCAGAGAGAAAAACACTGGTGATAAATGGGAGGTACCAGGTATATATAGGCCGGGAGGGGGCTCGTTACAAGACTTCCTCTCTGCAACAGCGTCACCTGGCGGTGAGTAACCCAATCGTGAAGAATTAAAGGTGAAGCGGGGTGTGTGGCACACCAAGAATATTACTAGCGCATCCGTGGCGAAGGCCAGAGGATCCCTTGACAGGGAGACAAATCTTGGAAGCTTGTGATTGTGACGCAAACAGGTCCACATCCGGCTGACCCCAGCTGTGACACAGGGCGTAAAATACCTTGATGCCGAGAGACCATTCCCCCAGCCAAGACGCCTCCCTGCTCAGGGAGCCCATCTCCTGGTTCTCCACCCCCGGAATGTAAACCGCCGAGATACAAGGAACATTCTCCTCTGCCCAAGTCAGAATCTGGGTCACCTCCTTGAGGGCTCGCTTGCTCCGAGTCCCCCCCGATGATTGATGTAGGCGACTACCATCTGATTGTCTGAGCGGACCTGTACAGCACGACCCCGGAGGTGGGGAGTCAACTGGGACAGAACCAACCTGATCGTCCGCAGTTCTAGGATGTTGATGGGCGCATGGGCCTCCTGGGGGCCCCACTGACCCTGGAACTTAAGAGACTTCCAAACCCCCCCCCCCCAGCTGGACAGACTGGCGTCCGTGGTGACAATCTCCCAGCGCGGAGGCAGCAAGGACCTGCCAACTAGAAGATTCCTCAAGTCCAACCACCACGAGAGGGACTGCCTGGCCAGAGGGGACAAAGCAATTTCCTGATCCAGGGACTCAGAGTTCCGATCCCAAACAGACAAGAGATGCAACTGAAGAGGTCTCATGTGAAACTGAGCAAAGGGAACCACCTCGAAACAGGACACCATGAGGCCCACTAAGTGCATCTCCTGCCGAATGGAAGGGTGAAGACACAAGAGCAGGGCCCATGCCTGCATCTGAACGCCCTCCACCTTCTGCTGAGGGAAAAATACCTTGACCTGAGAGGTGTCCAGTGTCATGCCCAGGAAGGGCCTCACCAAAGACGGAGATAGTGAAGACTTGGGATAGTTGATAACCCAGCCGAAGGACTCGAGAGTGGACGTCACCACCTGAGTATCCTCAGCCTGAGGAAGAGACTGAGCAGCAATAAGAATATCGTCCAGGTAAGGCAGGTTGCAAATGCCCTGGTTCCTCAGGAGAGCCATAACACCAGCCAGCACCTTGCTGAAAACCCGAGGGGCCGAAGTGATACCGAACGGCAAGGCCACAAACTGGTAATGCTGATCCTCCAGAGCGAACCTCTGATGACCTGGGAAGATCGGCACATCAAGATAGGCATCCTTGATGTCCACCGTGGTCCGGAAGTCGCCTGGTCTAAGAGTACTGATGGCCGAACGTAGAGTCTCCATGCGAAAGTGCTTGAACCGGACAAAAAACTGTTGAGACCCTTCAAGTCCAAGATGGGCCTCAGGGAACCGTCCTCCTTGGGCACCGTGAACAGACTGGAGTAGTACCCCCGACCCTGAGAAATGACTCCTGACTCCAGCAGACGTTGAACGGTTAGACGCAGACACTGAGCCGACACAGGGTTTAGAGATATCCGGGATCGGAGGAATCTTGGGGGAGGCCAGGCTGCAAACTATCTTGTAACCGGGAGGACACCACCTCCTGAATCCACCGGTTCAAGATGCGAAGCCTCCAGATGTGAGCAAAAAGCTGAAGCCGCCCCCCCACCCGGTCGGGTGAGGGCGCCTCCTCAAGCCTGAGGAGCCTTGGGAGGGGGTTTAGACTTGGTCCCTCCAGGAGAGACGGGGGCGACCGCGGGATCTGCCTCGGCCCCAAGAGTCTCTGCGACTACCTGAGAAAGGGGGGCCATGACCTCCCCTTGAAGGACGAAAAAGCCGGAGACCCGTGAAGGGAAGCCCGGTGAGAGACTTCTTAGCTGCAGTGTCAGCCGCCCACTGACGCAACCAAACAGACCGACGATAGCCAAACAGACCGACGCATAGCCAAACAGACCGACGCATAGCCAAACAGACCGACGCATAGCCAAACAGACCGACGCATAGCCAAACAGACCGACGCATAGCCAAACAGACCGACGCATAGCCAAACAGACCGACGCATAGCCAAACAGACCGACGCATAGCCAAACAGACCGACGCATAGCCAAACAGACCGACGCATAGCCAAACAGACCGACGCATAGCCAAACAGACCGACGCATAGCCAAACAGACCGACGCATAGCCAAACAGACCGACGCATAGCCAAACAGACCGACGCATAGCCACCAAGAGGGCCGAGGCCCTACCGCCCAGCCGGACGGCATCATTCATGGCAGCCAGCACAAAGGCTATAAAATCAGAGCAAAGCAAAAGGTCCCTATAATCCTCCTTTCTCTTTCCAGACATAGCGGCCTCAGCAAGGCGCCTGACCTTCCTCTTAATGGCAATGGCTGTAATGGCCGCGGCGCAGACCGAGCGCAAGCCTGCCCCCACAAAGGTGAAAGCATGATAAGCCAACTGATCCATACGCCGGTCCGCGCTATCACGCAGTGTAGTAGTGTCTGGGGACGGCATGACCGAAGTGTTAAACAGCCCCAGGACTGGAGCGTCTACCTCAGAAGGACACGACTAGCGCTTAACCAAATCAGCCGAAAAGGGATACCTTCTGTCCAAGCCCTTGGGCACCGAGGGAAATCTGTTAGGATGTTCCCACTCCTTAAGCACCATATTGGAGAAATGTCCCTGTTCCGGGAACTCCAAGCGTTGCTTGCCAGGGCGGAAAAGCTCGCCCTGCTTCTTCGTCACCACCTTAGGGGGGGCGATGTGCAATGTCTCGAAAATCGCTGACAGCAGCCTATTGGTATCATCTGGGAGCCAGGTATCCTCATCCGAGGAGGACCCTAGGTCACTGTCGTAACCGACCTAACAATCCCCAGAGGAGTCCGAGTCACGGAAAAGACAATTCTGTGATTACTCACCTGTAGAATTGCTTTTACTATGCATGGCACGGCCTGCTTCAAGAAGTCCTTACGTATGGGATATTCCGCCACAAGGTAGCGCAGTGTACTGCAGAAGGGTTGTGGCTCCTCCCGGTACCATATAAAAACAGGATCACCAACAGACCACTCCAGCGTTGACAAGCAGTTATACTAGAAGCCGGGAGATAATAAGGTCAAAAAAGGTAACAACCCCAACTAACTTGGAACAATCACCATAAAGAGGCAACCAAGAATAATGATAACAAGGGTGGGGTGAAGCAGGCCATGCCATGCATAGTAAAATCAATTCTACAGGCGAGTACTCACAGAATTGTCTTTTTTCTATTGCATGGCACGGCCTGCTTCAAGAAGTCCTTACGCATGGGACGCCCAACAGCAGTGTCCGTAAGGTAGGGTGGGATCCCCAAAAAGTAGCAGCAGGCTGTTCAAACCATCACCGCCTGAAGTACTTTGCGACCAAAGGCAGCATCAGCAGAATCCTTAACATCAACCTTGTAAAACTTGGAAAAGGTATGAACAGAAGACCAAGTTGCAGCCTTACAAACTTGTTCAACAGAAGCTTGGTGCTGAAAAGCCCAAGAAGCACCAATAGCACGAGTGGAATGAGCAGTAACCTTAAAAAGGAGGAACCTTCCCCCTAGCAAAATAGGCCTGCTCCACTGCCTGACGGATCCACTTGCTGATAGTGAATTTAGCCGGAGGCAAACCCTTCCTAGGCCCAGCAGAAGAACAAAAAGAGCATCAGACTTCCTGAAAGACTCAGTAGCAACCAAAACTTCAGAGCCCTGACAACATCCAAAGAATGAAGGGTCCACTCCTTGGAATTAGCAGGGTTAGGGCACAAAGAAGGCAAAACAATGTCCTGGTTGAGATGAAAAGCAGACATAACCATAGGCAAGAAATCCGGCTTAAGCCAAAACACCACCTTATCCTGATGCCGCCAGCTCAGAAACTCGTCTGACCAAAGTAATAGCCACCAAAAAGGCCACCTTAAGCGTCAGAATTGGCAACGCAGCCTCACGGATAGGCTCAAAGAGAGGACCCTGCAGAGCAGACAACACCAGATTCAAGTCCCAAACCGGTAGCATAGGTTTACGCGGCGGACGCACATGAGTAACTCCCTGGAAAAAAGTCTTAAACCAACCGGCACCTGCCCCTTCAGGGTACTAAGTTGAAGGCCCGAATCCAAACCATGTTGTAAAAATTCCATAATCCTGGGGATAGAAAACACCCGACAAGGAAGAGACTTGGACTCACACCAAGCAATGTAAGCATGCCAGACCCTGTAGTAAATAAAAGACGAAGACTTCTTCCTAGCCCGAATCATAGTAACAACAGAGGTCGGCAACCCCTTATCCATCAAGATGTAGGTTTCAGCAGCCAAGCCGTTAAAGCCAGCGTTTGTAAAGTGGGATGGCGCAGCTGTCCCTGAGTGAGAAGACCTGGATCCTTGGGCAAGACTTACCGATCTACTGCCGTCTGCGAACCACACCCTCCTTGGCCAACAGGGGGCCACCAGGTTGGCTGGTACCCCCTCCTGGGCTATCTTGTGCAGCACCCTGCCCAGCAGAGGAAAAGGAGGGAACACAAAAAGGAGCCAAAACTCCTTCCAAGGCATTGCTAGCGCATCCGTGGCAAAGGCCAGAGGATCCTGTGACAGAGAGACAAATCTGAGAAGCTTGTGATTGTGTCAGGACGCAAACAGGTCCACATCCGGCTGACTCCAGCGGTGGAAAGCGAGCAGGCAGCAGAACCAGAAAAAAAATGGACACACCGTCCCCGAAAAACTCCCCCCCTCAGAAGCTAAGACAGAAACTCTGCATCCCTCAGTAGGCTCACCATGAAGCCTATGGCCGCATACCCTTTGTGTTACAGGGTCTGCGGCTTGGAGCAGCACTCCTTGAGCACCTGACCCTGGTGCTCCTCTACTTTCACCCGATCCGTCAGCCGAGGCTGGGAGGCACAGAGGGTCCTGAAACAGGTGGAAATAGCCATGCAGACCCGCAGGCTTGGTTGCCCCGCTCACCTGCGCAATATAAAGAGCCATCTTTTATCTTCGCAGTATACACTGCAGAGGAAACACGGTCTATTGGTGATCCTGTTTTTATATGGTACCGGGAGGAGCCACAACTCTTCTGCAGTACACTGCACCACCTTGTGACAGAATATCCCATATGTAAGGACTTCTTGAAGCAAGCCATGCCATGCAATAGGGAAAAAGCTCCCCCTCCTCCGGGGAGTCACGGCTGCCATAAACATAAAGGCCCCCATCCTCCTCGGCAAATAGGGACAGCGTGGCATCAAGGTGCCGCTTCTTGCCAGAGGCCTTGCCCGCCTCCGGTTGGGCCAACTGCCGTTTAATGCTGGCCACGTGCAGCGCCAGATCTGATTGCGACCCCCTGCTAGTATCCCCCTCACTGGGGGCTAAATGCAGGCACGGAGGAGCAGGAGATGCCATAGGGAACGCAAAACTGGACCGGGAGAAACCACAATGCTGAATCCCGTCTGCAAGACATAAGCAATACAATCATGAGCATCCTACAGCACATGCACCAAAAACCAGCCCCCGTCAGATCACTCACGCACCAGCTGAGCCGCACCGCAGGACGCACAGGAGCCAGACAACCGCAAGAGAACACCAGCGATGAAGAGAGAGGGACCAGGCAGCGGAGGGAGTCCCAGCAGCAAAGCGTGGAGCCTTCCAAAATGGCGCAGACTATCCTCGAGGGGCGGGCCGCAGGGGGATGATGCGAAAAGCGCCATCCCGAGGCGCCGCCCCCCATACTAACAATGGCACCGACGTCAGCCATGCGAGTTCACAAAGACTCCTGCCGCGGAGGGATAAAAACACTGTAGCGAGCGGCGGAAGCCCGACCCCAACCACCCACACCACACCCCCCCACCGCGGCAGAACCGCGGAATAGAGAAGCGGGAGGGGAGGGAGAGGACGCACAGCGCGTGGGAACACCCGGTCAGAAGGGGGGGGGGGGGGGGAGGGGGAGAACGGAGCCCCCAATAAGAATATTCCCCCACACAGTACAGTCCCCAATAAAGGACTCACCCCTTCAGTAATAGGGTCTGTGGTCTGGAGCAAAGCTCAACGAGCACCTCGACCCAGGCGCTCCCCTACCGTCACCCGATCCGACAGCCAGGGCTGGGAGGCGGAAGAGGGTGGGAATAGGCTTGCAGGGCCGCAGGCTTGGTTGCCCTGCTCACCTGCGAATAACCGTAGAGAGCCATCTTCTGGTCTTCGCAGTCTGACTGCAGAGAAACACTAGGGGTCTTTTGGCGATTCCTGGTTTTATATGGGGCCGGGAGGAGCCACAAATCTTCTGCAGTCAACTGCGCCACCTTGTGGCGGAATACCCAGAAGTAAGGATTAAATGAAACAGGCCATGCTGTACACTTGGAAAAAATTACTAAAACCTCACTCTTGCACCTAAATTATGCTTTAAAATGCATTCCGAATTTTAAACCTAGACCTATGTAACCTTAAAAAGGTAAAGCCTACTTTAGTGGACTTTCCCACAGACCTCAGGTTCAGGTAGTGCCAAAGTATGAGAATTATCTGCAACCTGCTTGCATGCCACTCTTGGTCCCACGGAGTTCTGTCTGTCCAGCTTTGGTGCTGATCACACAGCCCCTGGCCAGCCTCTGTGAAAGCACCCAACAGTAATGTGAGCGTCCACCACAGACATGCAGTGGAGACTCATAAGAGTTCTGGGTCCTGGACAGCAGTGAGCTTTCCGCTTTAAAATGCAACAAAACCCAGCCCAGACCCAGTCTAATCCCCCCCCCCCAGGTTCCTGAAAAACCCCATCAGGAACCCCTGCATCTCTTGGTTGGGGGCGGGAGCGTGGGCACTGCTGGGGATGTGGTAGTTTTTCTCCCGATTGCTGTCAACAGAGCCATATGCCAAGCACTAACTTGGACGAGAGCATGTAGGACCAGGACAGGCAAGTTTGCATAGACGATCTGGGGAGCACCCCAAATTAGGATGCCAGGGGGGCAAGGGACAAAACTCAGGATAGTCAAAACCCTGGGTTTTTGGTCCACTTGCAGACTTCTGCAGCACAGAGGGGAGAGAGTGGGTGACAAACTACAGGCCATTTAAAACTCACAGATCTATGAATATACATAGGGGGGTTACTTAAGAACGGATAGCGCCAGGTAGTGCTTCGTAGCGGCATGTAGCGACAGGTGAACGCTGGGCGCTGTATGCAAAACCACATTTAAGAAAGCGAATCTGGTGAGCGCCTCTAACAGCGCCATGTAGCACCACATGTATTAATCCAGGCAACTCAGCGTATATCGCAAGCGCTCTAGACTCAGGAACCCATGTAGTACCTGTCGCTCTGTAGCGTCTCTCCCATACATTCCAATGGGCCTTCATTAGTTGTGTAAAAATAGTGTGTTTGGCCATTTAATTTTTTTTTTTTTTTTGCTCAAATCATTGTGTGACCTCTCCTGGCTGCAAACGGACTATATATTTTTTCTCAGAAATGTCATTACAGGTCTAGCATTAAAGTATTAATGTCACAGTGTTATAACAATGTCATTCCATGTGTTTGCTTTGTTACTGGTGGATATGTGTTCAAAAACAGACTTTAGTCACACAGCGTCTGGCGCTCTATGCTATAGCGACCAGATTTAGTGCGCCGATGCTGTGCGTGTGTAGTTTTTTGTTAAATATGGTGAGGAGCACCGAGTGCCGGACGCACTGAGCTGCCGCAACCTGTCGCTCACTGCTGCGCTGTACTGTTAGAGTGCACAACACATCAAATTCAAAATTCAATTCATCAAATTCAATGCCGGCCAGGTTACTACAGCGACCAAGACGCTAGGTAGCAGCGCCCGATAGCCGCTTACAGCGTCTACTAGCAGTTGCTCTAAGCGCCACTATACAGACGCTCATCTGGCGTTACTAGTGAATCAGCCTCATACTCAAAGCCATTATTGATGTAAATACATTGACTAAATACAGATCAAAAGGGGTGAATACATTTCCATTACATTTGTATGGTGGTTTTTACAGAAACACTAAAAATAAAATAATAATCTAAAAAAAATGTAAAATGCTTTACAGTTGTGCAGAATGAAAGCCATACCTTGCTAGTGACAAAAAGCTCCTCTCTCTTCAGCACTCCTTCCTTTATCTTCTTCTGAATGCCCTCGCCCACCTCACTCTCGTTTTGATACACATAGGCGCAGTCCAAGTGCCGATAGCCCACATCTAGGGCCGCCTCCACTGCTGCCGTTACTTCGCCTGGTTTTGACTGCAAAATAAAAAACACAAAGGAGATTATCCGATATCCCATTTATCTCTTTATATGTACTTACTGACCTGGCCAACGCTACAACCTTCCTTATGTTGCAAATGAGAATAATGAGAAGCCTTTGTATGACCAATCAGCGCACTCGTTCTTGTCGCAATTCTGCACCATGGGAGCGACAGGAAGGGGAGTGAATGCAGCGACCTGAGGGATACAAATTTGGGATACCCCAATAAACCTAACTTTGACAATCTTTCAGGGTACTGAAGAAGGGCAACAAAGTTAATAAAAGAAGTGCGGGGCTAGAGTACTCTGAATGATTGTCAAAGTCAGGTTTATTTAGTTTAGAAAAGAAAAGATGCCTGAGGGGTGATCTAATAACTATGTATAAATATATTCGGGGTCATTACAAAGATCTGTCCCACAACCTATTTATACCCCGGGGTGTAACCATAACCCGAGGGCATCCAATAAGGTTAGAGGAAAGGTGCTTTTTCCACCGACATAGGAGGGGATTCTTCTCTGTAAGAGCAGTGAGACTATGGAACTCACTGCCAGAGGAGGTAGTAATGAAGGATACAGTAAAAATGTTCAAAAGTGGCCTTGATGCCTTCCTGGCATGTAATAACATTTCCAGCTATGGCTACTGGACCACTGGAAGGAGATAAACAGGCTGAAATGGATGGACTAAAGTCTTTATTCAGCCTTACATACCGTACTATGTTACGTTACTTTAGTGCCTTCACTCCATGTATTAATATAGTGGCTCGCCTTTGAACGTGCTCAAGTTCTGATATGTTTTTCCTATGCACTGGTGCCCAGAACAGTACACAGTACTCCATATGGGGTCTGACCAGTGACTTGTACAGGGGTAAAATGATGCTGTGGTCATGGGCATCTATGCCCCTATAGATGCACCCCATGGTCCTGTTTGCCTTGGAAGCGGCTGCCTGGCACTGAACATTGAATGACATGATTATTATTTAGTAAATCCCCTAGGGGCGTGGACTGCAAGATGTAGATCCTCACGGCCCCTATAAAAGCGGCTGCCTCTCAACCACGCCCAGTAATCAAAAAGCAGTAACTCAATAACAAGAGGCAGGCCGGGAGGCCCGAACATAGGAGACCATGTTACTTCACATAGCCTCCGCTTGTATTCTCTCGAACCTATAATCCTAAATTTGTAGAACAAGTGTCCTATGAACAAGTAATGGTTCAATCACCATAGACCATCCAGAACAATAATAAACCTCAAAGAGGGTGGGTTGGACGGCCTGGAATGGATAGGAATCAAAACCAATTCTACAGGCGAGTCTCACAGAATTGCGTTTTTCCTTCCAATCCATTCCAGGCCGTACATTAGTCTTTACATATGGGACATCTAAAAGCAGTGTCCAATATGGACGGGATCCCCAATGCGGAACAGCAGGTCGTTCATTTCACTACCGCCTGAAGCACTTTTTGGCCAAAAACAGCGTCAGCTGAGACCCGTACATCCACTTGTTAAACCTGGTAAACAAATGAACTGAAGACCAAGTGGCAGCTTTGCAAACCTGTTCCACTGAGGCCTGATGCTGAAAGGCCCAGGAAGCACCAATGGCTCTAGTAGAACGAGCTGTGATCCGAAAGGGTTTTTTTTTCCCTTGGCAGAATAAGCTATTACCTCATTAAGATGAAAAGGAGAGACGACTTTAGGCAAAAAATCAGGCCTAAAACTAAAAAACCACCTTGTTCTCTGTGCAATTCAAAATAAGGTGGCCTCATACATAATGCGGCCAATTCCGATACTCAACGCACAGAGGTGATCGCTACCAGAAAGATCAGTTGGAGCGTCAGCATAGTCAATGTAGCGTCATTCAAAGGCTCGAAGGGGGCACCCTGGAGAGCCGATAACACCAGATTTGGGTCCCACACCGGTAACACTGATTCTCGCGCTGGGCGGACAAGAGTGACCCCCTGAAAAAAGGATCTGATCAATCTGATTGACAATAGACTTCTGGTGCAAGTTGAACAATCGTGCTGAATCCCCCAGGGCAGTGATTTTCAACCGGTGTGACTAGTGTGCCGCGACACATGGTCAGGTGTGCCACGGGGAAAGTTCCCCAAACTAAGGTGCCCCCTGTTCCCCGGCAATGCGCAGCGATGCGGCGTCCGCACTAGGAAGTAACGCTCAGGCTAAACAAGTCTCAGCCAATGCCTGGGCGTCTGGCAGAATGGGCGGGACAGTTACTGCCCAGTAAGGAGTGGAGCTGGAGGCGTGGTTAAGTCAGCGAGGCGCAGTGTGCCCCCGGCCCCACAGCCGGATGATACATATGTCTCTGTACGTCCCCCCCATCAGGCTGCGCTTTGAACTGCCGGCTCGCCCGCCCACCCCGTTGGTGAAACCGCCAGCGCGGCCCGATTCACAGCACATCACAGCAGGCCGTCTGGCTCCGCCCACCTGCTGTGTTGTCATAGTCTTCCCTGCGCGGGAGAAGAGACTTGCTCGCTTACTCTATTCACTCCAGTTCTGCAAGTAAAGGGTTCTGCAAGTAAAAGGTAATGGAGGGGTGGGCAGAGATTCAGGGAACCGGGACTGTCACTTGGCATAATGGAGTGGGAAGAGAGTTCCCGGACTTTGCAGCTTTTATAAAAATTAGATGATGATGATGATAAAGTTTTGGGGGGAGGGGCATATTGTGTTGTATTTGTGTGCATGAATGTTGATAGGTGGTCGGTACTTGACACTGGAGGAGCAGGGCGGGAGGGAAACACTGATCCAAATGTGACTTATTTTTTTAAAGAGGAATGCCTCTCCTTGGGGCATCCTGAATTGGAATTCCCCCGCTGTGTAAACCCCCCCAGAAGCCCTTTTCACTCACCTTGTCCTGGAGCCCTCACTGTGTCTTTGCACGGTGGCTGCATCCCGGCTCACTTTTAGCCGTGTGCATGCCCAGCCTTGTAGGCAGGTAGGCAAATAAATGTTGCGGGATACACACAGCTGGGCATCCCAATTCTGGATGCCCCCACTGAGAGAAACACCCCCCTGAGAAGTGAAAATCAGGCGTGCTGTTCTTCTTTAAAGCAGAACAAAACACTGAGAGGCTGGCCCTGAAATCTAAAAGCAAATCGCCCATAACAAAGCTATTTTGATATTGCTGCCATTTTCAACCACATATCTATGTGAGCTGGGCTTCTCAAGCTTGACTGCGATAAAAACTAAAAACAGGGAGAGACTGAGAACTGTTGAGGAAGAGCTTCGTGTGTGTCTTTCCACCATTCCTGCCAGGATATCCCTTTTGTGTTCATCGAAACAGGCCCAGGTTTCACACTGAGTGGTAAGAAATACATTTAGAATCTATATTATTAACTATATGTATAGTATGTACTGTTTTAGTGTCATTTTGTGCCATTTTGGTTGGTGGTGTGCAGCGGGATTTTTTAAGTATCCCCAGGGGATGCTGTCTGCACAAGGGGCATAGCCTGTCTTGCCCCAGTGGGGTGCCCGGCTCACTATCCCCGCGACGCCTCCATAATGGTGATTTTGGAAATATCAATATTTCAGAAAAGGCAAAATAGACTGCAATGTCCTAAGCCTATAGCCGATCCCCTACAACGGGAACCGGGAGAAACCACAAACCTTAACCTTCTTCCCACATCAAAATCAACCAGAGAAAACAAAGAATTCAAAACATGACTAAACTGCCATAATAATATACAGACACATATACTTAGACATATTAAGTTAATCATCTACTTTTTCTTTTTTTGTTTTTGAAAAAGAATATGAAATCATAAGAGCAAAAGAAAATGCATGACTCACGGCTACCCCCGTGTGTTCCATCGTCTGGGCCCGACGCCGTACGGTTCCACCAGGGGAGCGCCGCACGCTAACAGCCAGGCCCCATCATTGCTCATCATGCCATGACAGAGGGCTCGCATGCGGCCCACGCCCCCAAGCCAGAAGCCTGCCATCGGCGAGGAAACGGGTAAGTACAGAGGAGGGAGAAGCAGCCGACAGCTCCTCGCTGTAGTTCTCCTATGGCAACGGAGCTCTCGCTGCCGCTCCCCCATGCCAGTAGTAATCACAAGCACAATACATTACACAACAATAAAAATAAAAAATACATGTGGGAAGAAGGGAGGGAGATATAAAAATATACCAGGCTTCCCAGCAGGTTCACCATATAAAACCTGCGGCTGTGTTGCTTGTTTTAGAGAAGCCTACAGCCCAGAGCATGAATGCCCTGACAAAACGCCCCAGACCCCGGCGTTTCACTCTACTGTCACGGATCACAGGAAAACAGCCAAAGCTGGGGAGGCATCAGATGGGTCAGAGGAATCCGTGGAGCAAGTCGACAGGTTAGAGGCCCCGCTTTGCTGCTGAAATCCCTGAGAGAGAAAGCATGCGATCTTCGCAGTACCACTGCAAGAAGTAGACTGGGCATGGTTGAGAGGCAGCCGCTTTTATAGGGGGCCAGGAGGAGCCACATCTTTGATCTTGCAGTCCACACCCCTTCGGGCCGAGTTACCCATATGTAAAGACTAATGGACGGCCTGGAATGGATTGGAAGGAAAACTGAGATTTCACCATTTAACCCATTACCTATAAAAAAAACTATAATAATATATACTGACCCCTAAGGTGCGCTAGCAACGGTGACCCAATCCAAAAATGTACAGTTGATAACCACCCTGTTTCCTATAATTAAAGTGACACTGCAGCCAAATTGTTGTACTGTTTTCCGTTTTTAAATTGAAGCAAAAATGGCTGAGATATCAGGGTTTACAGGCTCAGCTAATGACATTCTCTTTTTCATCCTGTCCCCCAATCAGCTCAGCAGAGCGGGACAGGATTGCTGGTCCCTCCCTCCACCTCCTCCAGATTCACAGATTATGCAGCATCACAGATCTAAGGGCTACGCCCATTTCTTTCAGGGGAGAAATAACAAAGCTGAACCTGAAACCTCGATATCTGCCATTTCTTCAATTTAAAAAATGGAAAACAGTTTCGGACACTGCCAAATATATCCCAGCGCAATGGTCTAACAATTGCCTTTGCCTGCAGTCGAACTTTAAAGCCAAATACTCATCCATGTACACACATTATCCCCCATTCCAAACATTCTCATCTTTTGTACCAGTCTTATGTGGCACAGTATCAAATGCTTTAGAAAAGTCAAGATATATGATCCAATGACTCTCCCTGATTCAATCTTGAACTTACTTCCTCATAAAAGCTGATTAGGTGACAAGTTGACGTGAGTGGATCTGAGCATGAAAGCCAAGTTGGACTGTGCAATCTGGGGGGGGGGTTTCACACAGTGGAAAAGCCTGTTTTTCTTTGAAAACCGGGCCACCATCGAGGCAACAGCAGTGTACGGCTGCTCGCCGGGGGGTATGGGGGGTTGTGGTCTTGGGGGCCCAGACACCGAGTGGTGGACCCAAATTCGGGTTTCCATCCACTTTAAAGGAAGCAGTTCTCACTACCTGCAATCTGTTGCTATTGGCAACGTACACCAAGAAGAGAGAAGTGGGCCCTG
Organism: Gastrophryne carolinensis; assembly: GCA_027917425.1. Lineage (NCBI taxonomy): Eukaryota > Metazoa > Chordata > Amphibia > Anura > Microhylidae > Gastrophryne > Gastrophryne carolinensis. Next base: position 44,554,107 of record CM051238.1, read on the forward strand.
TACACACAGAACACTGCTGCTATGGCCGCTGCTGAGGAAGCTCATTTAACCTTACACATGCCCAGCAGCAGTGTTCTGTTTGTAAAGGACTCACTTCTCTCTTCTTGGTGTACAGACTTGGTATACATTGCCAATAACAGATTGCAGATAAATTTAATCAAAAGCGGACTTTCCAAATAACAAAATACAATGAACAAAAATGTGAGGGCAATATAAATGGTGTGCATAAGTGTAAAGAAAATGAAAAGGAAGGAGCAAAGGAAAAATAAGAGGGAAGAAAATAACGGTTTGTCTAGGCAAATAAAAATACTTACATTGCCTCATGGGTAGTGGGGGAACAAACATGCAGGAGATAAGGCAAGCACTTATTTTATTTGCCCAGATAAACTTTTAATATGGTTTATGTAGTGCAAGCAAGCATGGTGCAGTATTCATCAGTCACAAGGTAGCAGCGAGGCAAAGGAGCTTTCCAGAATATGGATGGCAGAGATCACATAGGGAAGCCTGCAACCTTCAGAAAGAAAGCCTGTAAAATGCAAAATCAGTCTGGAAACATGGGCCTTCAGTGGGTGCCCCATCCCTGCTCATTGGCTCAGTCTCTGATCCATCCAAGTAACATTACGCCTATTCACCCCACATACATGCTGTCATTACAGCTATTCTGCTGAACCAGGAAAATTTTATTACCGGTACACTAGAGAATGGCTGGGCTGGTGGATGGTGCTGAAGACTTATTCAGCTACCCTCTTAAACACTGTGCCCAGTGCTGTTCAGGTTCACAGGACCCTAATCCATCAATTCCAAGGATGTACAACCTGTGGGCTCCATCACCTCTTCCCTTCTGGCCTTTTTTTGCCCGAACCCTGTACACTTCTTCCCACCTCACCTCTGCTCACCTCATCTCTAACTTCACCTTGGCCCACCTCACCCCTGCACATCTCTTTCCACTTCACATTTTACCTCCGCCCAACTCACCTCTCTTAGTATATATAAAATGCTTTCAGGTTACAGCTTTTCTGCAATAAACTGTGCACTTTATTGCAGCTCCTTAAAGTGGAGCAATAAAACAATGCAGCCCTTAGACTTACTCCCACTGCATGTACGTCTCAAATGAAAGATGAAATGAAAGATCATCACAGACCATTTATGATGTTCCTCTTTAAACATCCCTCACTGCCCTTTGGATGTCGGCGTCCCCCCCCCCCCCCCCCCTTAGCCATCCCAGAGTGAACGCTGCATGCAGGCTTAGCTGGCTGTACCTGTAGCCATCCTCTCTTCAAATGTCCCGCACCTCCGAAGCGCAGTGCAGGTCGGGATTCCAAGATGGCGCTGCCCGACGGAGGGTGACGGGGAAGCTGAGCGATGTAACTAGGGAGGTAATTTAACATTAAAAGCGGACCTTCACCCTGAATAAGAGCATATCTTATATGTTTTCCACACCCGGTACATACAGATTGCTCACATTAAAAAATCATCCTACCTGCATCTACTGCATGTTATGAGCCTTTAAACATCCAAGATGGTGGCTCATGGGTATCAGACAGCCTGTAAACAGGAAGTGTCTTCTGACTTCTGTGTCGTTCTGCATTCTCGGATTGCTGTCCTTTCTCTGACCCCAGCTTTGCTCTGTCTCTGCACAGCACAGCTATAACCCGCCCCCCTGCACTTTTTCCCGCTCTCCTCTCCAAGTGTGAAGATGGCGGTGCCCGTATCCTAGAGCCCTGAACAGATTTGCAGCCCGGTGTGGGAAAGAATAATAAAGTAAGTGACTAAAAACTTAAAATATATTAATTTAAGATGCTGAGGAACAGTTGAAGGGTTTCGGCTTTTCATTAAATCATGCTGAAGGTCCGGTTTAACTGTTTTGTAAACTGGAGGGGCATGGGGGGCTGGGCAAGCCAGGTCTGGGGAGTCTTTACTAATTTACTAGTTCCCCTTTAAATGCTACTACAGGCAAAGGTAATTTTTACACCATGATTTACGCTTATGCTTTCTGGTATGGAAAAAGTGGACATGGCCCTTGGATCTGTGATGCTGCATACTTCGTGATGAATCTGGAGGAGGCTGAGGAAGGGACCAGCAATCCTGTCCCACTCTGCTTTCTTCAATTTAAAAACGGAAAAGGACAGCACCAAATGTAGCCCAACACAAAGGTGTAACAATTACTTTTGCTTGAAGCATTACTTTAATATTCCAAACAATATTCCAAATGTAACCACTTTTCTGGTACTTCCTTCAATGCCCAAATGGAGGTTCCAGTACCTCCTTTTAACACAACTGATAAGTCCCCTGTTGGAAAACCTTTAAGGGGTGGTGGCTTTTTACAGGTAGTTTATTTATGGACTACATAAAATTATTTAGGCATACATACCCCCTTACAGTAAGAAAATGCCAATAATTATCAGGAAGGGGGAGGGCGGGTTCCCCCATTACTTTTTAGGTTTTCATAGCTTGATCCTGGGTTGAGTGAGCACACGCACAATTCTTGTTATATTAAGAGTGGACCAACACCCAGGATTTTGACTCCCCTGGGATTTGGTCCACTTCGGCGGGGCACCCCGATCGGGGTGTGAAACCCCAAAAAACTCACCTCTCAACGCTCCCACGTGAACGCCGCAGCCAATCCCCGCCAACGTCCAGGCGGGGGACAGGAACGTCCAAGCCGCTTCCGCCGCCTCCCGCGCGTCACTCTCGGCGCGCGCGCGCCCCCGCCGGCCATTCACAGAGGGCCGGCGCGGGCACGTCTGGAGGGGCGCGCAGGGGGGCGGCGGATCAGGTAAGATCTTTTTGGGGTTTCTGGGGGGTTTCCCGAGATCGGGATGTCCCGCGGGGTGGGAGGTGATCGGCCCGGGAATCTTATAGATTTCCGGGCCGATCACCCCTGGGTGTTGGTCCACTTTAAGTACTAGTGGATACTAGGCGAGTGCTGCCCAGTTAGCTTGTCTACTGTTTATTATCAGGTTTTATACATTACCGGCTCCTGAGGCATTTTGCCACGAGGTGTGTATCCTTCAGCCCAGGATCCTCAATCCTTAATGGGAAGGGGAACGAGTCCTGCACTGCTGTGGGCTGCCAGGTCGCCGCCAATGTTGCTCCATGTCTGGTCTCTCCAGCTTCTGTATGGCTCTGCCCCCCCCCCCCCCCTTTTAAAAAAAAAAAAAAAAAACTGCTGCACCGGAGGTTCAGGGTTCCCCAATAGGCACTCACCCGCTGCCGAGCCAGCCGGGATTTAAAGCGGACCAAAACCCACATTTTTAATTAGTATCCCCTGAATTGCTCCCCCCATGAGGCCAATTTATACCACTCCTGCCTTAAACCGGACCTTCAGCGTGATTTAATGAAAACTCTTAAAAAACTATTCCCCAGCATCTAAAAATAATATATTTTACGTTTTTAGTCACTAACTTATTATTCTTTCCCCCACTGGGCTGCAACTCTGTTCAGGAATTTAGGATATGGGCGCCGCCATCTTGACTCAGAAGCATCACACTTACTGAGGAGCGGAGACTGGGATAAAGTACAGGGGGGCGGGTTATAGCTGTGCTTTGCTCAGACAGAGCAGAGCTGGGGTCAGGTAAAGGTCAGCAGTCCCAGAATGCAGAGCAGCACAGTCAGGAGGCACTTCCTGTTTGCAGGCTGCCTGATAAGATGGCGGCTTCCATAAGCCGCCATCTTGGATGTTTAAAGGCTCATAACATGCAGTAGGTGCAGGTAGGATGATTTTTAATGTGGACAATCTGTATGTACAGGGTGTGGGAAACATATAAGATAGACTCCTATTCAGAGTGAAGGTCCGCTTTAATCTAATCCCAGATAATGGTGCCTGTTTTAGCTGTAAAGCTTTGCCTCCTACATTCATTGCCTTTGTTTTGCCACACCTAAGCAATGACGATCGTCTGACATCTCACACCGAGGCACAGCAAATAAATAACTGTTCGAGGACAGTTCGAAAAGCGGAAATATCCATTTCTAGTTCTACACACTAATAGGGGAATATTGGCAGGGGCTTTAGCCAAATGCATTTCACAAGTTTGAACTACACCCGGTAAAAGAAGGTTCCAGACTCCGTGGGCTCCGCCAGAATTCCTGAAGCCAAAAAAAAAAAAAAAAAAAAAAATGGCTGTAGCCTACTGTCCAGTGGTTCCTTAGGGAGGAAACACAAAGAACTGAGGTGGACATGAAGGGATGGGTGTGTGAAACCCCCAGGGCACCCAGTGAACGCACCTTTCCACTGACTCCACAGTGCATGCACAGCCGACATCACAGACAGAAGTCTTTGCCATGGGACCAGGCTTCCCTAAACCATAAAAATTAGGCAAGGTCATCCACCCCCACAACACTGGAGCTTCCTGTTTTGGGAAGAGCCCTACTGCAGCAGCCACAGGGCCCGGCAGGCCCGGATATACCCTTCTGCCGGTGACCTACCCAGGCACATGGTATGACAGACTAGGCTTCCACTATTGCAAGCACCTGCCTGCGGGCAGTAAAATGCACCAATTAAGTTTGGCTGGCTGATTCCCTTACTCCAGAGCTGGCCGATTCCCTGTGAAGAGAGCATCCCATATCCACTGTGTAAAACCCTGCTGATCTGCATAAAAACATACCTTTCCAGTGATTCCACAGGGGCGATGTGCCTACATCAAGGCATTCAGATAGGCCAGGAACAAGAACATGCCGCAAATTGCAGGAGGCGGGGGATGCGGCTGCTCCCCTTTCGTTGTACTGGAGCTCTGTTCCAAACAGAGCTGTATGCTGTGCAAAGTTGTGCACGGCATACAGTGCAGATTGGAGGAGCACCCGTATTATGTACAGTGGCACCAGCAGTAAGGGAAGTTTTGAGGGTGACCCAGGAGTTTCACACAGCAGGTCATTCAATTTGGTAATAGAACCAATCAATCATCCGAATAGTGAAAATCTTGGCCATCATTTTGGCCGTCCCCATGTCACCCACCTGCCCTCTTAGCACATGTACCTCAGGGGATGCATTGGGTTCAATGGTAGCTCCATTTCGAAGGAAAAAAAAAAAAAAAAAAAAAAGGAAGAAGGAGGGTTTCCCCCACCAACAGAAACCCCTAAAATCACTGTCCAATGCAACTGCTTGTCTGCTGTGCTTTTGCACCCCCCCCCCAGCTTTGAGTAATAGCATTGCTAGTTGAAAACACTGTTTAATATTATACCTGACCCAGAAATCGCTATTATAAAACTCTGGCATGTACTCAACTGATAAAAGTGTCATTTCCAACATTTAATTTTTAAGGCTAACAATCACGCCTATCTCTGTAAACACCTTATTATCATCATACTGTGTAAATGTTTGGAGATTTTACAAAGCAATATAACAGCCGTTATAGCAAAAGCAAATATCCATCAGTTGACTGACAACCAGAGTCAAGTAAATGTGTGTGTGATGGATTCATCTTCGCTCGTCATTGTACAAGAACATAAAATATGTTTAATGTAGCTCAGGGAACCAGGACCTTTCTTGGCCAAATGGAGCTATTAGGGTGTCACATTCTTCCGGATCACTTGTGGCAGTATTCTGAAAGGAGGGAAGGCATAAGCTAGGTGAAAATTCCAGGGATGAACCAGGGCATCCACTGTCAACACACCCTCCTCCCTTGTCAATGAGTAAAACATTTCACATTTTGAATTGTTGGCATTGGCAAAAAGATCTGAGGAAGGCCCCATGATGTCACATTTTGGAGGAAAACCTGGTTTAGACATGGCTGACACGGCTTAGAAAATCTGCAATCGTATTCAGGGCACCATTTAAATGAACTTCCGCTACAGACAGGACCTGTTCCGGTAGGGGAAATAGGATTGAATTTCATAGATTTTTCAGTAACAGGAACCTGGTTCCACCCTGATGGTTTAGGTATGCTACTGTGGAAGCATTGTTGGGGCGGATCTATACATCCCTGCCCGAGATTACTGGAAAATAAATTATCCTCATCCAGGTATGGAATAATAGTTATTCCTTCCTTTCTGAGGTACGCCATTGGTTCGGCCAATATCTTTGTAAAAATCCTCGGGATCCTTGTAAAGATCCGAAAGGCAGGGTCCTGTACTGGTAATGGCAGCTTTTGGTCCAAATGAATTGCAGACCTCAGAATCCTGCGATGGGGATGTCTAGGTAGGCATCCTGCAGGTCTAAACTGACCATAAGGGCCTGCTCTATTAAGATGTTCCCTACTGAAAAGATCGATTCCATTCTGAATTTTTTGTATCTGATGAAATGGGTACATTTCTTCAGATTCAGGATCATCCTATATCTTCCTGATGGCTTTTGCACCAGAAAAATGTGAGAATAGAATCCCCTATCTATCACATTCTTTTGAAATAATCATTGTAAAACTAGTGGAAAGGTTTCCCTTCTCTGGAGTCCCTTGGTAATTTAGTCGCCAAAATAAAGGACCGATGGATGAAACTCCAATTGGTATGCCCTTTCCAGTGTCTGTAGCACAAATTGATTCTGGGAAATTGCTTGCCAGTGATGCGATTCTGAAATCTTCTCTTTTTTATTCGGGAACATACCTTACCTGATTCATTGGAACAAGTCAGAATGGTGTCTAGGTCCTCTCCAAACAAAAGATTACCCTGAAACAGGATGTCACAAGCCTTTGAAACCAGATCACCCGGCCAGGTTTTCAACCAAAGAGCTTTTCTGGCGCAGAATAATAAGGCAGTAGATTTGGCTGTGGCTCTCATAACTTCTTCTGAAGCATCAGCTAGGAAGAAAACTAGAATACTCACTTTAGGAGTGTTATCCTTCAGATAAATTTTGAGGTTATTGAGCCATATTTCCAAGATTCAGCCTAATGGTAAATGCTGCCACATCCCAAGCCATTTCTAATTCTGCAAGCCATAGTGTCAAATAGCATCGCCATATCCTAGAAGCTTAGATCTGCTACACTGTACATCTGACCCAATGGACCATCTAATCTTGGGCATTTGCTCCATGGCTCCATGTCCTGTAGGGGGAATTTCCTTTTGAGCGTGTAAAAAAAAATATTTTCTGTACGATCCCACTCAGATTTAATGATTTCTTTAAGAGCCAAATGAACAGTATATGCTTTGGATTTTTTCTCCAAGAATTTCTTGTACATCGTATCCTGTACAGATAAGGGCTTATCCTCGCACCTAATTCCCCATGTCGTATACGTCATCTAATAATCCTGCTAATTCTTCAGGCAATGCTCCAGAGGAACCGAGGCCCACCTGCAGCTCTTACCCTGCATACCCTCATTAAAGTGGACCAACACCCAGGATTTTGACTATCCTGGGTCTTGGTCCACTTCGATGGGGCACCCCCGATCGGGGTGCCCCGCTGTGTGAACCCCCCCCCCCAACCCCCCGAAAAACTCACCTCTCCGCGCTCCCAGCGCCAACGTACAAGGACGTCTAAGCGGCTGCCGCCGCCGCCGCCTCCCGCGCGTCCCTTTTGACGCGCGCGTGCCCGCGCCGGCCATTCGCAAACGGCCGGCGCGGGGGCGCGCACGCCTGCAGGGGCGCGAGGAAGGCGGCGGCGGCCGGCCGCCGCCGAAGATCAGGTAGGGTTTTTCGGGGGTTTTGGGGGGGTTACACCCCGCGGGACATCCCGATCTCGGATGTCCCGCGGGGTGGGGGGTGATCGGCCCGGGAATCTTATAGATTCCCGGGCCGATCACCCGTGGGTGTTGGTCCACTTTAAACCAGACCAACAGCCTGGTACAGTTGGAAAAGAAAGGTAGCGGACATTTTGGAGCTTCCTCTCCGAGCATCTCAGCCATGCTGCCTGGATTCAACTGACACAGCACAGTAACCCCAGCAGCACTTCCTGTTTGCAGGTGGCCTGCAAATGCACGAACCGCCATTTTGGTTCTAAAATTTACTAAAGAAGGAGTTAGGAAAAGGTTAATGAATTCTTATATGCAGCAATCTGAACACCTCTGGGGAGGAAAAATTAAAATTGGTCGTCGCCTACTGTCCAGTGGTTCCTAGGGAGGAAACACAAAGAACTGAAGTAGGGAGGAAGGGGTGAGGTTTTAGTTTGTGTTTCCTCCCTTGGGGTGGAGCCTCTGTGAGTCGTCCTGAAGGATGAAGGGAGAAAAATACATTTGTGCAATCACAGCAACAGAGCTGGATCATCAACGGGCCCTTGACATTAATTTTATTACCAGACCATTCTGGGTTGCCTGCTGTAACAAGTTTAGTTGGTGTGGGGCATCTGAGCGCCCGGAACACAGGAAATGGAAGCTCAGCGGGCAGAGGTGAAAAGTGAGCACTGTAATGGGTGCCATGTGGTTGCTCGGTCATGGAGCAATATGGCAGACTGCATGCAGTTCTTAATATGAATATTTGACAAAGGCTTTAATAAAGTTTTGGGGCACTGGGCTGGGGATAGAAGGTGACAATATAAACTTCCTTCCTGGGTATAGGATCACTTTAACCTTGCTTTAAAGAGGAACAATATACAGGAATTTCACTTTCCCTTTAGTTGTTCCTCTGTGCAGTGGCATCCCCGTTTCACTCACCTTTCTACCGCTCCCACGGCGCAGACTCGGGCAGCCACGCCGATTGGCTGAGCGGCGTGCTTTTGAGGAGTTAGCAATGCATTTGTTTAACTTTTTATGGAAATTTTTTTTTTTTTTTTTTACAATATGCAACACTGCGTTATACATGCACGAGCTTGCATTGCCATAGACTTCTATTGACTTGCACAGTTACAATGTTGGACTGAAAAAGTGTCTGCAAATGCCCAACGAAGCACAGATGTGTGAACTATCCTATCTGGAATAATATGTGTCCTCTGTGCCCTTAACTGCGTTGCAACGCAGCAACGCTGAGAAAGTTCAGAGGTGTGAACAAAACCTGAGACTCCTATAAATGCACAGCAGCTCACATAACCCCTCAGGACGCCCAGCCACCTTAACTTACATTAACCTTGCTCCCCTGCTGATAATCCAGTGCAGAGATTGGATGCCCGGCACGCACGTGAGAAGTGACATTCTGGCTGTCGACTGTCCTGCCCACGTGAACAACGGGCAGCCAATCGCGGTGCTGTCACTGCCAACTTGAGCGCTGGGAAACCAATTGCTGGGTTGAATTTTGCATGGGGAAGCGAGGTTAAGGTAAGGCCGTTTAAAGAATAGGCTTCCCAAATCGACCTCAATCACTTTTCGGCAGTCCCACATTGTGAATGCAGCCAGGTCCCCATCAATCCTGAAGCTGTGGAACGTTCCTGCGCCAAGCCAGTCAGGAGTACACCACACCACAGGAAAACGGACATGGCTGCTCCCTATGCCGATGCTTAGCATAAAACTATGCTATACGTGCGGCATAGGGAGGCGATTCGACAAAAGCTGGGGCATGCGCCATGGGACCAGCATAGAGTGAGCTGTGAAGGCTATCTGGGGGGGGGGGTTCACATGGGAGGGCATCCCAAATCAGAAAGCCTCTGGGACAAGGACCTAGCTCCAAGATAGGTCCACTTTAGGCACAGCTGTCTCCAGGCCCCAACCATACAGGGCTTCAAATGGAAAAGGGGGATCACAATGAGTAGGTGGTTGACCTGGACCCTACCTGGTATAAAAAACTTTCAGGAAGCATTTAGGCCCACTGGACCCCTAAAGTGGACCAACATCCAGGGGGGGGGGGGGATCAGCTCCCTCCCTGCGGGGCATCCGAAATCGCTGTGTGAAACCCCGCAGGACGCCCAGAAACCTTACCTTATCCCCGTTCCAACGGCGCATGCGCGAGCCGCATCTCACGCTTAGCTCTAGCAGGGCGCGCACCCGCTCTGGCCGTTTGCGAATGTTGTCCGTCGCTTGTCCGTACATACCACAGCGGCTCTGAGCGCTTTGATTGGACGAGCGCTCGCGTAGGAGCGGGGCGAGGTGAGTTTTTTAGGGTGATCTGGGGGGGGGGGGGGTTCACGATCGGGGTGCCCCCGCGGAAGTGGACCAAAACCCGGGATACTGAAAATCCTGGGTGTTGGTCCACTTTAAAGTGGACCAAAACCCAGGATTTTGACTATCCTGGGTTTTGGTCCTTTCCCCTAGGGCACCCCGATCGGGGGGTGCTCTGCTGTGTGAAAACCCCAGATCACCTGAAGATATTCGCCTGAAGAAAGTCCTACAGCACATGCGCGGCCGCGTGTCCAATCGGCGTGCTCGGCGCCTAAAGCCAGCGGCTCCGAGCATGCATCCCCCCGCTTCCCTCTAACAGGGAGCGTGCCTGCGCTGGCCATTCCAGGTCGAAAGGTCAGGACGGCCTGGAGGGTTTCACACAGCTGGGCATCCCGATTTTGAATGCCCCGGGGAAGGGAATCGATCGGCCTGGGAATCTTATATATCCACCGGTTGACGATCCTCTTTAAACAAAACCCGTGTTCGTTTACTTTCCCGGGTTTCATTCCGCTTCCCTGGGGCATCAGGAATCAGGATGCCTTACTGTGTGTAACCCCCAAATCGCCCCATATGCTTACCTGTGCCAGTCCAACTGCACACACACAGGCTCCCGTCCAATCGTAGCCGCTTGCTGTGATTGGCATGAATGGGGAGCATGTGCTCCCACTCCAAACTTTCCGAATGGCTACGACGGGAGCACTCTCACAACACCAGGGATGCTGGCTCCCTAATGACAACAATCGATTGCCAAATGACATAATTTGAGCAAGTGGCTCTGATTGCATGTGCAAGCTCCCGTCCATCGCTGGACTGGGGAAAGGCGAGTGTTTAACAGCACCCTGAGGGGTTTCACACAGCAGTGCCTTCCGATTCAGGATGCCACCAGGGAAAGCCAGTGGATTCCAGGACAGCCGCTGCTGGGTTTTGTTCTGCTTTAAAGATTCCTGGAATTTCCCAGTGGCATCACAAATAAGGATGCCCTGCTGTGTGAAACCCCCCAGGGCACCAGTAAAAACTCACCTTTCCCCACTAGAACGGCAAATGCGTGGGACTACACCATATTGTACTGATTGTTTTTAAAGTGGACCAACACCCGGGATTTTCACTATGCTACCAGGGAATACTCCCTATTAAATTCAAGCAGAGCCCACGCATGCTCCACTGGAGCGTGAAAGGTGAGTTTTAGTGGGCAAACTAGGGTGTTCCACACAGCAAAATCGGGAACCATACCAAGGAAAGTCAAATTCTTTGTTCCGCTTTAACACATTTGTGCAGCAAATGCACTACAGCATTCATCGGTGCTCTGTTTAAGACACAAGCCTCTGCATTTCCTCACACGCCACCCAGTGGGAATGAAGCCGCTCACCTTCCATGTCCCCAGGCCCAGGATGGGCATCTTGGCCCCGGTGTACAGCTCCACATGCGCACGTCCCTTCATGTCTCCAGCCACGTTCGGAATGACAGCGAGAGAAGCGCCCACTGCGAAGCACAACTTGCTATTGGTTGTGGGAGTGGCGTGAGAACACGCTGATTGGACCAGGAGGCAGGAAAGGGGCGCGAACGACCAGTCTGAGTCACGTGACCGTCTGCTCTCCCCCCTCATGAGCCTGACAGGCAAGTGTTCGCCTGTTGTCTGCAAATGAAAGTAAAAACTTACAGGCTTCTGTACGGAATTTAAAACTTGGTTTCTGTCATTGTCTGAATGGAAATGTATTTTCCTTTCCTTATTTAGGTTTTTGCTTCATTTTTATTTTGTTTCTTTTCTTAAAGTGGACCAAAACCCAACTCCAGGGCAGGCATACTTGCTCCCCCCCCCCCTCGGGGCATCCAGATTCGGGATGCCCCACTGTGTAAACCCCCCCCCCCAGGTCACCCAGAAACCCACTTTCTTTCCTGGTCCAACAGCGAATGCACGAACAGCGGCCGCATCCACGCTATCCCTTTAGCAGGGTGCATGCTCATGCCAGGCATTTGTGGATGGCCGGCGCAGGCAAGCTTCCAGTTGGGTGGCAGGGGATGCGCCCGCCAGCGTGCTCGGATCCGCTCGCCTTAGACGAGTAGATCCGCGGGAGTGGAGCCAAGCGCGCTGACCGGATGAGTGGCTGCGCATGTGCCGCAGGACTGAAGAGGGGGGGTCTGGGGGGTTTTGATTGGGGTGCTCTGGGGGCAAAGACCAAAACCCAAGATAGTCATAATCCTGCGTTTTGGTCCACTTTAAGTATTTCATAGCTCCCACTCTTTCCCTAATCCCTTCCTTCCTTGTTCTATCCTTCCACCTCCCTTCTTTCCTTATTTTGCATCCCTTCCTTTGTTTCTTTTGTCCCTATTCCATCCTTCCCTTCCTTGCTTATCCATCCTTCCTTATTCCCTTCCTGTTTCCCTTGTTCTTGTACTTCCTCCCTATTTTCCTTGCCTATTCCATCCATCCATCCCTCCCATTCCTTACTTTTTTCCCTCATATCTTCCTTATTTATTCTATTCCTCAGCCTTTGACACTGTTGACCACTCCCTGCTTCTTGATATTCTCTCCTCTCTCGGGGTTCAAGGTCTTGCACTCTCTTGGCTCACCTCTTACCTCTCTGACAGATCATTCATTGTATCCTACTCTAACACTGTCTAATCCTCCCATTCTCTTTCTGTCGGGGTGCTGCAAGGTTCTGGCCTAGGCCCCCTACTTTTCTCGGTCTACACCTATGGCCTTGGTAGACTTATAACTTCACTAGGCTTTCAATACCACTTCTATGCGGATGACACTCAGATATATCTCTCAGGCCCCAATCTCGCCTCTGTCCTATCTCGCCTCCCCAACTGCCTCTCAGCTATTTCTTCATTCATGTCATCCCACTACCTCAAGCTAAACATGGACAAGACAGAACTGGTCATTTTCCCACCATCTAACTCCCCTCCCCTCTCTAACACATCTATTTCTGTCAACAATTACACAATAACCGCAACTCCCCAAGCTCGGTGCTTGGGAGTCATTCTGGACTCAGCACTCTCATTCAAACCACTTCCTGTCGCCTACAAAAAAGCATCTCACGCATCCGACCCTTCCTCTCACCTGACACCACTAAAATGTTAGTGTACGCCCTGGTCATATCCCGACTGGATTACTGCAACATCCTTCTTTGTGGCTTACCAACTAACAGACTGGCACCCCTCCAATCTATCCTGAACTCTGCTGCTCGCCTCATCCATCTCTCCTCCCGCTCATCCAGCTCTGTGCCTCTCTGCCAATCCCTACACTGGCTGCCAGTCCCACAGCGAATCCTGTTCACAACTCTAACTCTTGCCTACAAAGCTCTCTCCAGCCAGGCCCCTCCCTACATCTCATCTCTAATCCAACAATATCAACCTGGACGCAGCCTCCACTCTGCTGCCGACCTTCTCCTGTCCTCCACCCTGGTCACCTCCTCTCATGCTTGCCTCCAGGACTTCTCACGTGCAACTCCAATCTTCTGGAATGCCCTCCCGCACCCAATCCTCCACTCCACAACTCTCAAAACCTTCAAAGGTGCCCTTAAAACTCACCTATTCAGACAAGCATACAATCTGGTTTAACCAATTTTCTAAAGGGCACATGCCATAAAGCTCAATACTGACTGTTTGTGATCCTTCCCCCTCGTCTCCACCCCCCATCCTTTAGACTGTAAGCTCACAAGTGCCGGACTCTCTTTCCTATTATATCTTGTATTCAGAATATCCATTCTAAACTCCGTAACACTGCATTTGTAATAGTCTATGTACTGTATGTTTCTACCCTGTCTGTAATTACTACTTTGTACAGAGCTACGGAAGATGATGGCGCTATATAAATGAACAATAATAATAATAACCTCCTGGTGTGTGGAGTCAATATAACCAAAAAAAAAATCTGTGTCCTCAGAAAGGCTTCAGTTGGTTACAGAGCAAAAACAATTATTTTGTGTGTTCAGTTCTCAGCGTGATCTAACCCAGCCCATAGATAAGCAAGGTAATGAGGAAAACTGACTGTGGCTATACTGTATTTGCCACTGTTTTTTTTTCATCTATTCAGCCGCATAATTATACTTGTTGTTCTATAAATCTTTGCAGAAAGTCATGCTGCACTTGCAGACCGCTCTGTTATGTGGAACTTACATAACATCCTAGGGTAACACTATACTTGTGTCTCAATGTCTGTGGTGAGATAATCCTATTAAGGTGGCTGTTTATGGGTGGATTATTTTCCCTATACTGATATTACCATTAGCTGGAAGATTTAGAAAAATGAGGAAAATCTACCAATAATAGAACTTTTTAAACCAGAGAGAACAAATTTATTTGTCTTACATTTGTCTTGCAACCCTGTTTCCCCGAAAATAAACAGGGTCTTATATTGAACTGAACTTTTCCTGTCTGATCTCTGCCCACTTCTTTCCCCCTCACCCCTGCTCAGCTCATCTTTTCTTACTTTACCTCAGCTCACCTCAGAGTGAAAGTCCCAATGGTCGGTACTTTCATTTCCGCGAATGAGCATTGAGGAACGATCATACCGCAATGTCCAATCAGCAGCTGCACACACTTGGGTTGCTGATGTCACCTAGTCCGCAGCTGCTGCTCTCTCATCACCACATCAATTCATTCATGAAGCCCAACCTCGAGGCTGCACCTGGGAGGATTGTGGGATATGTACACTAAGTGCAGAAAGATTACATTTTGGGATTGTGTTTTTCGGGAGCTTGCAGCCAGGTAAGATGGTTATGGCCTTTTTTATTTTCTATTTTAAAACAAAACCTGGGAATTTGACTTTCCCGGGTTGTATTCCGTGCCCACGGGGCATCCTGAATTGGGATTTGTGAATGGCTGGCACAGGTACGCCCTCAGCTAGAGCTAAATGAGGGTGTGACCAGCAGCACAACCTACCCCATTTCGCTTGCACACCGACATCAGGGTGGCCAGCAGAAGCTGAATGGAGCAGATGGTGCTGATTGGCTGCCTGTCCGTGCCTGCGCCGTAGGATGATCAGAAGAATGGTGATTCATTAAGATACACACAGCAGGGGCATCCCAAATGTGGATGGCTCACCACAGAGAACCAACACCCAGGAGAGTGGAAATCCTGGGTGTTGTTCATCTTTAAAGCAGACCTACACCCTACAGCAAACTGTATTACTTATGCAATCTTTTCGCTACGCTGGATGCAAGGTCATCATATCTCATACTTGATCTCTGCTGTTCTTTTTCAAGGTTCCTGCTGGAAATAGTTACAGCAAAGGACACTGAGAGTTATGCACTATATATATTTGCTGAGTAACCGTGACTGACCAGAACACCACTACCACACCCTGCCCCTCCCCCCAAGAGAAGGAACGAGAGAAAGAGAAGCTGAGAAATAAGGAAAGGATATGGAAAAGAGAATTGGGGCAGGGCTGTTTCTAGGGATGGGCGAGCAAGGCTATTGCCCTTGGGGTCAGTGCCATAGATTTCGCCTTTATCCCAGCCATCCTGTTTTCTACAGATGAGTCAGGGCCACTGTTAGTGGTGCAGGCTATAAGACAGACCCTTCATCCTCTATATCAGGCTGCCTGCTGCTAAGGTAGAGGCACAGCATGACACATACCTGTATAGGGCAGTAGCAACATACTGTAGGCATACTTCTGAAGTTTCCCTGATTTGGATGAACTGTTCTCTCTTTTGAGTCCGTGCCCCCCTTTCCCTTGTTGTTCTCATTTGTCCCTCTTTGAGGTATAACACGCAGAATCAATAAATGATTAATTTGCCTATTTAAAGTTGTTTTAACTGTTACAAAATATCTCCTGTCCATCCCTCAGTAAGGGGGCGTGGCCTAATTTAACAAATGTCCCCCTTTGCCACCCTGAAAAGTTGTTAGGTATGCTGTAGGATGGGCGAGGAGGGGGTTGGACTGTTTCCTTCCTACATTATTTGGCTAGAAACTGCCCTGAATGAGGGAATTCAGGGGAGATTGTGGAAAAGGGAGGTAAGGGAAGATGTTGAGATTAGGAGAGGGTTATAAAATAAAAGATGAGTAGCAAATGTGGAATATTGAATTTTTAAATGAGAAAAGACCTCCAGCAGTGAATGCCCCTTTTGTCTTTTGAGGGGAATTTACATGGAATAGCTTTTCCACATATTTTTGTAAATATATATATTTCATTTATTCACGGGCCTGGGGTTTACCCCTGCTTGTGAGAAAAAAAAAACGCTCATCTCGGGTGGCGATCCAGCCCCCTAGACTCTTCCCCTATCAGGAGAAGAGAGCATTCTCCTGCTGGCCCCGCCCAATATGGATAGGGCCGATGACATCATTCTGCTCTGACGCCACATCAGATGCTGGTAATTATTGTTGCAGGGAAGCAGCCCATCCACCCTGCACAGATCACCACCTGCTATCAAGTGACAGCAATGATCAGTTCGGAACATAGGATACAAGGTGAGTAAAGAAAAAAAACCCCTTTTAATACATTGACATAGCTCTGTGTATCTGTATCTTCTTTTTAAGTTAACTCTTTGTGAACTGGTAAGGGATCCATGAGACCCCATTACCAGTTCACAAGGCTTGGCGGCAAGCAGGTGACTTGCCATTAACCCCTGGCCCTTGAGGGGGGGGGGGGCAGAAGAGTCCTGGGGCTGTGTAGGCTATGTGGGCTTGTAGACTTCAGGGCCAGGGGTCACAGAGGCTGGAGGTCTACAAGCCCCCATAGCTGGTGCCCGGGCTGGTGATACTGGAGAGTGGGGACCCAACGTAGTTTTTTTTTGAATTCTTAATGGTTTTTAAAATCAAGAAAAAGCTGCCCCCGCCAGGAGGTCCTTGTTATTAATTAACCATTTGTCTCCTGTCACCCAGCAGGTATGAAAGGCTTCCAGCAGCAGCAGGAGAGCAGGAGCCAGAATGATCGGCTTGGGACACCGTGCTCAGGATGGATCATTATGCTGGGAAGGGGGGACCCTTATTGCATGTTAAAGGCTAAACTCTGGCGCAAAAAATAAATATATTTTTTCTGGCAATTCCTGCAAAAATCACAGTTAAACATAGAGCAAAATGGTGAAAAATTACCCATCAACATAAGGTGACATCTCAAGTAGGTTAGCAGTTAAAAGGGTAAAAAGTACCTATGAATGTATTGTTCTGTTCGGGGGACCTTGCACTTTCAGATTTAGCTTGTTTTTTTCTTGTTTGCATATTAATATTTTAGGAAAATGTGTTTTTTATTCTGCTTTTTTATACATTTTTTAGGGAAACCCTGTGTAACCAAAGATTTCTTCGAGGGATTACTTCCAGAAAGATGAGCCCACGACAACAAGCTGGGTACTCCTATAAAGCTTAATGAGTGTAAGTTCAAGAAGTGTAAGTAAAATAACCCTTACATGCATGCTTTACTGTGGTGTGTTTGGCAACTCTTCCCTTAAGAGTGCCTATGCATGTTGGGTTGGGTTCTGTTTGGGGGACCTTGCTTTTTCTTGTTTGCGCAATTTTTTCTTGTTTGCATATTGTTTTGCGCCTCCCCCTGTCAACTAATTGAAGCCTGTCTAGCCTCTTAGTGGTAGGCTGAAATGGAGCACCCTACACTGTCACTTAAGCCTAGCTTTCTCCAATGCAAAGCTAGAGTTGGGGCTAGAGTTATATGTTATGTGGGCCCAGACAAAATACAGGCTGTATAGAGACTGGGCCCCTCTATAACTTATATGTGATGGTTGGGGCTTTAGTTTGAACTGGACCTTTGTTTCCAGCCAGGCTGTAACAGTTGCAAAAATATAAACACTTTGAATAGGCAAAGGAATTATTTATTGATGCAGATCTGCATGTTACACCTTAAAGAAGGAGATAAAAGAACTACGAGGGACACTGGTACATGGACTAAAAGAGCGACAGTCCCTTCAAATCAGGGACACTTGGGAGGTATGCATTATAAGCTCTATAGAGTCTGCCCCCCTCTCTAACCTGTGTGTGATGGTTTGGCCCCTTGTTTGAACTGGGCCCCAAGGCAAACCAGCATAAGGGAGAGGGGCAAACATTTGACACCCTTATTTATTAACGCGAGCAGCAATAGTGTTGCAGCCTGCAGTTCTTGGGTCAGGGTAGCCATTAGTGGTGCCTAGCCAGGGGCCCCCTCTTCACAGCTGGGTCCCTTGTGCCTTATACTGGAGTCTTGGCTCTCCTGCCCTGATGGCTGCCCTTGCCCACAGTACACACCTGCCTTTGTCACCCCATGCTAGGCCCCAAAACCCCCCTTGCTCCTCATACCCTCGACCTGAAAGAGAGGCCTTACACTTGCATTTTTTAAATGTTTTTCACCATTGCATTCTTATGCACTAGGATTGACTAGCATGGCAGCAAGACATATTAAACTGCAATTCGGTCCTGTGTCTTAAAGCAGACCACACCAGACTGCAAGCGTAAACATTAGCCATACTGGCTAGTGCTTTCTGTTAATTTTGGCTGTTGTACAGCTCTGCATTATACTCAGAATGTAAAGGTGTCACCACTGCATAGAAGTTTCTTAGCACAACATGTATGTTTGTAGTTACAAAAGGAGTCCTATTACATTGTATAATCGTATTGCTCCCCTGAAGGTTAAGTGACATACAAATCTGTTCACTTAACGTGGCTCAGATAAGTGAATGTAGATATCCCCTGACTGGATGTTACATAATTGAATGTGTATGTGAGCCTAGGGATGTGGCTGGCAGCGCACTCATGGGAGCCAAGCTCACTCAGCCAATCGGCACACTTGCTGTCGCCCGAGTCTGCGCCGTGGGAGCAGAAGGAAGGTGAGTGAAACAAGGCGACCAGGGGGGGGTATACACAGTGGGGAATCCCAATTCGAGATGCCGACGCACATGGGATCAACACCCGAGTGTGTGTTGTTCACACCCAAGTGTGTGTTGTTCTTCTTTAAAATGAACCACTGTGTAAGATTAAAGCAATTTTGTGGTTCTGTAAATCCCTTTTACTGAGAAGATAATTTGCTTTGATTAATCTCCTTTACCACATGTAAATTTTATTGTCAAAAATGGATATTGGAGTCATTTATAAACCGCTTTGCATGCCATTCCTGGGTAATCGCAGCTTAAAGCGTGTTTGCCTTATTTACTAAGTGAAGTGTGAACTATTCAGTGATATCCGTTCTATCAGTATTTACTTCTAGTTCTTTGTAACTCGGCAAATGCTGCCTATAACCCTTTCAGTTCTCCAGCTTTTAGCAGCAAACCCTATGGGAATTAACTTTATTTTAGGCAAGATAGGTCATGTTTTCATTCCTTTACTATTATCAGCGTGAATCTCAATTAACTAGTATTGGAAAAACGAATAAAACTGTTTTCAAATATTTTAAGCTCATTCTAAACAACCAGTGGCTTGAGGCAGGAGCACATGCACAGCCAAAAGATGCAGGGGATGCGGCCATCCAATATTTACATCAGCAAAGGAGCTGTGACAAAGAGTCACTCACCTGCTCCTTGCTCCAGCAGCGTCCTCGGGTGGCGAGCTAAGCTGAGCCATTACCTGGCCGATGCGTCAGTCTCAGGTGCCTGGCTTGGGCAGTGTTGTCTGCAGGCGTACATGAGATGTTTATGCCCTCTGGCGGCACTACAGGCAGTGCAGCCATCAGAGGCTGGTTTAAATGGGCCAGTGAGCCCAAAAGTTGTTTATGGGCGCCAGTCCTTAATCTGGATGGATGAATTAGCCCGGGTGTTATTGTCTGAGCAATAGGCCTAAGTTCTCTCAGCCTATCCATGCACACCATCCACTATTAAAGTGGCCCTGTCATTGATGATAATCAGTGCTTGGGTGTTGTGCGATGCTCTGTTTCTCTTGCTTCTTGTGTTTGACCCAGATTGACCTTGGACCTCGTCTCTTCTGAACCCCCGTTGCTGACCTTGGAATCCTTAACCTTGCCTGTGCCTGGTCACCAAGGTACTTCGCTCTATGTTCGGTTTTGACCTTTGGCCTGACCCTGCCTCTGCATTGACGCCTGTTGAACTGACTTCCAGTATGTTAACCTTGCCTTGCCTGACCCCCCGGGGACCCCAGTTACGCTCACCCACCTGCAGGTTCAGCCCTCAGTCAATAGTGTTTGATCTTGTAAGACCGGGGGGCAACTGTGTCCGATGAAGCCTGCTTGCATCCTGGCAAACCGGGGCTTGTTTAAAGGTGGGGATATCAGCGGGGATTAGGCATTATTATCTAACCTGGACCTACTAACTGGTGAGCTTTACATTATCGAGGGCCACAAAAATAACTAACATATTTTGGAATGTCTTGTGGAGCAAATACAGGGCTATGACCAGTACCATTGAACAGCTTGCTCATCGGGTGGCCATTCGGGAGAGTTCCCAGCCATCCACCTCTCAAGTGGCCTCAGCCTCCGCAGACCCTAAGGTTCCCCTTTCTGAGAAGTTCAATGGGGACCGCACCAAGTTCTTGAATTTCAAGAACTCTTGCCTTTTGTATTTCCAAATGTGGCCCAACTCGTCAAGTACTGAGTCTGAGAAAGTGGGCCTGGTGATTTCCCTTCTACAAGGAGGCCCACAGACTTGGGCTATCAGGTTGGCTTCTACCGACGCTGCCTTACAGTCTGTGACTGCCTTCTTTAAAGCCATGGAAGTTCTGTACGATGACGCCAAACTGTGAGGTCTCGAACAGGGGAAAAACACTGCCGAGGAGTACAGCATGGAATTCTGCTGATGGGTGATCGATTCCTGCTGGAACGATCCAGCCCTCTGTAGTAAAATTTGGGTCAGTCTCACTGAAACCTTTAAAGATGCCTTGGTGAACTTCCCTACTCCAAAGAACCTTGATGATTACATCCAATCAGCCATTAAGGTGGCTCAGCACCAGAGAGAGCGGCAGTTGGAGAAAAGTAGAGATCCGGCCTGATGCATGCATCGTCAAGACTCCCTTGCCTTGGGTCATGTTACTTCCTTCTCACCTGCTCCCAGGCCCATGCAATTGGCGTCAATCCATCTCTTACAGTTGGAAAAAATCATCGGACCTCTGCCTCTACTGTGGCAATCCTGGTCATTTTGCCAAGACCTGTCCAAATAAGAAAAAGCTGTCGGAAAACTTCCTAGATGCCTAGATGAGCCAGGAGAGACTCATCTAGGTGATCAGGTATCCTTCCCTTATTCAAATAAATTGTTGTCTGAGCCACTCCATTGGCTCAGAGTTCCTCTTGGCTAAGAACCCACAATCCCCTCCTAAATTAGCAGGCCGGGGATTTAACTAAATGGAGTCCATACTGTGTTGCATTCCCACTGTGTTGAGAATGATGAATGTTTTACTTGACGGTTTACCTCAGCATTATTCTGATGTGGGTGGATGTATTGCCTGAGAAACTGCTACCTACTCATCCTCAAACCTCGCCTGCAGGTGCGGGTTTCTTCTTTGTCGAGAACAAATATGGGGGATTACACCCTTGAATTGATTATCGAGGTCTGCTTCCGCTTATTCAAGACCTCTTTAACTAAGCCATTGGCGCTCAAATCTTCAAAAATTTGGATCTTATGGGGGTGTACGATCTCATTCACATCTGCCAAGGTGATGAATGGAAAACTGCCTTTAATATTAAAAACGGGCACTATGAGTACCTGGTAATGCCCTTTGGGTTATTTAATGCTGCTGCAGTCTTTCAAGACATTGTTAACAATGTATTTTGTGAATTTTTGGGTTGATTTGTGGTGATTTACTTAGATGACATTTTAATATTTTCTCAGTCATTATCTGAACGTCGTCATCATGTAAAAGGGGTGATACAGAAACTGAGAGAGAACAGTCTTTACGCCAAGTTATCCAAGTGTGTATTCAATGTCACTGAGATCCCTTTCCTGGTTATGGATTCTGCTAAAGTTTCAGCAGTTTTAGAATGGGACCAACCCAGAAGCTTGAAAGCCCTACAGAGATTCCTTGGATTTGCTTATTTCTATAGGCGGTTCATTAAAGGGTTCTTGTCCATTGTTGCCCTATTTACGGATTACCCATAAAGGTGCCTTTCAGGAGGAATGGCCTTCCAAACCCTAAATGAGGCATTTACCTGTTTTGGGCAGCAGAAAAACCTAGGGCTCACTAACCATTATGCCTGGTGGCCTACTCTCAGACGAGATTTCACTGCCTTTGTCCAGGCATGTTCAGTGTGTGCTTGGAACAAGGGAACCCATAAACCTTCTGCTGGGTTACTTGTTCCTTTGAAGGTCCCTAGAGAACCATGCACTCTATAGAGTTCATTGTTGATTTATCCAAGTCTTAAAGTAACATGGTCATTTGGGTCATATGGGTTGATTCAAAGAAACATGTAACAGCTTGGATTTGGGTCACGATCATCCTATTTTTCACGTCCGCTCGTGCGTTCGTATGAACTTGCGAGTGATTCAATAAGCAAATACGTTTCTATCCTAAAATATACGTCCGTTCGTATGGCAGT
This sequence comes from Gastrophryne carolinensis, assembly GCA_027917425.1. Taxonomy (NCBI): domain Eukaryota; kingdom Metazoa; phylum Chordata; class Amphibia; order Anura; family Microhylidae; genus Gastrophryne; species Gastrophryne carolinensis. The sequence continues at coordinate 44,576,391 of CM051238.1, forward strand.
TCGGGAATCAGACCTATGTCAGTTTCCATCCTGAATTTTCCGTTTCATTTCTCAGGTTGCAACATTGGTTTTGCCCTTTTTCCTTTTTTGTCTGGACGTAAATCCTTCTGATCTTGCGGCTCCGCACTACAAACTTACCTCATTAAAGTGCATTCTAAATATTTGGTCTTTTATTTTTCTTTATTTCATTCATTTTTTAGTAACCAACCATTAATGAATGCATTTGCATAAGTAAATCTTACTTTGTTTAATTTTTAGTTAACTTGCATTTTTTACTTGTGGATTTAATTTTAATATTTATGCTTCAAATGGTACAACTTTAAATTTTTAGTGTGGTTACCCACACCCTCTACATACAGATTGCTCACAAATATTAAAAAACACCCAGCAACTTCTGCATGTTATGAGCCTAGAAACAGCCAAGATGGCGGCTCAGGTATTATCGGGCAGCCTGCAAACAGAAAGGGCCTTGTGACTGTGTTGCTCTGGATTCTTTGATTTCTGACCTTTCCATGCCCCCAGCTCTGCTGTGTCTGTGCAAAATACAGCAGTAACCCACATCCTGCACTTTATCCCGCTCTCCTCTCCTCAGTAAGTGTGATGCATCTGACCAAAGATGTGCTTAAATAATTAAACAAAGCAAAGGTAAACAACTACACCAATAAATGCAATCTAAAAATATTATTCTAGTACCTCAATTTTAAAATAAATAACAAAGGACATAAGTTTCTTTAATTAACGCAAATATATTGCAAAATAAAGGTTTACATGCAAAGGACTAATTAAGGTCCACATTAAAATGCTTTTATAAGGCATACATGAATCAGGTATGCATTGCCATACAATTTATGGCCTCGGCCATGCTGATACATGCAGTTCATTGGAGCACAAGACGCGCAGACTCCTCCACATAGCCAAAAAACCTGTTCACGAACAGCAATCCGGCTGCTAAAAGGTGTCGGCTGTGGCTTTCTTTTAAAACGCGTTTAGAGGTTTCTCTGAATCACACCTAAACACATCCAATTAACCTAAGTTTTACGTTTTGATCGTAAGTTTTAGGATTTGATCCTAAGTTTTACGTTTTGATCCTAAAATTTAGGAACGAACTTCCGCTGATCGTAAGAGCATATACGCATTCGTACGTAGGCTCGTGCGAGTCGGAAATGGCCAAAAAAACAGGAAAAAATGACTAACACCCACCCAAACTTACGATTCTCGATACGAAATCAATTAACTTTTGCTCTTTGAATCGAGGGGATAGTCGACCATTTCAGTAAAATGGTACATTTTGTGCCCTTGCCCAAACTCACATTGGCCCCTGAACTGGCCCAATTATTTATCAAACATATTTTCCACATTCATCGTGTACCCCAAAATATTGTCTCTGATCGGGGGAGGGGGGTCCAATTTGTTTCCCGGTTTTGGAGAGAGTTCTGTGCTTTTTTGGGGATTAACATCTGGTTGTCCTCGGGTTATCACCTAAATCCAATGGCCAGACTGAAAGAATGAGTCAGCCTTTAGAACAGTATTTGCACTGTTATGTATCGGGCTGCTGAGACAAGTGGTCCGAATATATTGATTTCGCCAAACTTGTGCTCCACAATTAACCTGAAATTTTCACCATTCTTCTGTAATTATGGTAAGAATCCGAAAGCTTTTGGTCTTTTTGGCCCTTCCTCCAATCTACCAGAGGAATGGCGTAGGGTAACAGCCAATGTTTGGGCTAAAGACCAGGGAAATTTACAAGAAGCTATTAATGTTGGCAGCAGATTGTACACAACACTCTTCCAAACAGCTCCTTTCTATTAGCAGGTTTAACACATGGTCTGCCTGAAACTTCCTGTCTTTTTCTTTGTTTGAACTAACTTTATTAATAGCAGAACAGGCAGAAAGTCACATACAGGATGTAGTTGTTGCATTAAAACTGTTCCAACACCCCAAGTATACAAATACTTATCCTGTTAGTCCCATTGCGTTTCTGAATTCCTCAAACGTGACTTTGTCATGTCATCGGCTATCATCTTGTCAGACTGACAATAAACAAACGAAAGTATTCCATGTGCCACTAAATCACGCAGGTGGTGATGTTTCACATCAATATTCTTAGTCCTTGCACTGATCTTCTCACTGCTTGCAAGATTAATACATCCTTGGTTGTCGTCATTGATAACAGGGTGGCTGAGTTAGTGGTTTACTGAAATCTTCCATAAGTTGTTTTAACCAGATTACTTCTTGATAGAGATGAGTGAACTTTTGAAAAATTCTATGCAATTGATTCGCCAAATTTTCCGACAAAAATAGTTTTGACCCGAATTTATTTGCGACGAATCGCTATTAAAAACGAGAGCCTCAATAGGGTTGTAAACCATTCTGCCTTGCTGTAACACGCATAGGATGCGTGCTGGGTTAGTGAAATAATACTGTAAATAATTATCACATGCAGATCAGAGGCATCGCTAATAGAATCGCAGAGCGGCACAATTGCAGAGAGTTGAAGTGGCATCACTATGAGGGGCCCCTATAGTGCCTGAAAAACACACCCTGGAGCTGGCAGCAGCAGTAGCCAAAAAATTAGCTGTTAGCTGAATCACACCCTGGAGTTGCAAGCAGCAGCAGCAGCTGCAGGAGCCCAAACATTGCTTTAAAGAGACACTGGAGTTGGCTGCAGGAGGCCAAAAATTGGATGAATCACACCCTGGAGCTGCAAGCAGCAGCAGCAGCAGGAGCCCAAACATTGCTTTAAAGAGACACTGGAGTTGGCTGCAGGAGGCCAAAAATTGGATGAATCACACCCTGGAGTTGCAAGCAGCAGCAGCAGGAGCCCAAACATTGCTTGAAAGAGACACTGGAGTTGGCTGCAGGAGCCCAAAAATTGGATGAATCACACCCTGGAGTTGCAAGCAGCAGCAGCAGCAGGAGCCCAGACATAGCTTGAAAGAGACACTGGGTTTGGCTGCAGGAGGCCAAAAATTGGATGAATCACACCCTGGAGTTGCAAGCAGCAGCAGCAGCAGGAGCCCAAACATTGCGTGAAAGAGACACTGGAGTTGGCTGCAGGAGCCCAAAAATTGGATGAATCACACCCTGGAGTTGCAAGCAGCAGCAGGAGCCCAAACATTGCGTGAAAGAGACACTGGAATTGGCTGCAGGAGCCCAAAAATTGGATGAATCACACCCTGGAGTTGCAAGCAGCAGCAGCAGGAGCCCAAACATAGCTTGAAAGAGACACTGGAGTTGGCTGCAGGAGGCCAAAAATTGGATGAATCACACCCTGGAGTTGCAAGCAGCAGCAGGAGCCCAAACATAGCTTGAAAGAGACACTGGAGTTGGCTGCAGGAGGCCAATAATTGGATGAATCACACCCTGGAGTTGCAAGCAGCAGCAGCAGGAGCAGGAGCCCAAACATTGCTTGAAAGACACACTGGAGTTGGCAGCAGGTGCCCAAAAATTGGCCTAAAGACACACTGGAGTAGCAAGCAGCAGCAGCAGGAGCCCAAAATTGCCAGAAAGACACACCCTGGAGTTGGCAGCAGCATGAAGAGAACATTTTCGGCACATATATATTATCCGAAGAATATTAATAAAAAGTAAGAGTAACGTAAAGCATTTTCTCAATAATTACTTGTGGTCAGATGCGTAGGAATGTCTGTAACTGGAGAGCAGCGCCTTAAATCTGTTTTGCACGATCCATATTTCTTTAGTGTTGGTCTGGCCCCATCATCAATCTACTCTAATGCATCAAGCATTGGTGGGTGGAAATCTTGGCTGATCCATGCCTGATTCATTTCCACGCAGGCCAGTCTCTCAAAAAAAAACATGGAGAGTGACAGATTAGTAACATATTAGTAACATAGTAACATATTAGTAACATAGTAACATATAAGGCCTCATTTCATCAAGCAGAGGTCTCTGCAGAATAGGGGTGAGTGGCAGCAGGAGTCTCAGTGCAAGGCCTGATCTCCCGGGATCAGCTAGCGGTCGTGTCTTGACCAGCAACCCATCTGCCGTCATCCATTGGTTAACACGATCATCCACTGCATCACAAGTGACATCTGACACCCCCAGTCAACTGTTGTATGTTATGCTTTGGGTTCAGCTCCACTATTCAGTGAGGACGATCTGATAATCCGAAAAATCAGCAGCTACTGCCCAGCCAAGAAGTTGAGGAGACACTCGCCGCTTCTTCCACTAGGCGGGCAAGTAGTGATGAGGAGAGTGTCGTGGGAGGAGGTGTTGCAAGCGTTTTGGCTCCTTAAGCAGACACTGATGAGGAACCTGAGGAGGACATCATTGAGTTTTGAGAGCACTTTTAAAGGCTTGAAATGATGGAGAGTGACAGATTTAGCGGCCAGCATGGTGGCAGAAGGGGAAAGTATGGAGGCAAATGTGCTCGGGGTAGACCGCTTGCGCGGCAGGCTATCTTCCCAGGAGGTAGTGGAAGAGGGTCCCTGGAGTTGGCGGCGGTGGCGGCGGCAGCAGTAGTGAATTATTGCGGACTGTTGGTAGGAAAAATCAGCTACTCGGCGATGTGGCAGTTTTTCATCAAGCATCCGCAGGAGGTTAACATGACTATATGAAAGATGTGTAGGCAGAAGGTGAAGTGTGGCCAGGGTCCCAATGTTGGACCCACAGCCCTGCGTCAACATTTGCAGCATCACCATAAAGCGGCCTGGGAGAGTTGGCTCCAAAGTGGTGGCACGCCGCTCGCTGTTCCAGCCAGCCAAGGCTCCACCACCTCCTGTGTGTCATACCCATCCTCTGTCACTCCAGATGCTCCTCCTCCTCTTAATCCGAGTCAGTCATTCCGCCAGCAATCCACTGGCCAAGCCATGTCCAAGAGACAACAGTATGTGCCCACACATCCAAAGCGCAGAAGCTAAATGTGTATAAGTTGCTGGTGCTGCAGTCCCTCCATTTTGAGTTGGTGGACCTTTCAGAGAACTGATGGTTTGTGCCGAGCCGAGGTGGAGAGTCCCATGCTGTCATTTCTTTGTGAAGAAGGCAGTAGCAGCCCTGTACAATTTTGTTGAACAGAAGGTGGGCCAGTCCTTTATCCTGTCAGTGTGTACCAAAGTGCACAGCAGTGCCTACGTCTGGAGCTGTAACTATGGTCATGGACAATACATATCCTTTTAGGCCCACTGGGAACCACAAAAGCAACTTGGACAGGTCCCTCCACTGTGGCCTCCACGCTCCTAGGCCTTTGTGCCTGTGACAGTGCACTTGCACTTAGCTATTGTGTCACAGAAAAAATACAATTCTGTCAAATACTCACCTGTAGAATTGGTATACAGTACGTCCTGCTCCAGATATAATACTTACACTTGGGTTATCCTCCGCCAGATGGCGCTGTGCACTGCAGACATGCAAAAACAGGCTCCTCCCGGCCCTTCATATACCCGTGGACCTCCCACAAATCCCGAGCATTGAAAAGCAGTGAACCAGAAGCCGGGAGAAAATAACCACCAAAAACAACTGGTAAAGATAACAATGATAACAATCACAATTAAAATTAAACCAGAGTGGTGCACCACATATGATAATAAAGCTGTGCTACACTGCAACAATACAAATACCAAGGCAAAATTAGACTCATGGGAAATATCCCATAGGTCTAAAGACAGGAGCACCAAACAATCATCAAATTAAAGCAATATCATTTATTTAATTAAGAATCAACATAAGACATACAAGACATAACATACAATACATGCAATACATGACTAACATCTTAAAAACACTGCATAGCACCCCAAATTTCATCCAGTGCTGTATGCCACAGCATAAAATACCTGGGATAAGTCCTAATATAAACACGTATGCAAACCCCTAATACTAAACAATCTATTGTGCCGGCACAGATTTCCCCTATATAATAAGCTAATAGATATATACAAGTAAAGTGACAGTGCATAAATACAATAATACACACCACAGAAAACTAACAGCAATGAGTATCTAGTAACCCTTTTGCAATATAGGGTAAAAGTGACTGCGTGCAATTAGAGTGGATGGTAAAACCTACAAGTATGGTCATGAACACCTGTGGATCAACAAACCAGGGATATCAATCAAACCCAATCAATAAAATTGTGAACACAAATTCAAAATAAGACAAAATAAGAAATAAGAGTCTAATTTTGCCATGATAACAATCACCATACAGGGGATCCAGAATAATGCAAAAACCAGGGTGGGGTGGAGCAGGACGTACTGTATACGTATAATACCAATTCTACAGGTGAGTATTTCACAGAATTGTATTATTCTAAGTATACAGTATGTCCTGCTCCAGATATAATACTTACACTTGGGACATCCAATAGCAGTGTCCATAAAGTAGGGTGGGATCCCCAAACAAAAAGGCACAGCAGACAGTAAAAGCACTGTCACCTGCAAACCTTGCTACCAAGAGCGACATGAGCAAAGGCTCCAACGTCAATATCATAAAAACCTTAGAAAAGGTACGAACAAAAAAACCAAATAGCGGTCTAGCAAACTTGTACAACAAAACCTGGTGCTGAAAGGCCCAAAGACACCAAGGCACCAGTAGAACCAGAAATAAGGTGAGAAGAAACTCTTCCCCTTAAAGGAATAGGCCTAAGTAACAGCCTGACAAGGTTCAAAACGCTAACAATAGCCCAGGAAGAGACCAAACCTTCCCTAGGACCAGAAGGGACATCCATCCAAATAAAGGCTAGGCCCAAGGCCACTTAACCCCTGGAAGCAGACGAGATCAGGCACATACAGATGTAGGTGCCCACAAACCCCAAGGGGCATCAGTCTTCCTAAGGGAAAAGAGACAACCCAGGAAAAAATTCCAGCACTTGTTGAGGGAAAGTAGATCCCCTTGCCTCAGCATTACTAGGAATAAAGAACAGAAGAAAGACAATGTCTTAAATACAGGAGCCTAAGACACCACCTTAGGCCGAAGGTCCGACGTAAAGCAGAACACCACCTCATCTTGGTGTATAAATTAAAGAACGAGGGCTAGCTAAACAGAGCCGGTCGCTCAGGCACATGTCTGACTGAAGTAACCGCCCCCAGAAGGACAACCTTGTGGATAAGAACAGTCAGACAGCATACGGAATAGGGCCAAAGGGAAACACCCAGCAAGGCAAACAGAATAAAATTCAAATCCCAACAGGGACCCTAGAACTACGTGGGGGATGCACCTGAGCAAACCCCGAAAGAATGCTTAACCAAGGCAAAAACTGAGTAAAGACTTCTACTGGAAGGCGGACAGGGCAGAACCTGAACCTCCAGAGTACCGAGTAGGAGAGCCAACTCCAACCTAGTCTGCAATAACTCTAGAACCCTGGGAACAGAGAGCGCCCAACAGGGGAGAGACCAAGACTCACTCCAATCAATATAGGTAAGCAATACCACACAATAGACGGAAGAAGAAGAAGAAGCCAACTCCTAGGCTTCCAGAAGTCACAGTCACCCAGAAGATAAGTCCATCTCCATCAAGGTGGATGAATCAACCGTCAGGCCGTAGATTGGGGTGAAATAGAAAAGGGGGGCCTGAGCACTCCCGACAGAACGTACAGGACCGCTGTCCTCAGTACCACATCTGCAAATCACACTCCACTAGGCCACCCAGGAGCCAGCAGTATCACTGGTTCCCCCTTCCAGAGCAAAACTTGCGTAGAACCCCACCTAGCAGGGTGAATGAAGATAAGGCATACAGAACAGAATGTCCAACCATAAGGTTACTAAGCCTCATGACCAAGGTCAGAACAATCCGAGACAGGGAAACAAGGGCCCAGAACCCATGATAGTGACGGGGCCCAAAAAGATCCACACTACATGGATCACTAGAGACACAAGAATTAGCACATCCTGTCGCAGAAGGACATTCACCGGAGCGAATATCGCAGATATGCAGGGAACGCCGTCCTCCACCCAGGTCAGGGCCAGATAATTAATACAGGCCCTGTCGCCAGACAGGCCAAGGAGCCCCCAAATAGACAGATCCCGCAAAGGAGAAGTCCAGCAAGATAGAGCCAACCTGAAAGCCTACCGCTTCAAAAATAGACAGGTGAATGGACCCCTAAAGGTCCCACCTCCCCCGGAACCACAGGGGATTTCAGAAGAAAAAAGTTCCCCCTCCGTCAACCTGATTGATTCGGTATCCATCTACAGGAAGACGCAAGGAAGGGCCTCAAGGGGAACCACCGTACCAAGGTGGAAGGGCACACAGACCCAGCTCCAGGGAAGCTGGAACCCAGTCCAGCATTTACAATATAAGTTGCCGAAGAGCCCAAGGGCACTGAGCATAAGGGACAACCTTTCAACAGCCACCAACAGGCCCACCAGCTGCAATCCAGCCTGGTGAAGAGACAGGAACAGCAAAGAGGGACTGAGCCCATGTAAACCAGATTGTCCACTTTATAGTCTAGGAAGCAGGTTCCCGCCTGAACCGAATCCAAGTTCAACCCTAGGAATGGAGATACCAAATAAGGGGAAAATGAGGAATTGAGGTGATTGAACACCCATCCAAAGACTCCCAAAGGACACCACCAGCCGAGTAACCAACTCGGCCTGATGTAGAGATTGGGAAGCAAAGAAGGACGACCAGGCAGTTCCTCGCGCGGACACCCCCTTGGTCTCATCAGAGACATCACCCCCATCATCGCCTTGGCGATCACTCTGGGGGCAGAAGAGAGGCCAGATAACAAGGCCACAATCGTCAGTGTTGGACCTCCAACACTAACCTGTAAGATCCTCGGTGCCCAGAAGACACAGTGGCAATGAAATAAGCATCTTAGATCTCCACAGTCGGCAAGAGGTCCCTGGACACAGGGCACTGGCGGCCCAACTCAGAGAAACCATGCAGAAACCTCATCCTTTTGGGGGAATGTGGAAGGTTGGTGTAGAGACCCTTGCCTCTGCCTGTTAAGGGCAACCTGCAAGTGACCCCAGACCCCAGAGGAGTGAGATTTAAGCACGGGGAGACAGGTGTATTCAAACGAGGCGCAGCCACTGGCAACCCTGACTGCAGGGCCAGTACTTGTTCAGCACAGGGTCCGCAGACCCGTGCTCTGTCCGCATCAGCATGGGGCTGTCCACACGCTGTACACAGCCGGTCTTGTCCCGGAGGAACCCCGGTCACATAATTCTGAGATGCCTCCATATGGTGATTATCAATGCAATATATGCCAGTAGGGATTTATGCAATAGGCAACCCTGGATGTCTCAAAGACCCGCTAGGAATGTGGGAGAATTTTGTAAGCCCGCTACAATATATGTTAGGCCGGGAGAAGCCACCGGAGTCTTTGACGTCTGAAAGACAGAAGGGGAATAAGAGGTGTCAGGGCCATGCGCAGCAGGAAAAAATACTAATGATGAAATTGCCCGCGAGGGCACTTACCGACCTGGGGAGGAGAAGGACCGCAAACACGCGCACGCGCGAAGATCAACAAAATGGCGCCAACCGAACCTCGAAGGGCGGGCCCAATCTGGGCGTGACGCGGAGCGTGCCACGCCAGGTCCCCGCCTCCCCCAAAGAGCGCGAAGCTCTGAGACAGCCGTCCAGGCTTGACAAGCCAAGCATAGGATATGCTAGTAAAAGCATCTGCTAATGGATACTCGTAGTCTGACGACGACGCCACCCAGCACAGAAAATTTTAATTAAAAAATGAGAAGGCAAAGACGGCGGCGGCCAAAATAAAAAGAGCAAGCAGCGCGGCTCTGACACCCAGTTGCCAGTCAAGGGCAAAACTACGGCCATAAGCGTGACAATACAGTACACTGAGACCGCCACGAGGGAGGATGGCGACCCTTTACACAGGGTCCACCGCTACACGGGGCATGGGGCAATAATGCGGGAGGGACATCCACTAGAGGCTCATCATCAGCCTAAACCGCCTACCCTTTGGTGGGGGACTGCGGTGGAGCATGGCTCCGTTAAGCACGCATGGTGCTGCCTACCTTCACCCGACCAGCGCAGCCCAGGCTGGGAGGCACATCACAGGGAGGACGGGTGGGAATAGCCCAACAGGGCCGCTGGCTGTAATAGCCCCGCTCACCTGCGAGAGAGTGATACTTCATGTCTTCGCAGTCAGCACTGCAGAGAAGTCTGGGGATTTGTGGGAGGTCCCCGGGTATATGAAGGGCGGGAGGAGCCTGTTTTTGCATGTCTGCAGTGCACAGCGCCATCTGACGGAGGATAACCAAAGTGTAAGTATTATATCTGGAGCAGGATGTACTGTATACTTAGAATAAGTGGCTAATTGTCAATTACATATTAATACTTAACATTTATCTTATTTGAATATATTTATAATAATAACATATAACATAGCAACAATAACATATAACATAATAACAGTAACATATAAAATGTCTCAACATTTTTTGTTTTTTTTGGGTTAATTTTGTATTTTTTTTTTATATTTTTTAATTTGTTTTAATATTTTGTATTTTTAAAAAACATATATATATTTTTTTGGGGAATTTTTTTTTTTATATTTTTTTTCCATTGCCTTTTAATATTTTGTGAATTTTTGTACAAATTTTTTTCTTTCATTTTTTAATTTTTTTTTTACTTTGTTTTTTCTAAATATTTATTTTTTCTCTTTTTTAAAAATTTTTTTCGCAGTGCCCTTCCAGCCTACCATTTGTGCAGGACACAGCGGTTTCACGCTGTTCTTCACATGGTTTGCCTTGAGCCACAGAGTCACACATGGGAGGAACTGCTAAAAATGAGAACTCAATACATGAAATCCTGGCTTACTCCACGAAAACTGCAAATGGGACCCATGGTGACTGACACTGGGAAGAACATCTTGTCTGGGCTTTGCATGCACTTCAGGCACTCCTACACCGCCGAGAAAAGCCATCACGGATTTCTTGATGATCCAAATGGATAGGGGGACTCCCGTGTGTAACTTCATTGTAAACCAGTGGCAGCTCATACGTGACACCTGCCGTTTGCTCAGGCCCTTTGAGGAAGCTACTTTATTAGTCAGTCGCCAGGACTATGAGATGAACGATGAGATTCCACTGCTTCATGTACTACAACACATGTTGGAAACCATGGCTGGTCAGGGCACTGGAGATATGGCACATACATTTCACAGCCACATGAAGCCTGTGGGGGCTGAAGTGGAGGAGGAGGAGGGGGTGGGGCACAGCGAAGCACAGTTTATGTTTGACAAAATGACCATTTTATCTAGTCATCTGACAGGAGAGGAGGAGCAGGAGCAGCCACAGGGGCTAGAGGGTTGTGAGGAAGGCGAGACAGAGGACCCAGACACACCGTGGCAGTTTACAGTGGAGATGGAGATAGGTAGTCCCTCCGAGTCACTTGCACAAATGGCATGCATGCTCACGTGCTTGTGTAGTGACCGCTGAATTGTCTCCATTTGTCAGCGGGATGACTTCTGGCTCTCCACCATATTGGACAGTCGCTTCCGGCACTAAATGGGGGCATTTTTTACACCCACTGAGATGGAGGACAAACTGAGCTACTACAGAGACATCCTACGTAGTCAGTTGGGCGATGCCTATCTGCGCCATGGTCCATACTATGATGCCCAGCGGGACACCAGCCTTCTGTAAGCAGGCAACCTCCATCTCCACCGCCGCTTCTGCCTATATTCAAGCCCCCGTTTGCCGGGATGCTAGGTACGCCCCACCGTACACGGTTGCCCCCAGGTCTTAATAGGCGCAAAGTATGGCTGCTTACGGTGAAGGCCGATGAACCACGAGGGTATCCCGAAGCCAAGCTCCTTCACAGGTAGTCAATCCAGAGGGTGCGTCAGAGTACAGTGATTAGACAGGTGCGTAGTCAGGAGTAGCCAAAGGGTCAAGCCAGGAGCTCAGAGATCGCGGGGTATCCAGAGGGGCAGGCAGCTTCGTGATCAGACAAAGCAGAGGTCAGTACAGGCAGCAGACAGGAATGGTCGATCAAGCCATGTCGGAACTGAACCGGCACAAAATGGGGGCATTTTTTAAAACCGCGAGAGGGAGGACAAACTGACCTACTACAAAGACATTCTACGTAGTCAGTTTGCCGATGCCTATCTGCACCATGGTCCATACTCCCGCAGGTCTGACTCGGGGGCTATTGCCCCTCAGATTTACACAGGGCCTGCTCTATATAATGCTGCAAAATGGCAAATTTACCTCACTATATAAGCTATTGCTCCTCAGATTTACACAGGGCCTGCTCTATATTATGCTGCAAAATGGCAAATTTACCTCACAATATAAGCTATTGCCCCTCAGATTTACACAGGGCCTGCTCTATATAATGCTGCAAAATGGCAAATTTACCTCACTATATAAGCTATTGCCCCTCAGATTTACACAGGGGCTGCTCTATATTATGCTGCAAAATGGCAAATTCACCTCACTATATAAGCTATTGCCCCTCAGATTTACACAGGGCCTGCTCTATGTAATGCTGCAAAATGGCAAATTTACCTCACTTTATGATCTATTGCTGCTCTATATAAAAAAAAAATAAAAATAAAAAAAAGAGCCTGTAGAAGTTGATTTAGTATAACAGATAGGGTGCAACGTGTTTGTTTGGGATACCCTGCGGCCTGGTGTTTTGACAGCAGGACAAAAAACAATTCAAAATGCAATAGCTTAATTAAAATGAGGCTGAAGACGCTTATTTAGTAAAACAGATAGGGTGACATGTGCTGGTTTGGGATGCCCATGTGGGCTTTCGACAGCAGGACAAAAAACAATTCAAAATGCAATAGCTGGATTAAGCTGAGGATGAACAACGCTTATTTAGTATAACAGATAGGGTGACATGTGCTGGTTTGGGATGCCCATGTGGGCTGGTGTATTTAAAGCAGACAAAAAACAATTCAAAATGCAATAGCTTTATTAAAATGAGGCTGAAGACGCTTATTTAGTATAACAGATAGGGTGCAACGTGCTTGTTTGGGATACCCTGCGGCCTGGTGTTTTGACAGCAGGACAAAAACCAATTCAAAATGCAATATTTTGATTAAGCTGAGGATCAACAAGCGTATTTAGTATAACAGATAGACTGCTAAATGCAGGTTTGGGATAACCTGCGGCCTAGTGTTTTGGCAGCAGGACAAAAACCAATTCACAATGCAATAGTTTGATTAAGCTGAGGATCAACAAGCGTATTTAGTATAACAGATAGGCTGCTAAGTGCAGGTTTGGGATACCCTGCGGCCTAGTGTTTTGGCAGCAGGACAAAAACCAATTCAAAATGCAATAGTTTGATTAAGTTGAGGATCAACAAGCTTATTTAGTATAACAGATAGGCTGCTAAGTGCAGGTTTGGGATGCCCATGTGGGCTGGTGTATTTAAAGCAGGACAAAAACCAATTCAAAATGCAATAGTTTGATTAAGCTGAGGATCAACAAGCGTATTTTGTATAACAGATAGGCTGCTAAGTGCAGGTTTGGGATACCCTGCGGCCTAGTGTTTTGGCAGCAGGACAAAAACCAATTCAAAATGCAATAGTTTGATTAAGCTGAGGATCAACAAACGTATTTAATATAACAGATAGGCTGCTAAGTGCAGGTTTGGGATACCCTGCGGCCTAGTGTTTTGGCAGCAGGACAAAAACCAATTCAAAATACAATAGTTTGATTAAGCTGAGGATCAACAAACGTATTTAAAATAACAGATAGGCTGCTAAGTGCAGGTTTGGGATACCCTGCGGCCTAGTGCTTTGGCAGCAGGACAAAAACCAATTCAAAATGCAATAGTTTGATTAAGCTGAGGATCAACAAGCGTATTTTGTATAACAGATAGACTGCTAAGTGCAGGTTTGGGATACCCTGTGGCCTAGTGTTTTGGCAGCAGGACAAAAACCAATTCAAAATGCAATAGTTTGATTAAGCTGAGGATCAACAAACGAATTTAATATAACAGATAGGCTGCTAAGTGCAGGTTTGGGATACCCTGCGGCTTAGTGCTTTGGCAGCAGGACAAAAACCAATTCGAAATGCAATCGTTTGATTAAGCTGAGGATGAACAAACGTATTTAGTATAACAGATAGGGTGCTAAGTGCAGGTTTGGGATGCCCATGTGGGCTGGTGTATTTAAAGCAGGACAAAAACCAATTCAAAATGCAATAGTTTGATTGAGCTGAGGATGAACAAACGTATTTAGTATAACAGATAGGGTGCTACGTGCAGGTTTGGGATACCCTGCGGCCTAGTGTTTTGGCAGCAGGACAAAAACCAATTCAAAATGCAATAGTTTGATTAAGCTGAGGATCAACAAGCGTATTTAGTATAACAGATAGGCTGCTAATTGCAGGTTTGGGATACCCTGCGGCCTAGTGTTTTGGCAGCAGGACAGAAACCAATTCAAAATGCAATAGTTTGATTAAGCTGAGGATCAACAAGCGTATTTAGTATAACAGATAGACTGCTAAGTGCAGGTTTGGGATACCCTGTGGCCTAGTGTTTTGGCAGCAGGACAAAAACTAATTCAAAATGCAATAGTTTGATTAAGCTGAGGATCAACAAGCTTATTTAGTATAACAGGCTGCTAAGTGCAGGTTTGGGATGCCCATGTGGGCTGGTATATTTAAAGCAGGACAAAAACCAATTCAAAATGCAATAGTTTGATTAAGCTGAGGATCAACAAGCGTATTTTGTATAACAGATAGGCTGCTAAGTGCAGGTTTGGGATACCCTGCGGCCTAGTGTTTTGGCAGCAGGACAAAAACCAATTCAAAATGCAATAGTTTGATTAAGCTGAGGATCAACAAACGTATTTAATATAACAGATAGGCTGCTAAGTGCAGGTTTGGGATACCCTGCGGCCTAGTGCTTTGGAAGCAGGACAAAAACCAATTCAAAATGCAATAGTTTGATTAAGCTGAGGATCAACAAACGTATTTAATATAACAGATAGGCTGCTAAGTGCAGGTTTGGGATACCCTGCGGCCTAGTGTTTTGGCAGCAGGACAAAAACCAATTCAAAATACAATAGTTTGATTAAGCTGAGGATCAACAAACGTATTTAAAATAACAGATAGGCTGCTAAGTGCAGGTTTGGGATACCCTGCGGCCTAGTGCTTTGGCAGCAGGACAAAAACCAATTCAAAATGCAATAGTTTGATTAAGCTGAGGATCAACAAGCGTATTTTGTATAACAGATAGACTGCTAAGTGCAGGTTTGGGATACCCTGTGGCCTAGTGTTTTGGCAGCAGGACAAAAACCAATTCAAAATGCAATAGTTTGATTAAGCTGAGGATCAACAAACGAATTTAATATAACAGATAGGCTGCTAAGTGCAGGTTTGGGATACCCTGCGGCTTAGTGCTTTGGCAGCAGGACAAAAACCAATTCGAAATGCAATAGTTTGATTAAGCTGAGGATGAACAAACGTATTTAGTATAACAGATAGGGTGCTAAGTGCAGGTTTGGGATGCCCATGTGGGCTGGTGTATTTAAAGCAGGACAAAAACCAATTCAAAATGCAATAGTTTGATTGAGCTGAGGATGAACAAACGTATTTAGTATAACAGATAGGGTGCTACGTGCAGGTTTGGGATACCCTGCGGCCTAGTGTTTTGGCAGCAGGACAAAAACCAATTCAAAATGCAATAGTTTGATTAAGCTGAGGATCAACAAGCGTATTTAGTATAACAGATAGGCTGCTAAGTGCAGGTTTGGGATACCCTGCGGCCTAGTGTTTTGGCAGCAGGACAGAAACCAATTCAAAATGCAATAGTTTGATTAAGCTGAGGATCAACAAGCGTATTTAGTATAACAGATAGACTGCTAAGTGCAGGTTTGGGATACCCTGTGGCCTAGTGTTTTGGCAGCAGGACAAAAACTAATTCAAAATGCAATAGTTTGATTAAGCTGAGGATCAACAAGCTTATTTAGTATAACAGGCTGCTAAGTGCAGGTTTGGGATGCCCATGTGGGCTGGTGTATTTAAAGCAGGACAAAAACCAATTCAAAATGCAATAGTTTGATTAAGCTGAGGATCAACAAGCGTATTTTGTATAACAGATAGGCTGCTAAGTGCAGGTTTGGGATACCCTGCGGCCTAGTGTTTTGGCAGCAGGACAAAAACCAATTCAAAATGCAATAGTTTGATTAAGCTGAGGATCAACAAATGTATTTAATATAACAGATAGGCTGCTAAGTGCAGGTTTGGGATACCCTGCGGCCTAGTGCTTTGGAAGCAGGACAAAAACCAATTCAAAATGCAATAGTTTGATTAAGCTGAGGATCAACAAGCGTATTTTGTATAACAGATAGGCTGCTAAGTGCAGGTTTGGGATGCCCATGTGGGCTGGTATATTTAAAGCAGGACAAAAACCAATTCAAAATGCAATAGTTTGATTAAGCTGAGGATCAACAAGCGTATTTTGTATAACAGATAGGCTGCTAAGTGCAGGTTTGGGATACCCTGCGGCCTAGTGTTTTGGCAGCAGGACAAAAACCAATTCAAAATGCAATAGTTTGATTAAGCTGAGGATCAACAAACGTATTTAATATAACAGATAGGCTGCTAAGTGCAGGTTTGGGATACCCTGCGGCCTAGTGCTTTGGAAGCAGGACAAAAACCAATTCAAAATGCAATAGTTTGATTAAGCTGAGGATCAACAAACGTATTTAATATAACAGATAGGCTGCTAAGTGCAGGTTTGGGATACCCTGCGGCCTAGTGTTTTGGCAGCAGGACAAAAACCAATTCAAAATACAATAGTTTGATTAAGCTGAGGATCAACAAACGTATTTAAAATAACAGATAGGCTGCTAAGTGCAGGTTTGGGATACCCTGCGGCCTAGTGCTTTGGCAGCAGGACAAAAACCAATTCAAAATGCAATAGTTTGATTAAGCTGAGGATCAACAAGCGTATTTTGTATAACAGATAGACTGCTAAGTGCAGGTTTGGGATACCCTGTGGCCTAGTGTTTTGGCAGCAGGACAAAAACCAATTCAAAATGCAATAGTTTGATTAAGCTGAGGATCAACAAACGAATTTAATATAACAGATAGGCTGCTAAGTGCAGGTTTGGGATACCCTGCGGCTTAGTGCTTTGGCAGCAGGACAAAAACCAATTCGAAATGCAATAGTTTGATTAAGCTGAGGATGAACAAACGTATTTAGTATAACAGATAGGGTGCTAAGTGCAGGTTTGGGATGCCCATGTGGGCTGGTGTATTTAAAGCAGGACAAAAACCAATTCAAAATGCAATAGTTTGATTGAGCTGAGGATGAACAAACGTATTTAGTATAACAGATAGGGTGCTACGTGCAGGTTTGGGATACCCTGCGGCCTAGTGTTTTGGCAGCAGGACAAAAACCAATTCAAAATGCAATAGTTTGATTAAGCTGAGGATCAACAAGCGTATTTAGTATAACAGATAGGCTGCTAAGTGCAGGTTTGGGATACCCTGCGGCCTAGTGTTTTGGCAGCAGGACAGAAACCAATTCAAAATGCAATAGTTTGATTAAGCTGAGGATCAACAAGCGTATTTAGTATAACAGATAGACTGCTAAGTGCAGGTTTGGGATACCCTGTGGCCTAGTGTTTTGGCAGCAGGACAAAAACTAATTCAAAATGCAATAGTTTGATTAAGCTGAGGATCAACAAGCTTATTTAGTATAACAGGCTGCTAAGTGCAGGTTTGGGATGCCCATGTGGGCTGGTGTATTTAAAGCAGGACAAAAACCAATTCAAAATGCAATAGTTTGATTAAGCTGAGGATCAACAAGCGTATTTTGTATAACAGATAGGCTGCTAAGTGCAGGTTTGGGATACCCTGCGGCCTAGTGTTTTGGCAGCAGGACAAAAACCAATTCAAAATGCAATAGTTTGATTAAGCTGAGGATCAACAAATGTATTTAATATAACAGATAGGCTGCTAAGTGCAGGTTTGGGATACCCTGCGGCCTAGTGCTTTGGAAGCAGGACAAAAACCAATTCAAAATGCAATAGTTTGATTAAGCTGAGGATCAACAAGCGTATTTTGTATAACAGATAGGCTGCTAAGTGCAGGTTTGGGATACCCTGCGGCCTAGTGTTTTGGCAGCAGGACAAAAACCAATTCAAAATGCAATAGTTTGATTAAGCTGACGATCAATAAGCATATTTAGTATAACAGATAGGCTGCTAAGTGCAGGTTTGGGATACCCTGCGGCCTAGTGTTTTGGCAGCAGGACAGAAACCAATTCAAAATGCAATAGTTTGATTAAGCCGAGGATCAACAAGCGTATTTAATATAACAGATAGGCTGCTAAGTGCAGGTTTGGGATACCCTGCGGCTTAGTGCTTTGGCAGCAGGACAAAAACCAATTCGAAATGCAATAGTTTGATTAAGCTGAGGATGAACAAACGTATTTAGTATAACAGATAGGGTGCTAAGTGCAGGTTTGGGATGCCCATGTGGGCTGGTGTATTTAAAGCAGGACAAAAACCAATTCAAAATTCAATAGTTTGATTGAGCTCAGGATGAACAAACGTATTTAGTATAACAGATAGGGTGCTACGTGCAGGTTTGGGATACCCTGCAGCCTAGTGTTTTGGCAGCAGGACAAAAACCTATTCAAAATGCAATAGTTTGATTAAGCTGAGGATCAACAAGGGTATTTTGTATAACAGATAGACTGCTAACTGCAGGTTTGGGATACCCTGCGGCCTAGTGTTTTGGCAGCAGAACAAAAACCAGTTCAAAATGCAATAGTTTGATTATTCTGAGGATGAACAAACGTATTTAATATAACAGATAGGCTGCTAAGTGCAGGTTTGGGATGCCCATGTGGGCTGGTGTATTTAAAGCAGACCAAAAAATATTAAAACTAAATTAAAACAAATCCAGTTTTTAGAAATGCTTGTGTGTAACAGATAGGGTTAAATAAGCCACTGCATAGATGGAATGCACAGTGGCAAGGCAGATTTACAGCACAAAGCACACCAATTTAAAAGTGATCAAAACTAAATTAAAACTAATACAGTTTTTAGAAATGCTTGTGTGTAACAGATAGGATTAAATAAGCCACTGCATAGATTTGATACACAGTGGAAAGGCAGATTTACAGCACAAAGAACTGAAATTGAATTGAAAACTGATCTGGCTAATGAAAAAAAAAATGTCACTGTCACTTCTATGCTGTTCTATGATCGTTCCGGTTTTTCCCTATCTTTCACTATCTTTCCCTGGCTTTGTCTACCTCTCTGTCTGCCTCTCTGACTCTCCCTACCTATCTCTAACTCTCTGTCCCTGTCTGTAACCAGCTGTGCTCTGGCCGCAATAGAACGCTGAAATGCGCACAAGGAAGATGGCCGCTGGTTTATATAGCACAGTGACGTCACCGGGCTTCCTGGCTGCTGATAGGCTGCATGTGACTTTCCCATGATACCTTGCCCCAGGGGACATGTCTGGACATGTGCTTCCACCATTTTAGAATGCCTGTAATTGAAATAAATGGAGTTTAAAGGAAAACTTTGATCAATCGAATCGCAGGGAAATTCGGATTCGTTCAGAATCGAATTTTTCATGAAATTCGGAACGAATCCGGGTTCGTCCGGATCGATTCGCTCATCCTACTTCTTGACTTCCATGACCAAGAAACTAAAGTTTCTCCTCACTTCAACAAGTAACCACTTGTTGATTTCCAGTTGAATCTCCAGCCCATTCTGCATCTATATAACCTCTGAGAGTCAGAATTCATCTAGTTTTGCAATTTCTTTTCCTTTTTGATGGACGATGATTATCATCTACATTTAGAAGAACATAAGTCTATTTCTCTCCTACACATTTTGCGCATAAACATGGATCAACTTGAGATCTTTTAAATCCTTCAACAATCAATATTTTGTTCATTTTGGAGTTCCATGCTCTTGCCAACTGTTTAAGACCATAGAGAGATTCCCCCCCCCCCCCAGGGCTCTGCTGGCTGCTGGCCTGAAAGAGCCCTGCTTACACCTTCTGAAGAAGAAAAAAGAGATTTACTCACTGATCCCTTCCGCCAGGTCTCCTCTTCACCAGAGAGGCATCCGTTCACCCTCCCCCAGCTCTTCCATGGTGAGGAGAGGGCCTCTACCCCACTTTCGCTGTCTCCCACTGCTAACCCCGCCTTTTGTGGGTAGGGCAGATGATGTCATCCCTGACGTCACCCCGCACCTGCCCAAAGAATGACGTGGGGAGCAAGTTGGAGGGGCAAGAGGCTGTGATCCCTTGCCTCCCCAGCCCCCCCTCCACCGATCACCCTGCAGCTGTTATTGGCAATGGATACAGTGCTCTAGGGTGGATCGAAAAATTACATTTTTTTGCTGTGTGTGTTTATTTTCATTTAACGTAATGTAAGGGATCTTTGAAACCCCTATACCAGTTCACAAGGCTCAGGGGGCTGGCAAGTCACCTGCAGCTAGCGGGTAACTTGCCATTAACCCCCATTACCTGCCTCCCCAAAGCCCGGGGGGGGGGGCAGAAGAGCCTAGGGCCATTTAGGCTGTGCGCCTTTTTCTAAAAGCCCTGCATAGCTGGTTCCCTAGCTGGTTATGCTGGGTAGGAGGGACCCAACAACATTTTTGCGGGGGTTTAACTCTGTTTGTATAGTATTTGTATTTTATTTGTAAATGTTATAAAGTGCTCTTTTGAGTTTGGGGGGGGGTCTCCTGGGCAGGAACGCGAGGCTACCGTTACATATGTGGTACCGTTGTAATCAGGTGAAATGGGATTTTCACATGCAATATGGTTTTCTTTAGTAAAATCAATGTTTTATTTAAAATAAATGCAACATTTTATATATATATATATATATATATATATATATATTTTTTTTTTTTTTTTTTTTTTTTTTTTTTCTTACTCAAATGTATTTTAAAAACTGTGCAACAGTGGAAAAATAACAAACAAGACATTTCATGTTAAAGCATAAACTCTATAATAATAATTGTTCTGGAAATTCGTGCAAAAATCAAAGTTAAACATTGCGCAAAATGGTGAAAAATGACCTGTCAACAGAGGGTGACAAAATCTCAAGTAGGCTGGCAGTTAAAAGGGTTAAAAGTACCTATGCATGTATTGTTCTGTTTGGAGGACCTTGTGCTTTCAGATTTAGCTTGTATTTTTTGTTTGCATATTGATATTTTAGGAGAATGTGTTTTATATTCTGTTTTTTTATTCATTTTTTTAGTCAAACCCTGTGCAACCAAAGAACTCTTTGAGAGATTACTTCCAGCAGGATCAGCCCACTACAACAAGTTGGGTACGCCTAGAAAGCTTAAGGTGGTTTGTGGGGAGTTATTCCAAATGCAAAGGATTGTTTTAGTTGAAAAAGTGCAAGGTGAGCGGGGGGGCGTGGCCGGCTACCAGGCAAGATGGACGCTTGCTGAGACAGCTCCGGGGACGCAGAGACGGACACTACACCTGACCGCAGGCAGCCCGGGCTCACCTGTTAGATACCCCGGCAACCCCAGCACCTGTGGCCGCGATATGGGCAGGTCCGGAGCCAGAACGAAGGGCCACGGCCCTGGAAGGAGCGGCGGGGGAGGAAGGAGGAGGGGTCCGTCCCCCGCACACAGCATGCGCTGGAATGGTGCGGCGGGGAAACGCGAGAGGTGGGAGAGGCTGTAAGCCCCCACTGCAGCGATCAGGGGTGCCCCGTGGAGCCCACCCTGCACCCTCCGCGGTCTGCTCCCTCCGTAGGGGAGCGGCGCCACCACACAATGGCGGCGGTCGGCGGGGGGGAGGGGCCTACCTCCCCCATGCGGCATGGCCAGCGGCAGCCGACGGATCTGCAGCAGCCCGACGCAGAACAGGTGGGTGAGACGAATGCCCCAGCCAGTACCAAAGGGGGGTGGCCGCAGAACCCTGAGAGGTCCACCCCGCACCCCACGCAAATGGCTCCCAGCCCATCAATGCCGGAATCTCGGCGCTCCTGCCGCAGGTGACAAGCCATGCCCTGGACTGCGGTAGTGGTGGGGGGTCCCCTCACCCCCCGTCGTTGGCTTCCGTGTCCCCCCCCCATTTTCCCCTCTGGAAGAGGGAATTACCCCGGGTGGCGGTCCATCTTCCCGCGAGGAGCGGAGGCTCCTTGCACTTAAAGAGGGCACTAACCACGCAGGAGGCAACCCAGCTATGGCCACGGATGACGAGGAATGCCCCGGCTCTCCCCCTAGGCCCACAACCCAGTTTCAGTCGCTGTCAGACAGCTCACCCCTATCACTTTCTAATGGGGATATGATGCTCTCCGGAGTTCAGCCTTCGCCAAAAGGCAGTGACTTTTCTCAGTTATTGATCGACGATCCAGAGGAAGACGGGTCGCTGTCTGACCGGGGGAGGCCTGCTCCCGAGCCCTCTGACCCGATAGTGCGAGATGCCAACCTACTGGCCAAGTTTAAAGTCCTATTACAACAGGAGCTAGCAACAACCGTAACCCAGCTCACGACCAGTTACTCTAAAGAAATTAGGGACCTGGGTGATAGGACCAACACACTGGAGGAGAAAATGGACGACATCGTGGTGGCCATGGAGAGTAGGGGGTCTGAATCAGCAGCCCTCAGAGACGACATGGACTTTCTATAGCAAAAATTAGAGGATCTAGAAAATCGATCCAGGCGGGTCAACATCCGCATCCGGGGCCTCCCAGAATCGATAGAGGATATACCAGCCACGGTTACAGCCCTCTTACAGGATCTGATCCCCTCTATGCCTATTGAGCGCCTGGAGCTGGATCGCGCCCACAGAGCTCTGGGCCCTAAAAGGTCTGATGGTCTCCCTCGGGACATTATTGTTAAACCAACCTTTTACCGCACCAAGGAAGCAATCCTGTTGGCGGCCAGAGATAAAGGGGACTTGCACTTCCAGAACCATCGCTACCACATCTTTCCAGACGTCGCACCCCAAACCCTGCAACGGAGGAGAGCTATGAAGCCCGGCTTAGAGATCCTGCGGAGCCGCAACATAAAAAACCGGTGGGGCTTCCCCTTCAAGCTCACGTTCACACACGAGGGCCGTCAGTTTACAGTAAGCTCACCAGAAGACCTGCGGGACACGCTTAAGGGCCTAGGCCTGGCCCCAACTGTCTCCCCGGCCCGTACATCTGCTTCAACTGACCAGCAGGCTCCTGGGCGACCAACGCTCCGGCCCATATGGGAAAAGGTGCGCCCCCGCAGGAGGAGAGACCGAGTCGCCGGGCGCCTCGTGAGACCCAGACGGGACCCGGGCTGAGGACTTGGACTCACCTGAGCGGTAATACGTCAGACTTCTGATGACCCCCTTCCCCCTCCCTGAGGTGAAATGTTAGAAATGTAATAATGGTTCACGGATTGTTGTTCTAATGTTGTTAACCACTCTTGGCGGATGGGTCCTGCTGTGTCGGCCTCCTGGTTGGGGGGGCGCCGCCGTGGTGGATCAGATTGGTCCCCCGGGGTGGCGGCCCGTCATGTGCTCCGGGTTGGCCTGCCGATGGGGCCCAGGTTTGGACCCGCTTCGCAGTGCCTGCTGTGGCCTTGGGCCTCGCATCGGGCGGCGATGTCGGCTGCGGACTGTACGATTCCACCAACAGTCGTGCCTCTTACAATGTTTTGCTTGCCTGCTCGAAATTTTCTATGTTCGCTGAAGGTTAAAATGGGGACATGTTATTTCATGCCAGCCCTCGTTGCCCAATATTGTGTCCCATACTACTACTAACTGTTGGACTATTCACTATAGGTTTGCCTCCCGGTTCTCAGCCTGTCCAAGTTACTTATTCCCCAAGCTTGTCCTGCGTCCCCGGGATAAGCCCCCCACCTGACAAGTTGTCAAATGGTCCAATCAGGGCCATGCTCGGCCCTGACCAATGGTCCTACTTCTACCACTCCAGAACCTGGTCGGGTCTATGGCGGTAGTACCCCGCCCATGGACCCAAGGTTTTTTGTTTATATGTGTTTCATGTTTCCTATTCTTCTTTACTGCTCTCCTTACACCCCTTTCCCTCCCCCGCCCCACCCCCCTCACCTGGGTTGCCCGCGCTCCACCAGACCAGTCACTAACGCCCTCCACCATTTAATCCGTCATGGTTGGGTTGAACATTAAGGTTGTATCTCACAATGTCCAGGGCTTTAATGTCCCCGCTAAGCGCAATAAGGCCTTCCACTACTACAAGTCCTGTAAGGCGGATGTGATTTTTCTACAAGAAACCAGATTCTCCACCCTATCTAGGCCGAGATACCTTAGTGGCCACTTCCCTTTGGCCTATCTCGCCTGTGCTAGAGAAAAGAAAAGGGGAGTCCTGATTGCCTTCCGCAAAAACGTCCCGTTTATTTGCTCTAAAGAGATCTCAGACCCCACTGGCAGGTACCTCATACTGCAGGGCACCCTACATGACATGGAGATCACCCTGGCCACGTATTATGCCCCCAACACCTTCCAGACCCGTTTCTTCAAACACTTGCTTATGGTTATCCAGAATAATACTAAGGGGGTTCTGATAATGGGAGGGGACTCAAACCTAGTAATTAACCCCGGACTGGACAGACGACGCACGGGGCACTCCGGGACGGTGCCCCCAGCCCCGGATGCCCAGTCAGTGGTCTTCCGCGACATCCTCAACGGCCACAGCCTGTGTGATGTCTGGCGGGAAAAGAATCCTAGTGCCCGCGATTTTACATTCTATTCCAATCCTCACGGCTCGTTTTGTAGGATAGACCACATATTGGTCCCTCAGTCAGTACTACCCGCCATTATAGACTCTAGAATTTATGCTACGGCTTGGTCTGATCACAGTCCCGTAATGGCAGTCCTGGACCTCCTGGTCTCAACCAAGCACTCTTATAGCTGGCGGCTCAATGATTCTCTTCTGTCTAGACAACCTACCTGCTCTAAGATTCAGGAGGCTCTTCAGGAATATTTCTTGCTCAACTCTGACTCGGTCTCCTCCCCGATTTCCCTATGGGAGGCCCATAAGGCCACCATGAGAGGAAACATTATTTCTATAGCCTCTGCTGAGAAGCGCGAAAGACAAAGGAGAGTGAGGGAGTTGATCTTGAATTTTGAGCGAGCCGAAATACAGTGGAAGGGGGCCCCGACCGCCAGAAATAAGAAGGTTGTAGACAGACTGCGACTGGAGCTCAATACGCTTCAGGATGATCAGGCCGAGAAAAGACTCAGGTGGTCGAAGCAAAAATTTTATTCAAGAGGTAACAAGCCGGACACGATGTTGGCTCGAAGCTGAGGGCCGCTGACTTGGACAGACGGCTGCCCATACAACTGAAGCTCAGCTCGGGGGTTGTCATGGCCGACCCCAACAAGGTTGTATCGACCTTTGGGGAATTCCTCTCAGCTCTCTACTCAGCCCCAGCAAACGCGTGTACGGCTACTCGGGATGAGTTTTTCGACCAGATTGACCTGCCTCACGTTGAACAGGGGGATATGGACAGGATGGAGGCCCCCATCTCACAGAGCGAAGTGCTTCTCGCCATTAAATCCCTAAAGACCGCCAAGACCCCGGGACCGGATGGGTTCAGCAGCCTGTATTATAAAAAGTTTGCCTCAATCCTGGCGCCACACCTCTCAAACCTCTTTAACGCCCTGCGTGCAGATACCTCGCTTAACCCTAGTTCGCTATTGGCGGACATCTGTATGATTCCCAAACCAGATAAAGATGGGCTGCTCATCCAAAACTACAGGCCAATATCACTAATAAATGTTGATGTGAAGCTGCTGGCCAAGGTTTTGGCAGCAAGGTTGAACACATTCGTGGCCGACCTCATACATGGCGACCAGGTGGTTTGTCCCAAACCGCCAGGCTGGGGATAACATCAGGAGGGCGGCTCATCTGGTCCACCACGCCCACTCCAGGGACATTCCGGCCTTCCTGCTCTCCCTAGACATTCAAAAGGCGTTCGATTCCCTGTCCTGGGACTACCTGTTGTGGGTACTTGGGAGGTGGGGATTTGGGCGGCGGTTCCTGGACTGGGTGGGAGCTCTCTACAAGTCACCCGCAGCCAGAGTGCGCTACTTAGGCTTTACCTCAGGGACATTCGGTGTTGGTAGGGGAACTCGGCAGGGTTGCCCCTTATCCCCGCTCCTCTTCATCCTGGCCATAGAGCCGTTAGGCATAGCAATACGAAATTCCCCCAACATCAAGGGCCTGGAGGTAGCTGGCGTTCCCCATAAGGCCATGTTCTTTGCAGATGATGCATTGCTCGCCATCACCCAGCCGGTTACCTTGCTCCCGAACCTGTACAAGGTCCTTGACCAATTCGCCCAAGTTTCGGGCTTAACAATTAATAACGAGAAGTCTTGGGCACTAAATGTGTCTCTGTCGGTGGACGTGGTGGACCAGATTAAGGCCAACTTCCCTTTCCGCTGGACAACGGAGCCGCTTCCATACCTGGGGGTGCGCATTTCGGCCAAGTTTACCGACCTGTATGAGGCCAATTATCCTCCTCTGTTTAGGTCCCTAACCCGCTTAATGGAGGTCTGGAAGTCATATCCGATTTCATGGATAGGCCGCATTAATGCGGTCAAAATGACGATCCTCCCAAAGCTACTTTACTTCTTCAGAGCTCTGCCGACTAAAATCCCACTGTACATGTTCCGGGTAATGCAGAGGAGAATCCTGGCTTTCATATGGTCTGCGGGTCGCCCAAGGGTGTCAAAGCGCACTATGCTGGCCCACAGAACACAAGGGGGGCTAGGGGTGCCCGACATAATCAAATACTATAAAGCCTCGCAGATCGCCCAGTTGGTCCCCATGCACTCTCACCTCAAACCCCCACTATGGGTTTTTCTTGAACTCCCCAATTGCGCGCCGATACCCATTGATAGTCTGCTGTGGACAGACCCCGGACACAGACCCAAAGCGCTCAGCCCCCTAATGAGACATTCTCTCACGGTGTGGGACTCGGTCAGGTACTCCGCCTCCTTGATGTCCCCCCACACTCCCCTGGCCCACTTGTGGGACAACCCAAATTTTCCCCCAGGTGAACAAAACAAACTGGCATTTAAATGGTGGCAGGATCGGGGAATATACAAAATAGCGGACATACTCCTTGGGGAGGGCCTTGGTTCCTTCAGCGCCCTACAGGAGAAGTATGGTGTCCCCCACAGGGAGTACTTTCGCTACATCCAATTAAGGCACTGGATTTTGCCCTTGACAAAATTACGTCCTTCCTTCCAGGTGATGACCCCCTTTGAGGCTCTCTGCGCCAACAATCCCTTTCAGAGGGGAATAATCTCCCTAATTTACTCAACACTAAACGAAATTAAACCGGAGTCCCACGCATATGTGAACAGCTGGGAAAGGGACCTGGGTCCACCTGTGGGAGAAAGGGGGTGGATAGAGATATGGTCTCGCATCCCAAAATGCTCCATCAACATACTGGCAGTGGAAACAGCCTATAAGGTTATGCTCCGCTGGTACCTGGTGCCGAGCCGCCTGAGTAGGATATTTCCGGGGCAGGCTAGGACGTGCTTTAGGGGCTGCAGTGCGGATGGGGACTTTTTGCACACCTGGTGGACCTGCCCGATGCTGACTCGCTTCTGGAGTCAAGTGTTCAGGATGGCTAATGAAATCTTCGGATCCAGCATGAAGAAGGATCCCTGGGTTGCCCTCCTGCACTGCAAGCCCCGGGAGCTGTCCAGTAAGCAACACAGACTTCTTATCTACCTCCTCCTGGCCGCCAAGCAGACCATAGCCAAGGCCTGGAAGGCGCAGTTCACCCCGATCTCAGAGGTGTCGGCCAGGATGAACGGCTTTCTCATTAATGAGAGGTTGTCCAGTATTCTGACGGACTCCCATGACAAATTTCTCTCTATATGGGAACCCTGGATGAGATTCGCCTAGCCTGGCGAATCCATGCAGGCGCTATAATTACCGCATGTGGTGCCTGGTGGGGCGCGGGTGCGACCCCCTCCCCTCACCCTCCTTCTTCCCCTCTCCTCCTCCCTCCTTTCCCTCCCCTCTCCTTCTCCCCCTTCCCGCCTTCCGTCTCTCCCTCCCCTCTTCTATATCTCACCTCTTTATACTTTGCCCATCCTCTGGGGCCACTTCGTTCGCCTCCTGTAACGCAACGGTTCTAATGTTTTCTCTTTTGCAATGATTCTCCTCTGTGCAAACGCATGGCGGTGTCCGGCTGTCCGGTGGCGTGCCCCGGTGGGCCTGGTGCGGTGGGCGCGGGACAATTTGCGGGCAGGCGTCGGTGCCGGCTACGGGCACTGTGGGGCCCCGTGGGTCCCGCGGTCCTAGATGAAGTCCGCTGCATGGTTTAAATTATGCTGTTGATGTCTGCGCGGGTCTCGCGCCCCATCACACTTGCAGTCACGGGTGGACTGTCGGACACTGGCTTGATCAACTTGCAATAATATGGAGACGAATGATGATACCCTTTTCCTTCTTCCTCTTTGTACCTCCCCTGCACGGGATGGCAGTATAATGTTACACGCTTTGTAATACTGTTTTGGTGAAAATTTTCAATAAAAATATTGAAACAAAGAAAAAGTGCAAGGTGCACACTTTAACTGCAGAGCTGAAATTTTCAAGTAAAATTGCCGTTACGTGCATGCTTTACTTGTCTTGGTGTTTGGCAACTCTTCCCTTGGCAGTACCTATGTATGTTGGGTATTGTTTTGTTGAGGGGACCTTGCTTTTTCAGATATAACTTGTTTTTTCTTGCTTGCATATTGTTTTATAAGGAAAATATGACTTTGATTTGATTAAACCATTTCAAGGCTGGTGCATTGACTAGGGAGCAACCAGTTACATGACAAGTGAAGCTTTTTTACAGAACTTGATATGCCTAACAAAGAGGGTATTTATCTTGCAGATGGAAGTACAATGCATGCAGAGGGATATAGGCATGGAACCCTCGTATGCCCCAATGATGCAGGACACAATTTGGTTATAACAGTAAAAGATGTGCTTTATGTTTCTGATCTAAGAGGACTTTTATCTGTGAAGTGTCTAACAGCCGTCACTATACTCAGAACTGTAAAATTCTCAACACATTAACAAATCACAGCCTAATGACCCCTAAACCCACCTCTACTTGGAAGGAACTGGTACATAGGGACTTTAATAGATGACTATTCAAGATACACAGTCACTTACCTAATGCAACATGAGTGAAGTTCTTGACAAATTACAGGTCTATGTAGTAAAGACAAGTAACACATTTCAGAGAAAATGATAATGGAGGGGAATTCACAGGACACAAAGAGTACTTAAAGCTGATGGTAATATAGCATCAAAAGACCATATACACCAGAGCAAAATGGGGTAGCTGTAATAAGGAACAGAACTGTGACTGAAATGATCAGATATATGCTGACAGAATCTGGACTTTCACAAAAATACTGGGATGAGGCAGCAATGACAGCCATTTATTTGCAGAACATACTCTTTTCTACAACAGTGGAGTCCATATAACTGTGACACTTTTATAAACAGGGATCAGCACCACCCTTACTTTAATAGACAATAGGGAGTGCACTAGTCTGCTCCTTTACACTATACAATCAAAGAAACCTCTTAATGGAGCTGAATATAAGGCACTAACCTAATTATATAAAAACATAAATTTTATTCAAGTTTCTATTACAGGGTAAGCCACCAAATACATAAAAACATACAAACACACAAAGTACATGATTAAAAGCTCTCTTGTGGCGCAGGTGAGCGGGGCTTATTGCCTGAGGCCCTGCAGGGCTATTCCCACCAGTTCTGTCCCATTTGCTGCCTCCCAGCATCTGCTGATAAGGTTCGAGTGAAGGTAGGCGATAGAAGCACTTTGGTGCTGAGGAGCTAGGCTCTTACCGCAGTCTCTGCTCTAACAGGGTAGGCGGTTTAGGCTAATGGTGAGCCTTTTGGGATGCCCCTACTGCCTCATGGGTTTGGCCAGGTTAGCCTGTGCGGTTAAACCCTATTCCCATTCCCCCTCCACCTTCACTCCTCATATTAGCCCCCGGGCGCCATTTCCCCCAGGGTATTCTGTCGCTATCCTCCCTCACTCTCCCTTCAGGAGATCTCGGGGGGGGGGGGGGTTGTCTAGTGTTTTATGACTTTATACATATTTGTGCTTGTCACTTTATTAAAACGCGCCGGCGCGTGTTTGTACTGCGCTCCGCGGCTGGCAGCCCCATTCACCTCAGAGCTGCCGGGCCGCTACTGGCCGGCCAGATCACGTGGGCGCGCTTCGCGCTCTTCAGGGGGGGCAGGCTCTGTGGATGATGCAATTTACCTCATATCTCCACGGCCCGCCCCTCGAGGTTGCGGACGCCATTTTGTCTTCTTCCTGTCGCTGCTGGCTCCTTGCGGTCTGTGAGTTCCCCGGTGGGTTGAATTTTTTCTCTATTTTTTCTTATGCCTTATTCTTATGGAAATATATTGTTGTGTCTTTCAGGCGGGATAAAGCTTCGGTCCTGTGGTTTCTCCCGGCCCTCTCCCCTCATTATCTCCCACTTCCCTAGCGGTCTATTGGGGCATCCCGGGTAGCTCTTTAGTATTAACCCTTACTGGCCTACTGGGCCTGTTCAAATCACCATACGGAGGCTTCTGGGGATAATGAGCCTGGGGTTTCTTCGGGACAAGCCCGGCTATGTGTTGCGTGTGGGGTATCCCCAATCGGTGATGATGTCAGGGTATGTGTATCCTGCGCCCAGCAGGTACTTGCACTGCAGTCTAGGTTACCTGTTGCCGGGCCTGCGACCCCTCTGGCTTCGCCTACCCCCCCACACCTGCATCTGACCCCCTACAAGGAGCATACCAGCGGGGAGTCTCAGCCTGATTTGGCTGCACTGGTAGCCAGCATTGAGAAACATATTGCTGGTTCTGCCTCGCGTAAGGCTTCTCTCTCTTTCCTGTGGAAACTGAGGAAGTTTTTGACACTACTAGTTATTCCCCCCTGGATGAGGGGGAATAGTTCTCTGATTCAGAAAGTGCTCTGTATCTCCCCTCCTGCCGTGGCTCCGCAGCAGCAGGGTGATCTTTTTCATACGGTTAAACCACGTTTGGAATTCCCTGAGCAGTCTCGCTTTAATAATCTGGTGCTCAAAGAATGGGAGCGGCCTAGCAAGCTGCCAGGGGTGCCCAAGAGTTGGGACAAAAGGTATCCCTTTCCTGCTGATGTGATTAAGCCTTGGTCATGTCCTCCTGAGATGGATGCGCCCGTTCTGGGGCTGTCCAATACATCTGTCATGCATTCTCGTGACACTACTACCGTGGAGATCACTGGGGAAGGGGCAGAGGACGTGGCCGTCCTGGCCTCTCCTGGGGTCCCAAGCCAAAATCCTCACCCAAGCCCCCTCAGGCATGAAGGGGCGCCCTCACCCATCCGGGTGGGGGGACGGCTTCAGCTCTTTGCTCACGTCTGGAGGCTTCACGTCTCAGACCGGTGGATTCAGGAGGTAGTGTCCTCCGGTTACAAGATAGAGTTTGCAGCCTGGCCGCCCCCAAGATTCATCAAATCCCGGATGGCTATAAACCCCCTGTCAGCTCAGGGTCTGTGCCTTGCTTTCCAAAACCTTCTGGATTTGGGGGTTGTCTGCCAGGTGCCTTTGAGGGAAAGGGGCAGAGGCTACTGTTCCAATCTTTTCACTGTTCCCAAAAAAGACGGGTCCATCAGACCCATCCTGGATTTAAAGTGGACCAACACCGAGAGGTGATCGGCCCGGAAATCTATAAGATTCCCGGGCCGATCACCTCCCACCCCGCGGGACATCCGAGATCGGGATGTCCCGCGGGGTGAAACCCCCCCAGACACCCCAAATCGCTTACCTGATCTTCGGCGGCGGCCGGCCGCCGCCGCCTCCCTCGCGCCCCTGTAGGCGTGCTCGCGCCCGCGCCGGCCGTCTGCGAATGGCCGGCGGGGGCGCGCGCGCGCCGAAAGTGACGCGAGGGAGGCGGCGGCGGCGGCAGCCGCTTGGACGTTCCTGATCCCCGCCTGGACGTTGGCGGGGATTGGACCGTCCAGTCACGTGGGAGCGGGGACAGGTAAGATTTTGGGGCTTTCTGGGGGGTTTCACACAGCGGGGCACCCCCGATCGGGGTGCCCCGCCGAAGTGGACCAAAACCCAGGATAGTCAAAATCCTGGGTGTTGGTCCACTTTAAAGTGCCTCAACAAATTTGTCAGATTCAAACACTTTCGCATGGAGACTCTGTGCTCAGCTGTCAATTCACTACGCCCAGGGGACTTCTTGACCTCTGTAGACATCAAGGACGCTTATCTTCATGTACCAGTCTTTCCAGGTCATCAGAGATTCCTCAGGTTCACTCTGGAGGATCAGCACTATCAATTTGTGGCTCTGCCTTTCGGTATCACCTCGGGTCCAGGGTATTCACCAAGGTACTGGCGGGCGTACTGGCTCTGATGAGATCTCAGGGCATTCGCATCCTTCTTTACTTAGACGACATTCTCATCATGTCTCAATCTCTCCAGCAGGCCGAGCTGGATACTCAGCGGGTGGTGTCCACACTGGAGTCCTTCGGCTGGGTGATCAACCACCCCAAGTCTTTCCTGTCACCATCAATGGTGAGGTCCTTTCTGGGCATGACTCTGGATACATCTCAGGTCAAGATTTTTCTCCCTCAGCAGAAGGTGGAGAGTCTTCAGGCCCAAGCCAGGTTCCTTATGTCCGGCCCTCATCCCTCCATCCGGCAGGGGATGCAGCTGGTAGGCCTGATGGTGTCTTGCATCGAGGCGGTTCCATACTCTCAGTTTCACATGAGACCTCTTCAACTTCACCTCTTATCAGTTTGGGATCGGGACCCTTGGTCCCTGGATCAGGTGTTGGTTCTGTCCCCTCTTGCCAGATGGTCTCTCTCGTGGTGGCTGGACTCAAGAAACCTGTTGGTGGGCAGATCCTTTCTGGCCCCGTGCTGGGAGACAGTCACCACAGATGCCAGTCTGACAGGTTGGGGGGGCTTCTGGAAATCCCTGAAATTCCAGGGTCAGTGGGGCCCTCAGGAGGCCCACACCCCTATCAACATTTTGGAATTGAGGGCGATAAGGTTGGTTCTCGCCCAATTGACTCCGCACCTTCGGGGTCGGGCGGTTCAGTTCCGCTCGGAGAACCAGATGTTTATTGCTTACATCAATCATCAGGGAAGGACCCGGAGCAAGAGGACCCTCAAGGACGGGTCCCTGATACTGTCTTGGGCGGAAAAGAATGTTCCCTGCATCTCAGCTGTGTACATCCCGGGGGAGGAGAAGCTGGAGGCAGACTCCCTCAGCAGGGGGACTTCTCATCTGAGAGAATGGTCCCTCAGCAGCAGGGTGTTTCGCTCCCTGTGCCACGGCTGGGGTCAGCCAGATGTGGAACTGTTTGCGTCCCGTCACAATCACAAGCTTCCAGTCTTTGTCCCAGGATCCTCTGGCCTTGGCCATGGATGCACTAGCAATGTCTTGGAAGAGCTTTCAGCTTCTCTATGTGTTCCCTCCTTTTCCTCTGTTGGGCAAGGTGCTACGCAAGATTGCTCAGGAAGGGGTGCCAACCATTCTGGTGGCCCCCTGTTGGCCAAGAAGGGTGTGGTTCGCAGACATCGTGCAGTTGGCAGTAGATCAGTATGTTCTGCCCAAGGATCCAGACCTGCTCACTCAGG
Source organism: Gastrophryne carolinensis (assembly GCA_027917425.1). NCBI lineage: Eukaryota > Metazoa > Chordata > Amphibia > Anura > Microhylidae > Gastrophryne > Gastrophryne carolinensis. The sequence goes on from CM051238.1 coordinate 44,609,906, forward strand.
GACAGCTACGCCATCCCAATTTACAAACGCTGGCTTTAACGGCCTGGTTGCTGAAACCTCCATCTTGATGGAGAAGGGACTGCCTGCCTCTGTTGTTAATACCATGATTCGGGCTAGGAAGAAGTCCTCGTCATCCATCTACTATAGGGTCTGGCATGCTTACATTGACTGGTGTGAGTCTAAGTCGCTTCCCTGTAGGGTGTTTTCTATCCCTAGGATTCTGGAATTCCTGCAACATGGTTTGGATTTGGGTCTTCAGCTTAGTACCCTCAAAGGTCATGTTTCTGCTTTGGCCATTTTCGTCCAAGAATCCTTTGCTCACCATCGTATGGTCAAGACTTTCTTCCAAGGGGTTACTCACGTGCGTCCTCCACGTAAGCCTATGTTACCAGTATGGGACTTCAACTTGGTCTTATCTGCCTTGCAGGGGTCTTCCTTTGAGCCTTTTAAGTGAGGCCCCTTTGTCCATTTTGACTCTTAAAGTAGTCTTTTTGGTGGCTATCACTTCTGTTAGGCGTGTTTCTGAGTTGGCGGCGCTTTCCATCAAGCCCCCTTAGTTTGAGAGACACCAAGACAAGGTGGTGTTTCGCTTTCAGACAGATTTCCTGCCTAAGGTTGTGTCTGCCTTTCATCTCAATCAGGACATTGTTTTGCCTTCCCTATGCCCTAATCCTAGTAACCCTAAGGAGCGGGTTTTACTCTATCTGGATGTGGTCAGGACTCTGAAGTTCTATTTGGTGGTTACTGAATCTTTCAGGAAGACTGATGCTCTTTTTGTGCTTTCGTCTGGACCTAGGAAGGGTCTGGCTCCAGCTAAGTCCACTATCAGCAAGTGGATCCGCCAGGCTGTGGTACAGGCCTATTCTGCTAAGGGGAAGGAGCCTCCCTTCCCCCTTACTGCTCATTCTACTCGTGCTATTGGTGCCTCTTGGGCTTTTTAGCACGAAGCTTCTGTTGAACAAGTTTGCATGGCCGCTACTTGGTCTTCTGTTCATACCTTTTTTTTTACAAGGTTGTTGTTAGGGCCTCAGCTGATGCTGCTTTTGGCCGCAAAGTTCTGCAGGCAGTAGTGGTTTAAACTGCCCGCTGTTGTTTTTTGGGATCCCACCCTACCTTAAGGACACTGCTATTGGATGTCCCAAGTGTAAGGATTATTCTGGAACAGGACGTTCTGTATACTTAGAATAATACAATTCTGTGATTACTCACCTGTAGAATTGGTATTATACGTATACAGCACGCCCTGTTCCATACCACCCTTGTTATCATTATTCTTAGTTACCTCTGTATGGTGATTGTTCATATGTAAATTTTTTTTATTTATGTATTTATTTTATTGTTTTCTGTTATTATTTTGAGTACTCCCCCCCCCCCCCCCCCGATTTGCAGCCCTCCAAACAGAAGTTTGGCTGAAATTTTGTGATGAGCATATTGTAATTTGAGGTCGAAACATATTCACAGATTATGATGAAAAAATTGATCTAAAAAATTACTTTCTCGTAGTTAAGGTACTAATATCTTAAAATGTTTGAAGGAGCTCTCTTATGTGGTTTCTACTTCTGACTTATTAATAGACCATAAAGAAGCTAAATGGTCATAAGGTTTATTTGGAAGGAGGTGAAAGTTGTGCAATGGAAACCATATTATAATTAGTCACATTGCGTTAACAATATTTCCCCAATGGTAATGTAGAAAGCAGCACAAACTGTAAGTTATTCTCTTTTTAAAGGCTTTTCGTTGGTGTATGACTTACGGTTAGTGTTGGACGAACACGAATTGCAGTGGCATAGGTGGGGTTGGAACGCTACGGGGACAGCTAACAAATGAGAAGTAAGAGCGGGGTGCTTGCTAGTGTTTGTGTTTGGGTGTGGGGGGGTTTGCGTGTGTGTATATGTATGGGGGGTGCCTGTCTGTATGTGTGTGTGTGTGCACTGGGGGTGAAAGATCAGCTTGTGCATGTGAATGTAGGGGGAGGGGTGGTTAACAAATTGATATACATTGATGGCTGGGGGTTCTAATATGTGTGTGCACAGGGGGTCACATATGTGTGTATTGAGGTAGCGGGTACAGATTGTGCTGGGGGTGGTGAATTGGCATGTGTGGGGGTCCATAATATAATTTATTCTAAGTATACAGCACTTCCTGGCCCAGAAGATATTCCTTACTCTTGGGTTATTCATCCAGTAGATGGCGCTGAACTGCAGAGACAGAAAAGTGGCTCCTCCCGGCCCCATATATACCAGGGACCTCCCACAAAATCCGCAGTTCTTCTCTGCAGTCTGGGCTGCGATGACTAGAAGATGGCTCTCTCTACTCGCTGGTGAGTGGGGCTATTATCCTGCGGCCCTGTAGGACTATTCCCACCCGTTTCCTTTTACTGCCTCCTAGCTTAGGCTGCACTGGTTCGGGTGAAGGTAGGCAGCACTGCTAAGGAGCGTTGCTCCAACCGCAGTCCCCCACCAGAGGGTAGGTGGTACAGGCCCATGGTGAGCCTTATGGGATGCCCCTCCCGCGTCTTATGCCCCTCGCCCCCTGTCCCCGCAGTTGGCTCCCTTTAGGCTGGCCGTCACTTCCCCTTCGCTCTCCCTGGTAGAGCTCGGGGGAGGGGGGGTGCATGTCTTGTCTATATGATTTATGTGATGATCCCTTTTGAATTGGTTGTACTGGTTTCATTTGCCGCCGCCGCACGCTTCTACTCTGCTCCGTGGTCAGCGGCGACTGCCTCAGGTGTTGCTGCGCCATCATTGTCTGGTCTTGTCATGTGGGTGCTTTTCGCGCTCTTTGGGGGGGGGGGGCGAGGTATATGCGGGCGTCATTTTAGCTCTCTGCTGCGTGTGTCTGGCGTCTCCCTATCACTGTCCGTAAGTGTCCCTGCGGACTGATTTATTTTGTATTTCTCTGTATTGCATATTGCTTATGGGATCTTTTTGCTTATGTTTTGCAGGCGGGTCAAACATTTGTGGTTTCTCCCGGTCCTATCCCCTCTATTTAGTGTTAACTCTTATTGGAGGGCTATTGTATTCCCTTACACTCCCACTTCCCTAGCGGGCTATTGGGGCATCCCAGGTAGCCTTATTGGCGTCAATCCCAATTGGCCTATTGTGCCCCAATAATCACCTTATGGAGGCTTCTCAGGATAATGTGCTCGGGGTTCCTTCGGGACAAGCCCGGCTGTGTGTGGCGTGTGGGGTATCCCCTATAAGTGATCATGTCAGGGTGTGTGTTTCCTGCGCCCAGCAGATGCTTGCGCTGCAGTCTGGGTTACCGGTGGCTGGCCTGGGCCACCTCGGGCTTCGCCTACCCCCCCACGCTTACATCTGACTCCTAGTGAGGTGCATACCAGTGGGGAGTCTCAACCTGATTTGGCTGCAGGGGTGGCCAGCATTGAGAGACATATTGCTGGGTCTGGCCCATGTAAGGCTTCTGCTAAGAAGCGGCATTTATCCCCTGGTTTTTCCCTTTTTTTTTTACGTTACCGGTTATACCCCCCTTGAAGAGGGGGAATTATTTTCTGATTCTGAGGAACAATCCAGGGTGTATGGTGCCGATTCTGGGTCTGACCCATGGGCTTCAGATGATACTGACAGGCTTTTAGTTCACATTTTTTAAGTACTCTGTATCTCTCCTCCTGCCGTGGCTCCGCGGCAGCAGGGGGAGCTGTTTCATACTGTTAAACCACGCTTGGAGTTTCCTGAACAAACTCATTTTAATAATCTAGTGCTCAAGGAGTGGGAACGGCCTAGCCGGCATCCCGGGGTGCCAAAGAGTTGGGATAAGAGGTATCCCTTTCCTGCTGAAATGGTTAAACGGTGGTCATGTCCTCCCGAGGTGGATGCACCAGCTCTGGGATTGTCCAACACATCCGTCATGCATTCCCCTGACTCTACTACACTGAGGGATGGGGAGGACAGGCGCATTGATCAGCTGGCTTGCCATGCCTTTGCCTGTGTGGGGACCGCGCCGCGTCCGATCAGTGCCTCTGCCATTACAGCTGTTGCTATTGAAAGCCTGCTCAGGAGCCTCCTAGATGGGGCCCCTGATGATGCTGGTAGTGAAGAGTATAGAGCTCTTCTGCGTTTTGAGGAATTTGTTGCATATGTCCTATCTGCCATGAATGATACCATTAGAATGTGTGGCAGGGCATCTGCCTTGTTAGTGGCTATACGCCGCTCGGTCTGGCTGCGCCAGTGGGCAGCTGACAAAGCTGCTCAGAAGGCTCTCACTGGGTTTCCCTTCAAGGGGCTACGCCTCTTTGGGGAACGTCTGGACTTGTTTGCTAAGGGAGGCAAGTTACCTCAGCGTAGAAAGGACCGGTCCTTTCGGGGTTCAGGTGCCTTTTCTCCTTCCTTCAGGGGCTCCAGAATTGGACCGGGAGCTTCCTTTGCTGGAGCCCGTGGAGATTTTTGGGGCGGGGCAGAGGACGTGGTCGCCCTGGCCCCTCCTGGGATCCCAAGCCTAAGTCCTCCCCCAAGCCCCCTCAGGCATGAAGGGGCGCCCCCACCCATCCGGGTGGGGGGACGGCTTCGGCTCTTGGCTCACGTCTGGAGGCATCATGTCTCCGGTGGACCGGTGGATTCAGGAGGTAGTATCCTCTGGTTACAAGATAGAGTTTGCAGCCTGGCCGCCCCCAAGATTAATCAAATCTCGGTTAGCTCAAAACCCACTGTCAGCTCAGGGTCTGCCCCTGGCTGTCCAAGGCCTTCTGGAACTGGGTGTCATCTGCCAGGTACCCTTGAGGGAAAGGGGCAAAGGCTATTACTCCAATCTTTCATCGTCCCCAAAAAGATGGGTCCATCAGACCCATCCTGGATTTGAAGCACCTCAACAAATTTGTCAGATTCAGACACTTTCACATGGAGACTCTGCGCTCAGCTGTGACTTTCCTACGCCCAGGGGACTTCATGACCTCTGTAGATATCAAGGATGCTTACCTTCACGTACCTATCTTTCCAGGTCATCAGAGATTCCTCAGGTTCGCTCTGGAGGATCAGCACTACCAATTTGTGGCCTTGCCCTTCGGTCTCACCTCGGCTCCCAGGGTATTCACCAAGGTGCTGGCAGGAGTTATGGCTCTGCTGAGATCTCAGGGCATTCGCATTGTTCCCTACTAGGACGACATGCTCATCGCTTCTCAGTCCTTCCATCAGGCAGAGCTGGAGTCATTCTGGGCATGATTCTGGATTCATCTCAGGTCAAGATCTTTCTTCCTCAACAGAAGGTGGAGAGTCTTCAAGAGAAAGCTCAGCTCCTTCTTTCTTGTCCTCATCCATCCATCAGGCAGGGAATGCAGCTGGTGGGCCTGATGGTGTCCTGCTTAGAGGCGGTTCCATATGCTCAGTTTCACATGAGGCCTCTTCAGCTTCACCTCCTGTCAGTATGGGATCGGGACCCTGTGTCCTTGGATCAGGTGTTTGTCCTGTCCCCTCTGGTCAGGCGGTCTCTATCGTGGTGGCTGGACTCAAGGAACCTGCTGGTGGGCAGATCCTTTCTGCCCCCCTGCTGGGAAACTGTCACCACGGATGCCAGTCTGACAGGTTTGGGGGGCTTTTGGAAGTCCCTGAAATTCCAGGGTCAGTGGGGCCCTCAGGAGGCCCATGCCCCTATCAACATTCTGGAATTGAGAGCGATCAGGTTGGTTCTTGCCCACTTAACCCCACACCTGAGGGGTCGGGCTGTTCAGGTCTGCTTGGACAACCAGACGGTGGTTGCCTACATCAATCATCAGGGAGGGACCCGGAGCAAGAGGGCCTTCAAGGAAGTGTCCCTGATACTGTCCTGGGCGGAGGCAAATGTTCTCTGCATCTCAGCTCTGAATCTGGAGGCAGACTCTCTGTGCAGGGGGACCTCTCGTCTGGGAGAATGGTCCCTCAGGAGCAGGGCGTTTCGCTCCCTGTGCCACCGCTGGGGTCAGCCAGATGTGGATCTGTTTGGGTCCTGTCACAATCACAAGCTTCCAGTCTTTGTCTCTCTGTCACAGGATCCTCTGGCCTTGGCCATGGATGCACTAGCAATGTCTTGGAAGATCTTTCAGCTCCTCTATGTGTTCCCTCCTTTTCCTCTGCTGGGCAGGGTGCTGCGCAAGTTTGCCCAGGAAGGGATGCCAACCATTCTGGTGGCCCCCTGTTGGCCAAGAAGGGTGTGGTTCGCAGGCGACGTGCAGTTGGTAGTAGATCAGTATGCCCTGCCCAAGGATCCAGACCTGGTCACTCAGGGACAGCTACGCCATCCCAATTTACAAACGCTGGCTTAAACGGCCTGGCTGCTGAAACCTCCATCTTGATGGAAAAGGGGCTGCCTGCCTCTGTTGTTAATACCATGATTCGGGCAAGGAAGAAGTCCTCGTCATCCATCTACTATAGGGTATGGCATGCTTACATTGACTGGTGCGAGTCTAAGTCGCTTCCCTGTCGGGTGTTTTCTATCCCTAGGATTCCGGAATTTCTGCAACATGGTTTGGATTTCGGTCTTCAAATTAGTACCCTTAAAGGTCATGTTTCTGCTTTGGCTATTTTCTTCCAAAGATCCTTTGCTCACCATCGTCTGGTCAAGACTTTCTTCCAGGGAGTTACTCACGTGCGCCCTCCACGTAAGCCTATGTTACCAGTCTGGGATTTGAACTTGGTCTTATCTGCCTTGCAGGGGTCTCCCTTTGAGCCTTTGCGTGAGGCACATTTGTCCATTTTGACGCTTAAGGTAGTCTTTTTGGTGGCTATCACTTCTGTTAGGCGTGTTTCTGAGTTGGCGGCGCTTTCCATCAAACCCCCTTACTTTGAGAGACACCAGGACAATGTGGTGTTTCGTTTTAAGCCAGATTTTCTGCCTAAGGATGTGTCTGCTTTTCATCTCAATCAGGACATTGTTTTGCCTTCTCTATGCCCTAATCCTAGTAACACTATTATTTGGTTAGTTCTATTTGTTCTATATTTACTGAATCCTTCAGAAAGACTGATGCTCTATTTGTGCTCCCGTCTGGACCTAAGAAGGGTCTGGCTCCAGCTAAGTCCACTATCAGCAAGTGGATCCACCAGGCTGTGGTACAGGCCTATTCTGCTAAGGGGAAGGAACCTCCCTTTTGCCTTACTGCTCATTCTACTCGTTCTATTGGTGCCTCTTGGGCTTTTCAGCACCAGGCTTTTGTTGAACAAGTTTGCAAGGCCGCTACTTGGTCTTCTGTTCATACTTTTTCTAAGTTTTACAAGGTTGATGTTAGGGCCTCAGCTAATACTGCTTTTGGCCGCAAAGTTCTGCAGGCGGCAGTGGTTTAAACTGTCCGCTGTTACTTTTTTGGGGATCCCACCCTACCTTACGGACACTGTTATTGGATGTCCCAGGAGTAGGGAACATTCTGGAACAGGACGTGCTGTATACTTAGAATAATACAATTCTGTGATTACTCACCTGTAGAATTGGTATTATATGTATACAGCACGTCCTGTTCCATCCCACCCTTGTTATCATTATTCTTAGTTACCTCTGTATGGTGATTGTTCATATGTTCATTTTTGAATTCTCTGTTGTTCTCCCTGCTTCTTGTTAACTGCTTGTCAATACTGGGGAATTTGTGGGAGGTCCCTGACTTATATAGGGCCGGGAGGAGCCACAAGCTGTTTTCTGCAGTCCAGCACCATCTTGTGGATGTATTACCCAGGAGTAAGGAATATTCTGGAACAGGACGTGCTGTATACATATAATACCAATTCTACAGGTGAGTAATCAAAGAATTGTATTTTTGGACAGAGCGTCAGCATTGGGAGCAGGGGTGGCCGAATCCCCGGTTTCCCTGCTGAATGGATGTGTACATCCGCACCCAGCCTACCTGAATGTCTGGGTGAAGGAGCACTTGTCACTGCAGGGATGTTGCTGCAACCTATGATAATGGCAAGGGACCAAGGTCAGCCAGCCCTGGAGTCTTTTAGATAGAAAGGGTGCTGGACATTCCATGGAGGTACATACTAAGTCTGTATTCCCCCATTTCAGCGGAACAACACCCCAGAGAATGTAATGTATGTAGAGTGAACTGTCCCTTAATCTAACCCCCCCCCATTCCGAGCATTTTTGGCTCCAGTCCGCCACTGTATGCAGCGAAAGTGTAAAATGCAAACAAGAATGATTAGAGAAAGAGTTAGGCATTTGAAATAAGACCATTCCAGCGTTTGCATACTAGTAACCCCTAGAGGTGCCCAGAGTAAGCGCAAGGAAGGAAGGGGTCATACAGTGTGTAGTACAGCTTTGAGAGTTGTTTCGCTATAAGGCCAGTGCTGGGCCAGCGATCCTCCCTGTACTGTAATTGGCTGACAGCTATCAATCAATTGCCTGTTGAAGTGTTACATTTCATGTTGTGCAGATAAGAAAATGCCTGTGAAGTGTATTGTTGTGTGACAGAAGCACAACTGCAATGTCTGTGGAACCATACGTTCCCCTGTCTGATGGCCACAAAATCCCCATTCTTGGATTTGGAACATTTGCCCCTGAAAAGGTAAGTCACAGAGGTTTTGCAGACAACAGTTTTATTTGTCCAGAAAAATGACTGAACTACTTCAGGGGCTTTTTTGCTTTAGGCGAATTAGTTATTTCAGATTTCCAGTTATTCCAGCTTTCCAGTTATTCCAGCTTTCCAGTTATTCCAGATTTCCACTTATTTCAGCTTTCCAGTTATTCCAGCTTTTTCTTCTCTGTCTTTTTTTTTTTAATGTTAACCCTTTGTGAACTGGTAAGGTATCCATGAGACACCTGTACCAGTTCTAAAGGCTGGCAAGTCACCTGCGGCTAGCCCCCGCAACCCCCAATTACCTGCCTCCCCAAAGTCTTTGTGGGCTTGTAGCCCGTGCTCCCTGTTCTACAAGCCCTGCCTAGCTGGTCCCCATGCTGGTTATGCTGGGTACGGGGGACCCCATGTTATTTTTTTGTGGATTTGTGTGCATACATGCATACATGTGTACATACCCTGGCTGCTGCATGTTTTTTTTTTCATTGGTGGTGCAGTGGGGGATTCGAGGTGGGGCACCCTAGCCGGCGCCATGCTTTTTAGTAGTTTTGGTAGCTCCAACCCCTGTCCCCCACATGAACTGGTGACGCTCCTGTCATAGGGGATGGGGGGCGGAGCGACCAAAACTATCAAACAGCATGGCAGCGGCTTGGGTGCAGGGGACATGTGCGCTGAGCTGGCAGAAAAGCGGAAAGAAGCATGCCAATTCAGACGGCTGATCCCCTGCTATACCACAAATGAGAAGTAAGAGTGGGTTGCTTGCCAGTGTGTGTGTTTGGGTGTGGGGGGGCTTGCATGTGTGTATGTGTATGGGGGATGCCTGTCTGTATATGAGTGTGTGTGTGCACTGGGGGGTGAAAGATCAGCTTGTGTATGTGCATGTGGGGGGGAGAGGTGGTTGACAAATTGGTATACATGCATGGCTGGGGGGTTCTAATATGTGTGCGCACAGGGGGGTCACATATGTGTGTGTGTGTGTGTGTGTGTGTGTGTATTGAGGAAGCAAGTACAGATTGTGTGTACGTGTGCTGGGGTGGTGAATTGGCGTGTGTGGGGTCCATAATATCATTTTTTAATGTACTTGGGGACAGTAGACTCGTGTTATGCTACTAGGGGTAGTCCTGCCCCCAGGATGCCAGACCTGGACCTGGCTGCAAGGTTCAGATAAGTTAAAGTGGGCCAGTCACCAGGATTTTTACTATTCTGGTGATTGGTTCCTGTCCCTTGGGCATCCCAATTAGTGATGCCTTACTATGTGAAACCCCCAGGTCATCCACTCCAATCACCTTTCCATCAGGCCCACGGTGCATGTGCGGTCTCTTGTCCTATCAGCGCTTTATGCTGTGCATCCTAATGCAGGGAATAAATGCGTCAGCATTGGGAGCAGTGGCGGATGAATCCCCGGTTTCCCTGCAGAATGGATGTGTGCATCCGCATCCAGCCTATCTGACTGCCTGGGTGAGAGAGCACTTGTCACCAGGGATGTTGCCGCAGCCTATGATAATGGCATGGGACCATGGTCAGACAGCCCTGGAGTCTTTTAGGGTGCTGGGCATTCCATGGAGGTACACACAGCGGGACATACTAAATCTGTATTCCCCCATTTTAGAGGAACAACACCCGGAGAATGTAATGTATGTAGAGTGAACTCTACCTTATTCTAACCCCCCTTCCTGAGCATTTTTGGCTCCAGTCCGCCACTGTATGCAGTGAAAATGATTAGAGAAAGGGTTAGGCGTTTGAAGTAAGATCATTCCAGCGTTTGCATACTAGTACCCCCTAGAGGTTCCCTGAGTAAGCACAAGGAAGGGAGGGGTCATACAGCTTTGAGAGTTGGTTTCCTGTAAGCTCAGTGCTGGGCCAGCGATCCTCCCTGTACTGTAATTGGCTGACAGCTATCAATCAATTGCCTGTTGAAGTGTTACATTTCATGTCGTGCAGATCTAGAAAAGCCTGTGAAGTGTATTGTTGTGTGACAGAAGCACAGCGACCATGTCTGTGGAACCATACGCTCCCCTGTCTGATGGCCACAAAATCCCCGTTCTTGGATTTGGGACATTTGCCCCTGAAAAGGTAAGTCACAGAGGTTTTATGCCCAACTGCAGAGAACAGTTTTTTTTGTCCGGAAAATGACTAAAACTTCTTCAGGGTCTTTTTTGCTTTATGTGAATTAGTTATTCCAGCTTTCCAGTTATTCCAGCTTTTTTGTCTCTGTGTCTTTTTTTTTAATGATAACCCTTTGTGAACTGGTAAGGGATCCATGAGACCATTAGCCCCCGCCACCCCCAATTACCTGCCTCCCCAAAGTCTTTGTGGGCTTGTAGCCCTTGCGCCCTGTTCTACAAGCCCTGCATAGCTGGTCCCCGGGCTGGTCATGCTGGGTAGGGGGGACCCCATGTAATTTTTCTTGTGGATTTTTAAGGGTTTTTAACCCTTAAAATTGCAAAACATGGGGTGTCCCCCATATCATTTTATTAAAATTAACCCCTAATGTCCTGTCAACCAGCAGATATATAAGCAGGAGAGCAGAAACCAGTGATAGACGTGGCACACAGATTCTGAGATGGATGGGAGGTAAGTATTAAAAAAAAAAATCTGTGTGTCTGTGTTTTTTTTACATTTAACCCTTGATGAGACCCCTATAACAGTTCACAAGACTTAGGGGGCTGGCAAGTCACCTGCGGCTAGCAAGTGACTTGCCATTAACCACCAGCCCACCCATTACTTGTCTCCTCAAATCCTGTGGGGGGGGGGGGGGGAATGCTGGCCCCTGCACCCTGTTCTACAAGCCCTGCATAGCTGGTCCCCAGGCTGGTTATGCTGGGATGGTGCGGGGGACACCATGTCATTTTTTGTGGATTTTTAAGAAGTTTTAACCCTTATTAAAATGCCCTAAAAATGGGGTCCCCTCTGGGTAGGGGGACCTCACACCAAGTTTTTATTTTTTTAACCCTTTATAGTGTTGATAGTAGTTGTATTTTGTGCTCTTTTCATTTTGGGTAGGAATGGGGGGGGGGGGGGAGCTACCGATACATATGTGGTAACGTTGTAATAGGGAGAAATGGGGCTTTCACATGCAAAATGGTTTTCTAAAATTAATGTTTTATTTAAAATAATAGCAACGATTTAAAAAAAAATTACAAACAAGAAATTTCATGTTAAAGTGTAAACTGCCACCAAAAAAAATATAATTTTCCTGGAAAGTCTTAAAAAATCAAAGCACAAAATGGTGAAAAATTACCTGCCCAACAGAGGGTACTGTTCTGTTGGGGGGAACCTTGCTTTTTCAGATTTAGATTTAGGTTTTTTTGTTTGCATATTGTTTTTTTTTTTAGAAAAATGTAGCTTTGATTCTGCTTTTTTATTCTTTTTTTAGGCAAACCCTGTGCAACCAAACAATTCATTGAGAGATTACTTCTAGATAAATGTGCCCATGTCAACTAGACTGGTAATTCTAGAAATCTTCAATGTAAAGGTAGTTTTTCTTGAAAAACTGCAAGGTGTGCATAGCAGTTGCATTTGTACCTGGGAGAAATGGGGATTTAACACGCAATAAGGTTTTATTGACAAACTTAATTTTTTTATAACAAAAAATGCTACAATTTTTTTATTTTTTGGCACATATTTCACCCCAAAATATTGGGAATACTGAGAATACACTTAAATAAAAAGACATTTCATGTTAAAGGCCAGACAAAAACAATATAATGTTAAAGTCCAGACAAAAACAATCTATAATTTTCCGGGGAAATCCCTTTGAAAATCAAGGTTGAACATGTGTAGCACAAAATAGTGAAAAATGGTCTGGTCACAGAAGGTGACAAAAACTCTTAAAACTTAAAACCAATTTTTGACTCAATTTGTTTTGACCCATTTAGCGAGGTTCAGTTTTGAATTGCTATCTGTGGTAACCAAAAAGGTTAACAAATGAAGTTGATCTGACTGAAGTACAGTACCACAAAAGTCATTAGGACCAGAGGGGTGCAACGTATTTTACATTGGTCTGACCTACAGCTTATCCTGTGAACCATTGCTGAGTGCCCTGACCTTTGGCTCATTGGCCACCTGCAAGAAAAAACCTGTTCTCGACATTTTTCTGCTCTTTCATAATTCAGCATACCATTCATTTGTTTTAGCGAGATTGTTTTGGAAGAATTTTCGAATTTGGTGCGAGAAATCACAGGAAAGTTCTCTTCAAAAGTTTAAAATTCATTTTATTCAGGGAGTGTTTTTTTTGGGCGGCCTGATTTTTATCAATGAAAATGACCCCCAGCAATTGTTTTTTACTCTAGTATTTAAACAAAAAGCTTACCCCCCAAATGCCAACTAGCCCGTCCACCAGACATAAGGGCTGGTAACCCAGGGTTCAAAGGACACGCCAACTGGCCCTACTGGATTACCAGCCCTTATGCCCTTCGGTATGGGTTTGTGGGTACCCCTGTAATAACCCCATACCAATAGGCACCACGCTTTTCCGCATTCCAAATTGGGGCCTGGATAATTGTGCGGGTTACCGGAAGGTGACATTCCAGCCCCTACCCAGTGAATTGGTGTTGGGGTCCCATGGACCCCTTACTAGTTCACCCAAAGTAAGTTAAAAATAAGACACCACACATTTTTTATTCTAAATTTTCTTCTACCTTCTATTTCGCGCTGTGCGCTGCCCTCATCCTGTTGTAACGTGCCAGTCTCCGACGATCTTTGGGGCTATTCACTACCCCTCCGCTATCTTCTTTGGACCCTGGCGGCATAATTCTCATTCATGCAGCACTGGCCACTGGACTTAGAAAGGTAAGTATAAGTTACCATATTTTTCACCCTATAAGACACTCGATTTTTCCCCAAAAGTGGGGGGAAAATGTCAGTGTGTCTCTCGGGTGCCAGTGCGCGTTGACACAAACACCTGGGGTGTCAGGGCACACAGTGGGAAAGTCCCATGGTCTTTTAGACTCTGTGGCTGGCATGCCAGGATTTTACTCTGCTTTAACTCGTTCCTGAACATAATATTGAGGTCTGCAATTGTCTACTGGCTGTCCCATGAAAACATGGCTTTAGGGTCATGGGTATTAGAACAGAATCTTTTTTGCATCAGCCATATTAACCCAGGGCCTAAAGTTTGAACCATGTGGCTAACGACAGTGAAGCCAGTTCTATAAGTCCCCAGCAGGTGGCGCTGGTGCACCAACACACTCTGCTTTGCTCTACAATTTTCAGGTGCAGCCATGCTAGGGGTGGAGGCCAGTTTATATTACCTCACCGGATACATCCACCAAACATTAAATTGGAACGAAACCCAAGATTTTCAATGTGGTTTCGCACAGCAGGTCATCCCAAATTTGGATATGCCAGAGGAAGACCAGCAGCAGGCTCTGAAATCTTTTAGATGGGGTATCCAGTTTTCGGCTATAGGTCTTTGAAAAGCACCAGCTTCAATTATATACATCAATGGATGGGCATTGGCCCGGGTGACCTCTTTAGAGGTAAACGGATTTTAAGGGGCTGGGATAGGGGGGGGGGGGGAATGGGGGAAAGGAGAGTAGAGACTAGATTGGAAAAGCGTTGACTGGATGCTTTCTGAGTGGTAATAAAAAGAAAAGAAATAATCCAGGGCCAGATGCTCTGGATTTTGCTGGCCGTCCGCTAGCCTTTTCCTGGGGCATCCCAAATCTGCATGCCCCACTTTGTGAGCCCCCCCAGGTTGCTAAAAACTCACTCTCTTCCTGATTCCCACACTGATGTAAATATCGACGCCCACCTCCCCAGCATCTTTGGGCTGTGGTGCGCTCCTGCCATTCAGGCAGGTTGAGGGTGGGAGCAGGCCCGAGTCTGCAGATGTGCCCTCTATCGCTCCCTATTGCCAAACGTGGGGCTGTATGCCGAGCATTAATATGCATGGCAAACAGCTCTGATTGGATGAGAGCATGTGCCATGGGACTGGTGAAAGGTGAGTTTTTTCTGGGGGGTTTCACAATTCAGGCAGGGAAAAAAGCTAGGATAGTCAAAATCCCAGGTTTTGTTCTGCTTTAATGACAAATCAGTTGCTAAATCTTGTGTCATCAGGAGGGAAGGTTTTTGATCTGACCATTCTGCAAGGCAGTGGGAAAGTAACCAAAATGCTTGTCTGCATAGCATAAGGCATCAACAATAGGAAGAGGAAGGTTGTTATGGGAAAAGGGAGACATGACTGAGACCTTCAGCTACATGAAAGGATTAAATAACGTTAAGGAGAGAAGTGTTTTTACCTTAAGAAGAAATGTTTCTTCTGTGGTAATCAGTGCAGAATTCGAGTTGCTGAGCCCTGGAGTAGGACCAACCAGCTGCAGGGGTCAAAAATTGAGTACCCCTTTGATTTGGGTGGTCAATCTTTTATATGATAGAACAAGGAGGCACAACCTGAAGCTAGTTGTAAGGAATATCAGGAGCAATTCCAGAGAATATTATTTTACTGAAAGAGTAGTAGATGCTTGGAAAACTTACAGAAGAGGTGGTTGAAAAATCAACAGGGTGTTGGTCCCTGTCGCTAAATGACTGGGGGGGGGGGGGGGCATCCAGAATGCTGGAGCTCCCCTACATATACCCCTAGACCCTAGATTGGCTGTCCGGTGCTCACGTGGGCACGTTGGATGCCGGAACGTCCTGCCTATGTGAGCACCGGTGGCAGACACTCCCCCCCTTCTCCTGGAGGAGGAGTTTCGGTCTCATTCCTTAAAGGAGCAGTATCGCGAATTTTTCTTGGTGACTTATATTTAAATGGTACTTTGAATGTAGGTAAGTGTTAGAGTAAGAATTAAAAATTTAGAAAAAAATGATGTCTGTGTTGAGCAGCTGGTGACTAATAGCTCATGTTTATGTCTTCTGAGCGTCGGAGCCCGACACTCTGGCCTGTTCCATGCTGAGGAGAGGAGTGAAACAATCCCCTCGATTCAAAGAGCAAAAGTTAATTGATTTCGGATCGAGAATCGTAAGTTTGGGTGGGTGTTAGTCATTTTTTCCTGTTTTTTTGGCCATTTCCGACTCGCACGAGCCTACGTACGAATGCGTATATGCTCTTACGATCATCGGAAGTTCGTTCCTAAATTGTAGGATCAAAACCTAAAACTTAGGATCAAATCCTAAAACTTAGGATCAAAACGTAAAACTTAGGATAATCGGATGTGTTTAGGTGTGATTCAGAGAACAGTTTTCCAACCTCTAAATACGTTTTAAAAGAAAGCCACTGCCGACACCTTTTAGCAGTCGGATTGCTGTTCTTGAACAGGTTTTTTGGCTATGTGGAGGAGTCTGCGCGTCTTGAGCTCCAATGAACTGCATGTATCAGCATGGCCGAGGCCATAAATTGTATGGCAATGCATACCTGATTCAATACATTTCATGTATGCCTTATAAAAGCATTTTAATGTGGACCTTAATTAGTCCTTTGCATGTAAACCTTTATTTTGCAATATATTTGCGTTAATTAAAGAAACTTATGTCCTTTGTTATTTATTTTTAAATTGATGTACTAGAATAATATTTTTAGATTGCATTTATTGGTGTAGTTGTTTACCTTTGCTTTGTTTATTTATTTAAGCACATCTTTGGTCAGATGCATCACACTTACTGAGGAGAGGAGAGCGGGATAAAGTGCAGGATGTGGGTTACTGCTGTATTTTGCACAGACACAGCAGAGCTGGGGGCACGGAAAGGTCAGAAATCAAAGAATGCAGAGCAACACAGTCACAAGGCCCTTTCTGTTTGCAGGCTGCCCGAGAATACCTGACCCGCCATCTTGGCTGTTTCTAGGCTCATAACATGCAGAAGTTGCTGGGTGTTTTATAATTTTTGAGAGCAAATCTGTATGGAGAGGGTGTGGGTAACCACACCCAAAATTTTAAGTTGTACCATTTGAAGCAAAAATATTAAAATTAAATCCACAAGTAAAAAATGCAAGTTAACTAAAAATTAAACAAAGTAAGATTTACTTATGCAAATGCATTCATTAATGGTTGGTTACTACAAAATGAATGAAATAAAGAAAAATAAAAGACCAAATATTTAGAATGCACTTTAATGAGGTAAGTTTGTAGTGCGCAGCCGCAAGATCAGAAGGATTTACGTCCAGACAAAAAAGGAAAAAGGGCAAAACCAATGTTGCAACCTGAGAAATGAAGCGGAAAATTCAGGATGGAAACTGACATAGGTCTGATTCCCGAACTGCTTTACGAACGGACGTACATTTTAGGATAGAAACGTATTTGCTTATAGAATCACTCGCAAGTTCATACGAACGCACGAGCGTACGGGAAAAATAGGATGATCGGCACCAAAATCAAAGCTGTTACATGTTTCTTTGAATCAACCCCAATGTATCAAAGTATCAGCTGTTCAGTGCTGGCAGCCGTCCAGCATAAGATAACAACATTGCAACATTGCCTGACCAGAACTTATATATCTAAAACAGAGAGAAAAGCTCTAGAAGTCATTTAGCTGATTTTGACAGTTTTCCCTTCATGTTGGCTCTGCTGCAGAATCTTTCAGTTTACCATTTTCTCTCTCTTTTCTCAACACATTTTTCCATATAATCTTTCTTTCAGCTTTGTGTGTTTTGAGCAAAGCCCAACCCAGGATTTTCACTATCTGGAGTTTTGTTTTGTGCCCCTAGGGGCATCCCGACTTGGGATGCCCTGATATGTGAAATCCCCAAGTTCGCCTGTGAAAACGTACCTTTCCCTGTCCCACAGCGCATGCACGGGCTCTCATCCAATCAGCTCTGTTTGCACACAGATGAGGAGCCTGAGCAGTAACCTTCCTGGCCGCCCGGCCTGTCTAAATGACTATCTGCGTGAGCGCGCCAGAAAAATGGGGGGATCTGTGGTTATCCAGGGGTTGTTTCACACAGTGGGCATCCTGATTTAGAATGCCCAAGAGGCAAGGTCAGTGACCGGGTCTTATAGACTTCAGGGTTGGCAACTCAGGGTTTTGTTCCACTTTAATACCTTTAGATTTTCCTGCACAGTTATTAAAAGAAGAATTTCAGTTATTTTCAGTCAGTTTAGTTTATTTTGTATAGATTTTACACATTTGAGTCACCTGGTCTCATAACAAAAGCAGCACCTCACACACACACAGCCGTTACCACTGATTACAGTGTCAGCCTCTGAGGTAAAGTGTTGCTAGGAGACCAGTGGGCTAAATGAAGCAGCTCACTAAATACAACCCAGCAGATCCCCCTATTCAGCAAATGGACTGAGCCATTGTAATTATACAATTTAAAAGAAAGGCATATATTTTTTCCTTTTTCTATCGCCAGATTATTTATACACATGTTAGAAGCTATTGTGTGGCTATTTAATTATTTATCTTTTTTAATGCAAATTTCGCGATACTGCTCCTTTAATCATCAGCTAAAAAAATCCTATTATGAAGCATAGCTTTTTGCAGGTCCCGGGATGCTGTTTCTGGTGTCAAATTACTGAACCCCCAGGTTGTGAATATGAGTTTTGCTTTTGATTAATGTGCACTGAAACCTCATAATATTAAAAGTATATTGGCACCAATGTGTCAAGCACACAGCAGCGAGTATCCAGCAGAAAGTCATTACTGTGGCCAACAGGCTCTCTGAAGGCCTGAGTTTAATCAACAGGTAGCACTGCCAAGTGTGAGGTATACCTGGCTTTTCCATATATGGTCAGGGCTGTATTTCCCATTAGGCAACCCTAGGCATGTGCCTAGGGTGGCAACTTGAAGGGAGGGCTGCCCTTACCACTGTAGTAAAGGAGGCATGCCTCCTAACAAGCACCTCCAGCCGCAGAAGGGCGCAGAGTGTATTTGTGGGGGGGGGGGGAGGGTGCAATGATTTGAACACAGGCCAGAGCATCTCCCCTCCACTGCTCTGGCCATGTGACTCCTGTATGTTCAGAAAGCTGGCAAGAACATGTTTGTCTGCTCCTCTGCATTTCCACCCTTGTCCCCTCCACATTTTTTTTTTATATGGACCATGAACTAACCAAAGTAAAAGGGGCGCAAGCACTTAAAGTGCCTAGGGCACCATGAACACCTAATACAGCTCTGCATATGGTCTTTCATCTTCCTGCTATTGTTAATGTTGTCTTTTGACAGGAGACCTGGGTATATCAGAGATGTGAAAATAATATTTTCCATCATATTCCTCACAGGCACTTTCACAAACTTTCCCCTTGCACTAGCATTTGCTTTGCCACTCTGAGGTCAGAGGAACAGCACTGGACCCAGCGTCTAATAGATTCTAGGCTTGGAAGTATGAGTTAGTTTAAAAAATAAGTTTATTATTATACCTATATCCCCATTCGGGTCATTTGCAAATGGCAGTTCCAATAAAATGTTGCAGAGTAATATAAATCACCTATTTAAAATCTGAAGTGTATTTTTTTTGCCTTATTTAAATATTGTAATGTCTTGCTTTCTTTGACTTGCTCCAGTACACTAAGAGCATGGCAGAAGAGGCCACAAAGGTAGCCATTGAAGTTGGGTACCGCCATATTGATTGTGCTCTCATATATGGCAATGAAGTGGAAGTTGGCCGAGCCATTCAGGAGAAGATTTCTGATGGAACGGTGAAGAGAGAAGACTTGTTCTGCACTGGGAAGGTAGGTACTCTGGTTTCTAATTTCCCTCACCCCAACCCTAGCTACAGGCTTCTCTAACAAAGATATAGCCCTCATATCTATCTGTTTAGGGGTTTCTGGAAACACAATACTAGGTTGACCTTTTTCATTTTATTCTCAGCTTTGGAGCACGTTCCATGACCCTGAGATGGTTCGTCCAGCTTTGGAGAGATCCTTGAAAGATTTACAGATGGATTTCCTGGACCTTTACCTCATTCATGTCCCTGTAGGCCTGAAGGTAAATCTGTTTCTTGAAACGGTGATGTGATGTATCTTGGCTTAGCATACATAACATTAATAATAACAATAACATTGCATAGGCAAGCAATGGTATTTATTCACGCATCACTGGTGACAACTGGCAAATCATTATAAAGGGGCATTCATCAAACAGTTACAACTCATGTGGATGAACTGCTTAAAGGAAACATTCAGGCCCCTTTCACACCTTTTTGCTTTCACTGCACAGCCCCATAAAAGTCTATGGGAACTCAACACAACTCGGGTAAAGAGCACTGTATTGTACTTTATTTTGTGCTGCATTTTTACTGATTAATCACACCCCCACTTGGGCACTAGGGCAGTGGTGAAGGGCATAGGCTCTGTACTTCTTCAGAAGTGCCCCGAGAGACCCCTGGCAGAGTAACCCTATACTGAAAGACATATGTGGCTGGTTTACTGGCATAACCCTATACATGCCGGGTTGCTAGTCTTGGAAGGGGGACTTCAAATGTGAAAAGTGATCTAAAAGTGTGCTTCACCTTCCCTATTGGGAAAATGCATCAGATGTCTGGAAGGATGGGCACAGAGTCCTTTTTTTTGGGGTCACTACCTTTTATACCAAAAGTAGACCCAAACATTTTCCATTAAAAGAACTTAAAGGAGCAGTATCGCAAATTTTTCTTGGTGACTTATATTTAAATGGTACTTTGAATGTAGGTAGGTGTTGGAGTAAAAATTACAAATGTAGAAAAAAATTATGTGTGTGTTGTGCAGCTGGAGACTAATAGCTCATGTTTATGTCTGTTGAGTGTCGGAGCCCAACACTCTGGCCTGTTCCACGCTGAGGAGAGGGGGAAACAATGTAACAAAGTATCAGCTGTTCAGTGCTGGCAACCGTCCAGCATAAGATAACAACATTGCAACATTGCCTGGCCAGAACTCATATATCTAAAACAGAGAGAAAAGCTCTAGAAGTCATTAAGCTGATTTTGACAGTTTTCCCTTCATGTTGGCTCTGCTGCAGAATCTTTCAGTTTACCATTTTCTCTTCCATATTCTTATTTTTCATTTTTCCATATGATCTTTCTTTCAGCTTTGTGTGTTTTGAGCAAAACCCAACCCAGGATTTTCACTATCTGGAGTTTTGTTTTGTGCCCCCAGGGGCATCCCGAATTGGGATGCCCTAATATGGGAAATCCCCAAGTTCGCCTGTGAAAACGTACCTTTCCCTGTCCCACAACGCATGCGCGGGCTCTCATCCAATCAGCTCTGTTTGCACGCAGATGGGGAGCCTGAGCAGTAACCTTCCTGGCCGCCCGGCCTGTCTAAACGACTATCTGCGTGAGCGCGCCAGAAAAATGGGGGGATCTGTGGTTATCCAGGGGTCGTTTCACACAGTGGGGCATCCCGATTTAGAATGCCCAAGGGGGGGAAGGTCAATGGCCGGGTCTTATAGACTCAGGGTTTTGTTCCACTTTAATACCTTTAGATTTTCTTGCACAATTATCCAAAGAAGAATTTCAGTCATTTTCAGTCAGTTTAGTTTATTTTGTATAGATTTTACACATTTGAGTCACCTGGTCTCATAACAAAAGCAGCACCTCACACACACACAGCCGTTACTACTGATTACAGTGTCAGCCTCTGAGGTAAATTGTTGCTAGGAGACCAGTGGGCTAAATGAAGCAGCTCACTAAATACAACCCAGCAGATCCCCCTATTCAGCAAATGGACTGAGCCATTGTCATTATACAATTTAAAAGAAAGGCATATATTTTTTCCTTTTTCTATCACCACATTATTTATACACATGTTAGAAGCTATTGTGTGGCTATTTAATTATTTATCTTTTTTAATGCAAATTTCGCGATACTGCTCCTTTAACAGCCCACCAAGAATGCTAATCACAGAAAATGAAGCTGTTAGACCAATGACAAATAGGCTGATAAAATATTTAAACCCTTCATTGCCAACCCTGTATCAAGGCTGGTCCTGGCCAGAGCTGGCGCCCTGTACGCCGCCGCACCTGATGTGCGTGCACTGCTCCACTTAACATTGATTGTGGTGTATTTTCATGCCAGACAACCAAATCTGAATTGAACAATTGCTGGACGCCTCCCGCTGACAGCTCCCCTTTATTCCAGCCGTTCATATATGCTGGGAGAGGTGAATGCAGGGATGCTATAGAAGTGATTGAATCTGAGTTCAGTATACTGGCAATCCTAGGGGTCTCACACAGCAGGACATCCCAATTCGGGGTACCCCAGGGGTGGGATTTCAATTGGCTCTGGAGTCAGACTTAAAGGGAAAGTCCAAATTTAATGGCATTTTTAAACTGTATTTTTGTGCCAAAACAAAATGTCCCCTGAGCTGTGGAGCTGATCTAGTATTTTTTTATTTTTTCTTATGTTAGGAAATGTGTGTAATCTGTTGCTATTTGCAACCTTACACTAAGTCTGTGCACAAAGAAGAAATAAGTGATCCATGTATACACAGAACACTGCAGCTATGATTGCTTCTGATAGAGCTCACTCATCCATACATTAGAAAAAGTTTTCTATGTGTATAGGACCCACTTCTATCTTTTTGTAGAGCTTGGTGTAAGTTGCTGGGCAGGCTGATTCATTACTAGCGCCAGGTACCGACAGAGCGTCTGTAGCGAGGCATTGAGAGCGACCGCTAGTAGTCGCTAGTAGAGCCATGGTTCGCAGTTTCGGGGGTGCCCCGCTGTGTGAAACCCCCCAGAAACCCCTAAATCCCTACCTGCTCCTCAATCCAGCGGCGCCCGCCGCCGCCGCCTCCCGCGCGTCCCTCTAGCAGGACGTGCACCCGCGCCAGCCGTTTGTGAATGGCTGGCGCGGGCGCGCGCCCTGTAAGAGTGACGCGCGGTAGGCGGTGACGGGCGCGCTCTCTTGTCCGTCGCTGCCTCCCGCTTGTCCGTCGGCGGGGATTGGCAGCAGCGGTCACATGGGAGCGGGGAGAGGTGAGTTTTTGGGGCTTTCTGGGGGGTTTCACACAGCGGGGCACCCCCGATCGGGGTGCCCCACCGAAGTGGACCAAAACCCAGGATAGTCACAATCCTGGGTGTTGGTCCACTTTAAGGACATCATTTTAGTATGAAAAATTATAGTATAAAGTATAAAACTATACTTTTGACAGTCTATAGAAAGTGGACTTTCCCTTCAAGGGTCAAACTCAGTGGGCTTGGTCCAAGTTTTACAATATGAGGTGAACAGGTCTATATACTTTCCTGTGCAGGCATAGGAAAGAGAAAACATTAACACTCACCTTTTCTACCCCATAGCACTTCCCTCCTATTCAGTTCAATAAAACTGGTTCCTGTGATTGAGTACTGCGGCCCCCACTTAATCAGTCACGGGGAGGCCGATTCATTAATAGCGACAGGTAGCGACAGATGAGCGCCAGTAGCGTGATTTTCACAGCGCCCGCTAGTATTCGCTGTGCTTGGCCGTTGTTCGCTTGTTGACAGCGACTCAGTCGGTGTGCGGTAATGTTGAATACGGGGTTAGGAGTTGCTGTTTCACAGGTTCCGCGCTGTATGGGTGCGCCTGACAGCGAATGGCCATAGCGAACGGCTCCCAGCATATTCCTTAACAAATCACGCTCAAATAATTCTCGCGCTGTGAAATGCTTGTTTAAACCCCAGAGCGCTGGTGGCGATGGCTTAAAAGTAGTTTTTTAACCCCCAAACAACCATATTTTTTGATTTAAAAATTAAACAAGTTTTTCTAAACATTTTGTAATATGAATACATTAATATCAGACCTGTAATATCATATTTTTATTTTTTTTTTTACCTTAAAAAACAAATCTAACATTGCCGTAGTGGTCACAGAATTTTTGACAGTTAAAAAAAAACAGTCATATCAATTAATTATGAATATTTAAAGATTGCTCCATTGAAATGCATTGGAGAGCACCAGGTAGCGAGAGGTCATACCTGGCGCTGTGATGGGATTAGCAGCGGTGCTGTTCGTTGCAGTCCGCTACATGATGAATCCCGTGCTAGGTGACGCTCTGGCTGGCGCTAGCCTCATTTAGCGTGATAAATGCGTGATTGTGTCCGCCGCCTGGCGCTCTGGAGTCGGTAGCCGCCGATAGCTGGCGCTACCTGGCGCTAGTGAGACACTACCTGGCGCTATCCCTTGATAAATAAGGCCCAAGGACTTTTACGTCCACTCCATTCACTACCATAGAGGGGTGTTTTAGGCTTCAGCCCTGCATCTTCCTCCATTGAAGTCACTGTGACTGACACAGGGAGAATCAGTGGCGGTACAATATGGTGGTCATCGGTGACTAGAATTGCAGGACACAACCTTTGGGAACCTGGTAAGCTCTATTGAACAGGAGCAGCACAGAAATTCTCCAGAGGAGAGGGTGGAGTTGATATTTATTTATCTGAACTGTCCCTTAAACTGTTATTCTGCCTGGTAGTAAAAAATAAATGAAAGAACGTTTGATTGTGTTTTCAGCCAGGAGAGGACCTGCTTCCAGTAGATGAAAATGGGAAATATCTTTACGGCAACACTGACCTTCGGGACACTTGGAAGGTGGGTGTCAGAAGCTGAATGTGAACTTTTTAATGGCTGTGCCTCTCATTGGTGCTTCTAATCACTAAACTGATTATGGTATATACTTAAACCGGGCCTTCAGCATCATTTAATAAAAAGCCCAAACCCTTAAAAAAACTATTCCCCAGCATCTAAAATTATTAATATCATTATTTTAAGTTTTTAGTCATTTACTTATTATTCTTTCCACCACTGGGCTGCAGCTCTGTTCAGGACTCTAGAATACGGGCGCCTCCATCTTGACTCAGAAGCATCACACATACTGGGGAGAGGAGAGCGGGATAGAGTGCAGGGGGCAGGGTTATAACTGTGCTTTGCACAAACAGAGCAGAGTTAGGGACAGGGAAAGGATAGCAATCCCAGAATGCAGAGCAGCACAGTCAGAAGACACTTCCTGTTTGCAGGCTGCCTTGGATGTTTAAAGGCTCAGAAAATGCAGTAGAAGCAGGTAGGATGATTTTTAATGTGGGCAATCTGTATGTACAGGGTGTTGGAAACATATGAGATAGGGTCTTATTCAGGGGGAAGGTCCAGTTTAAAGAGGCCCAAAATGACTTAAAGCGGACCTTCACTCTGAATAAGAGTCTATCTTATATGTTTCCCACACACTGTACATACAGATTGCTCACATTAAAAATCATCCTACCTGCATCTACTGCATGTTATGAGCCTTTAAACATCCAAGATGGCGGCTTATGGAAGCCGCCATTTTATCAGGCAGCCTGCAAACAGGAAGTGCCTGCAAACAGGAAGTAACTGTGCTGCTCTGCATTCTGGGGCTGCTGACCTTTCCCTGACCCCAGCTCTGCTCTGTCTGAGCAAAGCACAGCTATAACCTGCCCCCCTGTACCTTATCCCACTCTCCTCTCCTCAGTAAGTGTGATGCTTCTGAGTCAAGATGGCGGCGCCCGTATCCTAAATTCCTGAACAGAGTTGCAGCCCAGTAGGGGAAAGAATAATAAGTTAGTGACTAAAAATGTAAAATATATTAATTTTAGATGCTGGGGAATCGTTTTTTAAGAGTTTGGGCTTTTCATTAAATCATGGTGAAGGTCCGGTTTAAACCAGACCAACGCAACAAACAGTGCTCGTATACATCCCTCCCCAGGGCAATTTAGATTGCTGCCAATACAAATTCATTTACCTTTTTCTAACTCAAATTTAAAAACAAGATGGTGGCTCAGGCATTTGCAGGCCACCTGCAAACAGGAAGTGCTGTTGGGCTTCCTGTTACTGTGCATTGTCAGTTATGTCAGTTGGGAGTGGAAGCTTCAAAATGGCCGCTACCTTTCTTTTCCAACTGTGCCAGGCTGTTTGGCCAGTTTAAAACAGACACACCTAATACTACTGTTATTGATGCAGAAACAATTTCCCTTCACTGTTTACCCAACATGACTGTTAATTGTGGTATAGTAATGTTAGATTGATTTATTTATTTGGATCCACATGCTTGCTACAGGCCATGGAGAGGTGTAAAGATGCCGGACTGGTGAAATCCATTGGAGTGTCCAACTTTAACCGTCGGCAGCTGGAGATGATCCTGAATATGCCAGGACTGAAATACAAGCCTGTCTGCAACCAGGTAACACACTGGTGGGCCTACACTCTCCCTGGCAACACTAACCTATCCCCTCACATCAACAGTGAGCCTTGTATCAGAGAAATACTCACCTTTTCCTATCAGAGCTCCATCAAGTTCTATGCTATGTTTTTAATGTTTTTATTAGGTTTTCATTTTTTCAATATATATTTTATACATATAATTTGTGCAAACATTTAGATTTTGTAAAGAGTGGCTAATGGAGACACTGGGACGGCTTCTGACTATGCCACTCTGCATACTACATACTTGCTGTCCTTTTCCTGACCCCAGCTCTGATCTGTCTTTGCTGAGCATGGCTTTAAAGTTGACCAAAACCCAGGATTTTAACTATCTGCCCAGGTTGCCCGAACAAACTTACCTTTTCACGGTCCTAAGACGCATGCGCATCCTAAGATCCGCTCATCCAATCAGACGCTGACGGCTGCATTCGACTCTACCCTCTAACAAGGAGCAGGCTCTGCACTGGCCATTCACAAATGCCTGGCGCGGGTTCGCGCCCTGCTAAAGGGAATGCACATGCGCCGCTGGACCGGGAACGAAGGTGATTTTTGCGGCGACCTAGGGGGTTTCACACAGAGGGGCACCCCGAGCGATAAAATGTTATATTGTATTAATGGTATAGATCAGCGGTACTCAACTGGCGGACCAGGGTCCGAATGCGGACCACTGCACCAGATTTCTGGACCCTTGCCCTGACAGCCCTGCACTCGGTTGCTTCTGTGTTGCCATGCTCAGCGCTGCACATTTACTTGATCTGCATTTTAGTGCTTAGTCTCCTGCCAGTGTCATGGCTCTGCTGCCTGGCACCTAGCATTGCAATACGAAGTAATGCACGGACAGTACTTTGCCCCATCCAATCCTGTCCCACTGCCCCAGCTCAGCCCCATATATCCCTGTCCTGTCATCTCTGCCCCATTCATTCCTGTCCCCCCAGCTTTGCCCCATCCATCTCTGTCCTCTCAGCTCTGCCCCATCCATCCCTGTCCCCCCAGCTCTGCCCCATCCATCCCTGTCCCCTCAGCTCTGCCCCATCCATCCCTGTCCTCTCAGCTCTGCCCCATCCATCCCTGTCCCCCCAGCTCTGCCCCATCCATCCCTGTCCCCCCAGCTCTGCCCCATCCATCCCTGTCCCCCCAGCTCTGCCCCATCCATCCCTGTCCTCTCAGCTCTGCCCCATCCATCCCTGTCCCCTCAGCTCTGCCCCATCCATCCCTGTCCTCTCAGCTCTGCCCCATCCATCCCTGTCCCCTCAGCTGTGCCCCATCCATCCCTGTCCTCTCAGCTCTGCCCCATCCATCCCTGTCCTCTCAGCGCTGCCCCATCCATCCCTGTCCTCTCAGCTCTGCCCCATCCATCCCTGTCCTCTCAGTTCTGCCCCATCCATCCCTGTCCTCTCAGCGCTGCCCCATCCATCCCTGTCCTCTCAGCTCTGCCCCATCCATCCCTGTCCCCTCAGCTCTGCCCCATCCATCCCTGTCCTCTCAGCTCTGCCCCATCCATCCCTGTCCCCTCAGCTGTGCCCCATCCATCCCTGTCCTCTCAGCTCTGCCCCATCCATCCCTGTCCTCTCAGCGCTGCCCCATCCATCCCTGTCCTCTCAGCTCTGCCCCATCCATCCCTGTCCTCTCAGTTCTGCCCCATCCATCCCTGTCCTCTCAGCGCTGCCCCATCCATCCATGTCCCCTCAGCTCTGCCCCATCCATCCCTGTCCCCTCAGCTCTGCCCCATCCATCCCTGTCCTCTCAGCTCTGCCCCATCCATCCCTGTCCCCTCAGCTCTGCCCCATCCATCCCTGTCCCCTCAGCTCTGCCCCATCCATCCCTGTCCTCTCAGCTCTGCCCCATCCATCCCTGTCCCCTCAGCTCTGCCCCATCCATCCCTGTCCTCTCAGCTCTGCCCCATCCATCCATGTCCCCTCAGCTCTGCCCCATCCATCCCTGTCCTCTCAGCTCTGCCCCATCCATCCCTGTCCTCTCAGCTCTGCCCCATCCATCCCTGTCCTCTCAGCTCTGCCCCATCCATCCTAGCCTTTTTGCCTGTGGAATCTATAGCATCCCGCCCCCCCTGTGTGCTTATTTCTAACTAGCTCCCCCACGACAGCCACCCGTCCGGGCCTTCACCTCTAACCAGACGCCTGCATATGGGCCTTAAAAAGAAGTGCTTGAGTACCCCTGGTATAGATGGTTTCATTTTAAATTCCTTTAGGGCTATTAGGATGATATTTTTACCACCTACCCTGGTGGCTGTTGCAGTTTGTGCAGTTTGTTATTTAATGTAATAACCAATAACCAAACTTTCCCTTTATTGGTACAGGTGGAGTGTCACTTGTTCTTGAATCAAAGCAAGCTGCTGGAATTTTGCCGATCACACAACATTGTGCTGGTGGGATACAGCACCCTGGGCTCCAGCCGAGATGAGTCATGGGGGTACATATGTAACCTTTTTATATGGCTATTTTAGGGGCTTTATAGCTAAGCATACCTAAATCAGAAATATTTAGCTTGGTGGCCTCTATAATTTATTCCAAAGATACAAGTGGCTGGATGTGACAGGAAATAGCTCCCCGTCCTCAAATGTGACCAGCATAGAGGTACACAAAGGCAGCTGTCCTCCTTTTATTAAATAATAATTCAATTGAATAGGGTTGATTTATCACAGAAAAGAATGTATTCTCGCTTGGTTTCTGGTGCAAGAACCTTACTTTTGTGTGCATGATTCAGCAAGCACGCATTTTTTTAAGTGTAAATTTGAGCACACTCCCTCACACTCCCATGATTCAGGGACCACAATTAGCCGATTAGCCAATGAGACCGGCTACTAAGGAGACAAATTAGATTGAGGGAACCTTTGGAGCTGCAGTCATGCGAGCATGCGCTGTATTGTACTGTACTGCGAGAGTGCTTTAATTTTTTAGGTCTGAATGTCATTTCTAGTTTACATAGGGCATTTAAAATTCATTGGAGGGTGGTCATTAAAGTGGACCAAAACACAGGATTGGGGATGCCCCACTGTGTGAAACCCTCCAGATCGCCGAGCGCAACTCGCCTCTTCCTGGTCCTACAACGCTTGCACGGCCACTCGGCCAATCAGCACGTTCGGAGATGGCGTCACGCTGTCTAAGCCAGCGTCTAAGGCCAGAGGCTCAGAGCACGAGCCGCTGCCACTTCCTCTAACAGGGAGCGTTCCCGCGCTGGCCATTCACAAACGACTGCTAGACGGATAGCGGGGATGCACCCGTGGCTCGCACATGCACCGGTGGACTGGGAAGCAAGGAAGTGTACGGGGCGACCTGGGGAGTTTCACACAGCAGGAATCTTATATGGTCCACTTTAAGCCAGAGAAAAACTGACATTTCAAGAGAATGTGCTAGTTAAAAACCAGACCAACAGTCTGGCACAGTTGGAAAATAAAACTCTCCCAATCTCACTTGCCCCATCTGCATTCATGATACTGAATCATTGTCAGCATTCACATTTACTCCTGCATCGGCTCAAAGCTAAAAACGCTGCTTCAACAATTTTCTCCTGATTGTGGCCATCTTGCAGGACCTGGGAGGCCTCTGTTCCCAGCATTTCAGCTGTGCTGCTGCCTGGATTTAACATAACCCACAATGCACAGCGGCAGGAAACCCAACAGCACTTCGTTTTTGCAGCCAGCCTGCAGCTCCAAAGGACCCTATTAAGGGCAGCAGTGGCATAACTAATAGTGACAAGGTCCTGGTGCGAACATGAAATGTGGCTCTTTCAACCCATATACAGTAAATATTTTTTCTGTCTCTTAACTCAATTGTATGCAGCTAGACAACTAAAGACTGAAACTGCTGAATGGTGCATCTTTCTCTAAATAGTACCAAGTGAGCACAAATATGATAAATAAGGTGGTGGGGCAACAATGATGGTCAGCCCTTCCTGGGCCTTGTTGCGCTTGCACCCGCTGCACCCCTATAGTTATGCCCCCTAATTGCCCTGGGGGAGGGATGCATTTGTGCACTGTTTCTTGTAAGGGTGTTGGTCCAGTTTAATTATTGCAATGCTGTGGGTTGAGTGGGTCCGGTTGCAGCGCTATCAGCACTGGAACTGAGAGCGTGCACCAGACCGCCGCTAGGCACCCACCAATGATACCATATAGTGGTAAACACTCATGTGATGCGCCTCATGCTGCCAATCAAAAAGGGAGCCTTGCCTTCCTCACTGCCTGCCAGCTTAGTGTTTTCCTGTGGATGGTTGTGACTGGCTTATTCCCATATTAGTATTAAGATGTACAAAGGGAAGTGGGTTTTCAAATATATAGGGTCTGCACTTTTTTGTATAACTTCTCTTACTACCTCACTTAAAGTGGACCAACACCCAGGGGGGATCGGCCTGGAAATCTATAAGATTCCCGGACCGATCAGATCCCTCCCCGCGGGGCATCCGAAATCGGGATGTCCCGCGGGGAGGAACCCCCCAGGAGGCCCACAAACCTTACCTCAGCCCCGTTCCATCGGAGCATGCGCGACCCGCGGCCGCGTCTCGCGCTTCCCTCTAGCAGGGCGCGCACCCGCGCTGGCCGTTTGTGAATGGCCGGTGCAGGCGCGCTCCCTGTTAGAGGGAAGCGCGAGACGCGGCCTTGGATGCGCATACCACAGCGGCTCTGAGTGCTGTGATTGGCTGGCGCGGTCACGTGGGAGTGGGGAGAGGTGAGTTTTTTGGGGCTTTCTGGGGGGTTTCAGACAGCGGGGCACCCCCGATCGGGGTGCCCCACCGAAGTGGACCAAAACCCAGGATAGTCAAAATCCTGGGTGTTGGTCCACTTTAAACTACTCGATGACCATGGATTTCATGCTTGATTGTCCACCTTCTCTCTGCCATTTAGGTTGAATGTTAAACTTCCTGTGCTGCTTGAGGATCCAGTTTTAAGAAACATAGCGGAGAGGCTTGGCCGGACCCCTGCTCAGGTAGCAATTCGCTATCTGCTGCAAAGAGGAATTGTTGCGCTAGCAAAAAGTTTCACCTCTGCTCGGATCAAACAGAACCTGGAGGTATGGATTGTGTGTATCTAAATACCGTACATTCAGTTTACCATTACTGTATCCATATTGAAAGGTCTGAGGTTTGTTTCATTCTTTTGCCCCATTTGGAAATTTTGCAGGATTTAAAAGGGTGGTCAGCTGAAAGACCTAGGCCTTGATTCAATAAAGGTAGAAAAAAATTCTCATGGTAGTAAAAGATTCGATTCATGAGAAAAAAGGCTGAGAATTTCACTGCTGCTGAATCACCAGCTAAGAAAACAATGAAAGTCAATGGTACTTTTTGCTACTAAGGAAAAGTAGAGAACTGTTTACACTGTAGTAAAAAATGCCATTGACTTTCATCTTTTATCTGGTGATTCAGCAACAGTGAAATTCTCAGAGAATTTTTTTCTACCCTTATTGAATCGAGGCCCTAGACTGTAAATCCAAATGGCTTTATTCCCTGACAAATATTTCGCCTTATCTGAATATTAGGTTAAATGCAGGATTGAAGAAAAAAAAAACAGCTACGGTAAGTAAGCCTATGACATGGACAGGGTGAGGGTCATGTTAATAGTTTTGAGAAGCACGTTAAACTCTAGGTGCACATTTGGGTGTGAATTGAAACTTACATCTTGAAGAGCTTTTTATCTATAAAGTGACTCAAAAACCTGAATGGCCGGCTCTGGGGACTAAAAGACTCCAGGTCTGGCTGCTAGATTGCCCACAGGGCATCTGGGGAACCAAAGATGGAGTCAGCAGGCTAATCTTGTTAGACGGCTTTCCTTTCAAAACCAGGCCACTTCTGAGCTGGCTGTATCACCCACAGTACTTGGGTGGGGGCGGTTAAGGGTTATATGTTACTTTAACACACAAAAATGTGCAATAACATTTTCTTTAATGCATGGCAAGGCCCGCTTCGGTATTCATAACAGATGGGTTATTCCGCCACAAGGTGGCGCAGTAGCACTGCAGAAAGCTGTAGCGCCTCCCGGCTCCCTATAAAAACGGGATTAACCAACAAGTTCCCAGTGTTTTCTCTGCAGTGACACTGGGAAGTTAAAAGATGGCTCTCTCTCTTGCGCAGGTGAGCGGGGCAACCATGCCTGCGGCCCTGCATGTCTATTTCCACCCGTTTCTGGACCCTCACTGCCTCCCAGCCTCGGCTGACAGATCGGGTGAAGGTAGAAGAGCATAGTCGGCCATAGGCTTTATGGTGAGCCTAATAGGGATGCAGAGTTTCTGTCCAGGCTTCTGATGGGGTGAGTTGCTCGGGGACTGTGCCCCCTTATATTCTTGGTGTGCCACACACCCCGCTTCACTTCTTAAATATTCATTACTTCATGGGTTAATCACCTGCAGGTGACGTAGTGCAGAGAGGAAGTCTTGTAACGAGCCCCACCTTCCGGCCTATATATACCTGGTACCTCCCTTCAATCACCAGTATTTTTCTCTCTGCGTGACAAGCAGAGGTTGGAAGTTTCCTGCTTACAGGTAGGTCGGGGCTTACCCCGCCACCCCCCTTTTGGTCTATTTCTGCCCGGTTTGAGTTGTATACCTCTATGGTGGATAGGAAGCCTCCCAGCCTAGGCTGCTCACCGGGTAATTGGTAGACGGCACTATGGGTGCCTAGGAGCTTATCTCCTCCGCTCGTCCCCCTCCTTTGGGGGCAATGCGGCAATCCGGCATGGTGATCCGGAAATGGGATGCCCCTGTCCCGAGGGTCCCCGTAGCCCTTACTCCCCCGTTCCGGTCCTTTCTCCCTTCACTTGGGGGGGGGGGGGTATAGAGGGTTGTGTATCTTGTATGATGTTTTCACTGTATTGTTATTTTCTGTGTGTTCACTTTTACATAGTAACAGACTGCGCAGCAGGTGCGCTTTGTCTGTTTTTTGACCGGGGCTCCGGGCAGATACTTTAGGCATGGCCAGTGTATTTGGTCTGCTTTATGGGGGTGGGGCAGCGGACCGCGCTCAGCTGGCTTCAGTTGGTCCCCTCCCGCCTCCCTTCCTTCCCCGCTGCTCCGTGCGGCAGCCTGTGTGGCTGCGCTTGTGTCTCCTTTCCCCCTCCTCCTCCTCCGCCGCCTGGCTTGGTGTCAGCCAGCGCAGCTGGTGGCAATCCCCCGTTGATTTGAGCAGGGCGGCTCCCTGTGACGCAGGGGGGGCGTGGCGCCGGCGGAAGCGGCGCCGGCGGAAGCGGCGCTCGGCGGCCTCAGCCTCACTTCCTTCATGTTTGCGGTGAAAAGAGGTCACGTGGAGGGGGCGCGCGCTGCAGCAACACATGGGTTTGTGTGCTGCGGCTGCTACATGTCCCTCCGGTCTGGCTCCTGGCGTCGGTAGCAGGTAAGCGGCCCCGCTTTTGTGGGGCCAGAATGAGTTTTACTCATGGGGCAAACTTTTAAGGAGGCACTCTTTTTTGGTACTATTGTGAACATGCTGCTTTGTTACACTCACAAGGGATCTGATGGTTTGTTTTTTTCTTTCCTTTCAGATCCTGGGATCCCTCTTTTATTGCGGCCTCCGGCTCTATATTGCCTGGCTAGTCATTCTTGATATGAAATTGCACATTTTGGATATATATATACATATATATATATATTTATTTTGAGACTGTTAAGGGGGACCTTTTTCTCTTAAAAAAAAAAAAAAAAAAAAAAATATAAAGTGTATTTAAAAAAAAAAAAAAAAACCCTCCCTTCCGGGACATTCCTTATAAAGGGGCATCCCGGGTTGGCTTATGCCTTAAAAGTCCCAGTATTTGCGATACCATAAATCACCAATATGGAGGCTTCTGTTACTACCGGAAACGACTCGTCAGAGCCGTCCAGGGGGTGTGTAAAATGTGGGGCTGCGCTCCCTGCTGATGATATCTTTATTTGCATTTCTTGTGCAAGGCAGATTGTTGCGCGTCAGTCTGTTGATCCGGCTGCTGACCCGTCGCAACCTCTATCATCTCCTGCCTCTCCCTCCCTGTTCCGGACCCCGCATGACACTGTCAAGGGTGGGGATTCGCAATCCGAGGTGGTGGTAAAATCAGCCAATCTTCGGGAAGTATTGCCCGTTAAAGCGGGGCTAAAGGCCTCTGCAAAACGGAAGCGCCTGACTCCGGTATCTTCGGCTCCTCAGGACGAATTATGTGAGCCTGTGGAATGGTCCGATGGCTCCCCGGATGAGGGTGAATTCCTCTTGGAGTCAGATGAGCCGGCAGATCAGCTTAAGGCTGATGCGATTGGCGATTGGTCGGCGGGGGTTGCCCTTGACACCCCCTCCATTCTGGCACAAATGTTTGAAATTCTGAATTTAGATCCGCCTGAGGCTGTCACCCTGCCAAAGGGTCAGTTGTTTGAAGAGCCTCAGCCGCGTTTGGTTTTTCCCAGACAGCACCACTTTGAGAGGGTGGTCCTGAAAGAATGGGAACATCCCACACGGTTATCTGGAATCCCTTCCAGTTGGGAAAAGCGTTATCCTTTTCCGCCAGAATTGCTGAAGCTTTGGTCCGTCCCTCCTGAAGTCGATACCCCTGTGCTAGGGCTATCTAGCTCCGCTATGGTACAGTCTGCTGAGACCTCTGTCCCTAAAGATGGGGAGGATCGTAGGATTGACCAGTATGCTCGCTATGGCTTTGTTTATGCTGGGTCAACGATGCGCCCCCTGTGCGCTTCGGCCCTTCTTCTTTTAGCGGTAAGATCTGTTATCCAGGGGCTATGCGAGGATCTCAATCCCGCTTGTGATGAGTTCGCTGCGCTTAAGCAGTGCGATTCTTTTGTGTCTTACGTTCTATCCGCTCAGGACGATGCGCTGGCTATGAGTAGCAAGACAGCGGCAATGCTGGTCGCTATTCGTCGGTCAGTATGGCTGCGACAGTGGTCGGCGGACTCAGCTTCTAAAAAGGTGCTCACAGCTCTCCCCTTTTTGGGGTTGCGGCTGTTCGGGGAGAAAATTGATTCAGTCGCAAAGGGTGGCAAGATGCCACAACGCAAGAGGCCTCGACGCCCCTTTAGAGGGGCTGTTTCTGGTAGGCCGTCCTTTCGAGGATACAGAGCGGGTAGGGGGACTTCCCTTCCCGCTACCAGTCGTACAGGTTGGACGCGGGGAAGGGGCCGTGGCCGTCCCGCCCAGTCCTGGGGCTCCAAGCCCAAACCTGCGGGTAAGCCCACTCAGCAATGAGGGGCCGCCCTCACCCGTGCGGGTGGGGGGACGATTGCGACACTTCTCCCAGGTTTGGAACCGGGAGGTTCCGGACAGGTGGATTCAGGAGATAGTGTCGTCCGGTTACAAACTGGAGTTCGAGTCTCGCCCTCCTTCACGGTTCTTTCGGTCTCGGGTGCCCATCGATCCTTTGGCCGCACAGGGGCTCCTGGCGTCGGTAGAGAATCTGTTAGAGATGGCGGTCATCCGGCCGGTACCGCGTTTAGAGATGGGCCTCGGTTTCTACTCCAATCTGTTCGCAGTCCCCAAGAGGGATGGGTCGGTTCGTCCCGTCCTGGACCTGAAGTTGCTCAACAGGTTCATCCGTTTTCGGAAGTTTCACATGGAAACCTTGCGCACTGCCGTCGGCTCTCTTCGGCAAGGGGACTTCATGACGTCTATAGACATCAAGGTTGCTTATCTGCATGTTCCCATCTGCCTCCCTCATCAACGCTTTCTTCGATTCATGATGAAGGATCGGCATTATCAGTTCGTGGCACTTCCGTTTGGCCTTACCTCAGCTCCAAGAGTGTTCACCAAGGTGCTGGCAGGGGTCATGGCCATTTTCAGAGCTCGGGGCATTCGTGTCGTACCTTATTTGGACGACCTTCTTATCATGGCTCCGTCACCCGATCAATCGGAGAAAGACACCAGGGTGGTGCTCTCCACGCTGGAAAGTTTCGGTTGGGTGATCAACCTCTCCAAGTCCTCCCTTGCTCCGGCCAGGGTGGTGTCCTTTCTGGGGATGCAGTTAGACTCTCATCAACACAGAGTGTTTCTCCCTCAGTCCAAAATTTTTCTGATTCAGGAGTTGGCTCGGGTCCTACTCTCCAATCCTCGGCCGTCCATCCGTCTGGGGATGAGGCTGGTAGGGTTGATGGTTGCCTCCTTCGAGGCAGTTCCTTTTGCTCAATTCCACACGAGGACGCTTCAGCTTTATCTGTTGGCGTCTTGGGACCGGCAGCCTCGGTCGCTGGATCAGCCCTTCCAGTTGTCCTCCCGGGTCCGGCAGTCTCTCCAGTGGTGGTTGGTCTCGACCAATCTCGTGAAGGGCAGGTCTTTCCTGGCCCCCCTTTGGGAAATTGTCACCACGGACGCCAGTCTGTCGGGATGGGGCGGATTCTGGAAGGAGCTGCAGTTCCAGGGGCAGTGGGGACCTCGGGAGGCCCTCTTACCCATCAATATTCTGGAACTGAGAGCCATCCGTCGGGTGCTTACTCTCCTGACTCAGCACGTTCTGGGCCTTCCGGTCCAGGTGCGTTCAGACAATCGGACAGCGGTTGCTTACATCAATCATCAGGGAGGGACTCGCAGCCTGAGTGCTCTCAGAGAGGTGTCCCTGATCCTGACCTGGGCAGAAGCCCATGTTCCTCGTCTCTCGGCGGTATACATCCCGGGAGTGGAGAACCTGAAAGCGGACCGCTTGAGCAGGGGCTCTCCCCGTCGGGGAGAATGGGCCCTCCATCCTCGGGTATTTCGCTCACTGTGTCGCCAATGGGGGACTCCAGAGGTGGACCTGTTTGCCTCTCGTCACAATCACAGGCTCCCGAACTTCGTATCGCTCTCCCAGGATCCTCTGGCTCTGGCAGTGGACGCCATGTCCCTGAGCTGGGGGGATCTGGGGTTTCTGTACCTGTTTCCTCCGACACCCATGCTAGGCAGAGTGCTTCGGAAGTTGGCTCTGGAAGGGGTGTCCGCCGTCCTCGTGGCCCCAAGGTGGCCGAGGCGAGTGTGGTTCGCAGACATCGTTCGGCTGGCAGTGGACCAGGTCGTTCTGCCCCTTCGGCCCGATTTGCTCACTCAGGGTCAATTGTGTTACCCCAATTTACCAGCGCTAGCTTTGACGGCCTGGCTGCTGAGACCTCCATCCTAAAGGAAGAGGGTCTTTCTGATTCTGTCCTTAAGACTTTGATCAGTGCCCGAAAGAGGTCTTCTTCTATCATCTACTATAGGACCTGGAAAGCCTATATCGCTTGGTGCGAGATGAGATCTTTTCCTTGTAGGGTATTTTCGGTCCCCAGGGTTCTGGAGTTTTTACAATCTGGGCTGGACTCTGGTCTTCAGCTAAGTACGTTGAAAGGGCAAGTTTCTGCCTTATCTATCTTTTTTCAGAAGCGTGTTGCGCTTAAGTCTTTAGTTAAAACCTTTTTCCAGGGGGTTACGCATGTGCGGCCTCCCAGGAAACCATTACTCCCGGTTTGGGATTTGAATTTGGTTCTTTCTGCTCTTCAGGCTCCTCCTTTTGAGCCTTTGCAAGGGATTGCTTTATCTACCCTGACTCAGAAGATTGTCTTCTTGGTAGCGATCACTTCGATCCGGCGTGTCTCGGAATTGGCGGCCTTGTCTATTCAGGCGCCCTACTTCGAGAAGCATCGGGATAAGGTGGTCTTTCGATTCAAGCCAGACTTTCTTCCTAAGGTTGTTTCTGCTTTTCATTTGAACCAAGATATTGTTCTTCCCTCCTTGTGTCCTAATCCTAAGAATGACAAAGAGAGGGTTTTGCATTGTTTGGATGTAGTACGCTGTGTTAAGTGCTACTTGGTTATCACGTCTCCTTTCCGTAGGACGGATTCCTTTTTTGTTGTGCCCCATGGGCCTAGGAAGGGTTTGGCACCAGCCAAATCTGCCATTAGCAAGTGGATACGTCAGGCCGTTACTGCGGCCTATTCTGCCAAGGGAAGAGTTCCCCCTTTTCGTATCACTGCTCATTCCACTCGCGCTGTTGGGGCGTCTTGGGCTTTTCAGCACCAAGCTTCTGTTGAACAGGTTTGTAAGGCCGCCACTTGGTCTTCTGTTCACACTTTTTCTAAATTTTACAAAGTTGATGTGCGGGCCTCAGCGGATGCTGTTTTCGGCCGCAAAGTTCTGCAGACTGCAGTCGTTTAAGTTATGCTTCACCTGGCCTTGAGTTGCCCAGCCCTTGTGGACACTGCTTTTGGATGTCCCATGAAGTAATGAATATTTAAGAAGTGAAGCGGGGTGTGTGGCACACCAAGAATAATACCATTTTGTGAGTACTCACCTGAAAAATGGATATTGTTGGTGTGCCACACACCCCGCTTCACACCCGCCCTTTTCGGTATTACCGAAGCCTTTATATGGTGAAGCCTTTTTTATATCAAATTTGATTTTGAGGTTACTGGTGGAATACTGGTACCTTGTATTACTGCTTTGTTGATTATACTGGTGATTGAAGGGAGGTACCAGGTATATATAGGCCGGAAGGTGGGGCTCGTTACAAGACTTCCTCTCTGCACTACGTCACCTGCAGGTGATTAACCCATGAAGTAATGAATATTTAAGAAGTGAAGCGGGGTGTGTGGCACACCAACAATATCCATTTTTCAGGTGAGTACTCACAAAATGGTATTTTTCATTTTTGCCCCCCCCCTTGCCATGGCTGCTCGCCGCTGTCTTCTCGTCTCTTCGTCAAGGGGGGCGGGCGGTGATATCTGTGGTGTTTTTTTTACGTTTTTGCGGTGTTTTTAGCGGCCTCGCCGCTTTGTACTGCGTTCCGCACCCCGAGCTGCATGTCTGGCTTTCTCCCTTCCTGACTGCAGCGTTGCTTCCTCCGATGTGTTGCCTTATCCAGTGGTCTGTGCCCGACCACTGCGATGTCTGTGATCCATGAGTCCCCCTTGGGGGGGGGGGGGGGTTATTGAATGGGGGGTATTTGCTGCGGGGTGCTCATGTGTCTTTTCACTCATGTCTTTCATGCGTGATACCCTTGGGTTGTGGTTTCTCCCAGGTCCACTCCTTCCTCCCCCCTTTTCCCCCCCTTCACTATTTCTGGGGGCATCCCGTGGGAGGGCATCCCGGGTGGCTTCTGTCTTAGCCTTTACCCACCGCTGGCCTATTGTGCCTGTGTAAATCACCAAATGGAGGCTTCTGGGGATAGCGTGATTGGGGGCCCTTCGGGGCAAGCCCGGCTGTGTTCCATGTGTGGTATATCCCCTGTAAGTAACAGTGTCATGGTCTCCGTGCGCTGAAAGTGTCCTTGGGCTCCAAGCTGGTTTGCCTGCTTCGCTTCCCAGCTCTGCGCCTCACTCGGCTTCACCTACTCCCCCGCTCCTGCAATTGGGCC
Source organism: Gastrophryne carolinensis (assembly GCA_027917425.1). NCBI lineage: Eukaryota > Metazoa > Chordata > Amphibia > Anura > Microhylidae > Gastrophryne > Gastrophryne carolinensis. The sequence goes on from CM051238.1 coordinate 44,648,690, forward strand.
CCAATGAGGGGGACATTAGCAGGGAGTCACGCTCTGAGGGTGGCCAACATTGAGAAGCAGCTTGCCAGGTCTGTTCCTAGGAAGGCCTCTGGTAAGAAGCGGCACCTGGATCCCAGATCCTCCCCTCTCTTACTTTGCTCTGATTTTGTGGTCTTTATCCTTACTGCTATGGATGATGTTGTGCGGCTGAGCGGTAGGGTCTCTGTCCTCTTGGTGGCTATGCGCCGCTCTGTCTGGTTGCGCCAATGGGCAGCTGACGCTGCGGCTAAAAAAGCTCTCACTGGTCTCCCCTTTGCGGGGCTGCGGCTTTTTGGGGAGCTTCGGAGAGATGTTTTAGCCAAGGATGGTAGGCTGCCTCAGCGTAGGAGGCAGTCTCGTCCCTTTCGGGGGTCCTCCTCCCCCCCTTCCTTTCGTACTCCCAGAGGAGGTCGTGGCTTCCTCTTCTCTAGTGGGCACAGAGATTCTTGGGGCCATGGCAGATCCCGTGGTCGTCCCGGTCTGTCCTGGAGTGCTAAGCCCAAACCCTCTCCCAAGCCTAGATTGTTCTATTTGCTCCAAAAAAAATCACCTGTATGCTATGGGGTATTTTTACAGGTGAGGTTCATATTTCCAATGATGTAAGAATAATTTTTGAGTGTTTAGAAACCACAGCACCCTATGGGGTATACTAAAGGTTTACAAATATTATAAAAAAGATCTTACAGTTTCCATTTGTGAACAGCAATCTTCAAGTCTGACCACAGATTCTCAATTGGATTCCTTTTTCTTATTTTTTTCCAGCTTTTTTTCCCCTGTCATTCCTTCTATTCCTTCTATACTATGTCATTACTCATATTATTTTTTTCTTTCACCATACTTGCAACTTTATCACTTTTTGGTGTATCATACCACATCGCAAAGAGCCATTAAGACTATCTATGCTATGGGGTATTTTTACAGGTGAGGTTCATATTTCCAATGACGTAAGGATAATTTTTCAGTGTGTGGAAACCACAGCACCATATGTTATATAATAAAGGTTTACAAATATTAAAAAAAAGATCTTTACCTAATTGGAAAAATGATTACAGAACCTGTAAAAATGCACTAATGCATCTGCAGGATCTTTTTGGAATTTTTTTGTTGCCTTTTTATGTGCGTGAATGTTAAGACCAACTGTGTTTTGCTACTTAGCAACCTGAAATTAAAATACAAATTGTTTTTTAAAGTTTACATAGTTTCATTTAAAGAACATAGCTACAAAGTCAGTACTTTGTAGAGCCTCCCTTTGTGGCAATTACAGCTGCCATTCCCTTTGAATTTGGAATTTTAGCCTATTCCTCAGGGCAAAACAGGTCAGGTCTTTCAAGTTAGAGTAGATTGTTTCCATTTGTTAACAGCAATCTTCAAGTCTGACCTCAGATTCTCAATTGGATTCCTTTTTCTTCTTTTTTCCAGCTTTTTTCCCATGTCATTCCTTCTATTCCTTCTATCCTATGTCATTACTCTTATTATTTTTTCTTTCACCATACATGCAACTTTATCACCATGTATGGCATATCATACCACAACGCAATGAGCGATTGAGACTATCACCCAGGGGCCTGCATAAACCTGGATCCGGCCTGCTTATTGGTGTTGGGGCCTTTCATACTAAAAGACCATGTTATATGTAGATTAAACACAGGTTCACTTCATTTCATTGAGCATGTGACTTCTAAAGGTAATTGGTTGCACTAGAAATGTTTAGAGTCTTCCTAGAAAAGGGGTCAGTACATATGCACATGCCAATTTTTAGTTTTTTATTTCTGAAAATTGTTTGTGGGGGGGGGGGGGGGAGTATTTTAGCAAGACATATGTGTTAGGATTGTGCCCCCAGGCCTGTTATGTACTTCAAGCTGTTCAAGCGGGAGTTGCTCTCCTGGCCTTGAGTAATGCACTTTAGTATAGTTTCTGCCTACAAATCTTAGAAGATGCCCCCCCCCCTTCTGCACTCCTAGGCTGATTTGCTTGGGGTCCACTTCAAACTCAATCCTAACCATTACATATAGGTTATAAGGAGGCAGACAGACACCCCATAACCTCAAATGTAATGGCTGGGCTATATGCATACCTCCCAACTTTTCGAGATGGAAAAGAGGAACACTTGGATTATTAAACTGGACCTTCACCTTCATTGAAAAGCCCAAACCCTTATACAACGATTCCCCAGCATCTAGAATTAATATATTTTAAGTTTTGAGTCACTTATTATTCTTTCCCCCACTGGCCTGCAACTCTGTTCAGGACTTTAGTACACGGGCGCCGCCATCTTGACTCAGAAGCATCACACTTACTGAGGAGAGGAGAGTGGGATAAAGTACGGGGGGGGCGGGTTATAGCTGTGGTTTGCTCAGAAGGAACAGAGCTGGGGTCAGGAAAAGGTCAGCAATCCCAGAATGCAGAGCAGCATAGTCAGAAGGCACTTTCTGTTTGCAGGCTGCCTGATGTTCCATGAGTTGCCATCTTGGATGTTTAAAAGCTCATAACATGCAGTAGATGCAGGTAGGATGATTTTTAATGTGAGCAATCTACATGTACAGGGTGTGGGAAACATAAAGGATAGACTCTTATTCAGGGTGAAGGTCCGCTTTAAGACACGCCCCTGGCCACACCCATGCAGGGGATGCTGCTGCCGGCCACATGTGCCTTGGGATCGCTGGTGAATTATCTATAACAGGCGGCGTTTCACATAGCAGGAAATCCTAAATAAGGATGCCCTATGGGCAGGTATTAATAACCCGACCAGGCTGGTAGAGGTCATCATCTACTAGAGGGAGAAACAACTGGGTTGCAGCCCCGTGCACTGTGCTGGATTAAGGCAGTGTGAGGGCAAGTAAACAATGATCAAAACAAAAGTGAGGTACACGGTTACTTTAATGTTTTCTTTCTTCTCTACCCCTTGTTGCTCTTTCTCTCTTTTTTCGGTCATCAGATCAGATTTATTCTGGCACCTCTTTTTTCCCTATATCCAGTCCAGGTCGTCCCAAGTGATGACATGTGGGTAGTTCGCCCCTAGGGGGCACTGACTGCAAGATCAAAGATATAGCTCATCCTGGCCCCCTATAAATGCAGCTGTCCCTTTATCATTCTCCAGTTGTTCATCTTGCAGTCTTGGCTGCAGAAGATCATTTGACACTCTCTCAGAGAATGGCAGCAGAGCGGGGCCACCTAGCCCGTCGGCCGCTGCGGACCCTATTCCCACGGATCTCTCCTGACCCACTCCTTGCCTCCCAGCCTCTGGCTGCTACGGGATTGTGACGGTAGGGTGAACCCCGGGGTCTGTTGGCGTTCGGCAGAGCTTGGCTCTGGGTCGCAGACCCTATACTAAAGGGTAGTTGGCCACAGGCTTATGGTGAGCCTGAGGGGGAACCACTTATTCTTGTTGATTGTATTGTGTTGTGCTGTGCTGTGTGTATTGGACTTTTGATGGTGTTTTACTACTTTGGCTCCTCGCTGGCTCAACATGGATGCATCTTGCCTTTTTACTCACCTCCCTTGTCATTCGCCTAGGCTACAGGGTCGCTGCACCCTGCGGGCCTGACGCATCGCCGCGGTGCGGCGCTGTCTGTGACGGGGGGGGGGGGAGTCATTTCGTCGCTACAGGCGCGGTGGGCCTCGGGTGCCACTGCAGCCATTATAGCAGCCTGGGCTGTGCTGAAAGGGGCGGGCGCCTTCTCTACACGCGCCGCCGGGGGGAGAGGAGCTTGGCGCCGACTCACGCCGCCGTCATGACGGCGCCGCACTCCCCTCGAGGATCCTTCTAGATTCTGTCCTGCGCACTGCTGCTGCTGGGGCCTGCAGGGACGCTACGGAGCCTGGTCTGTCCTGCTGCTGCTGCTACTGGGGGATCATGCTCGTGCTCGGAGGCTGCGCTGTCCCTCTGTCGGTGTCGTGAGTACCTATTTTTTTCTGGCTGTATTTATGACCATTTGCATATTGCTTATTCTGATATGGTCCTTTCTCCCCCTCTCATGTATAGGTTGTGGGCTTGAGGTTGAGGGTTGTGGTTCCTCCTGGTCCCCCTTTTTATTAAGCGGGTTCGCTTTATAGGTTTGGGCCATTAGTGTCTTGTAACCTTACAGATTTTTAATCACCATAATTGAGGCATCAGGTGATAGTGAGCTGGGGGCCCCATTTGGGCAGGAAAGGCTCTGCCCCTTGTGCAGTAGGAATTCTCTGGGGGCGGATTCAGCCCTGTTTGTACCACTTGCGCCAGAGGCATTATTTTGGACCAGAACGGGTGGGCGTCCCTGCCCCTAGCCCTGCGCTGCTGGTGGCCTCTCCGGAACCTCCGCTCTTGCACTCAGCCCCCAGTGAGGAGGGAGCCAGCAGGGGGTCGCATGCAGACTTGGCGCATAGGCTGGCCAATCTCAATAGACAGATCTCGCAGATGGCTCCTAAGATGGCCACGAGTAAGAAGCGGCACCTCAAGCCCGTTTACTCAGATGATGTCGATCTCTTGATGGTCTGGGCTCTGTGGAGGAAGGTGAGTTGCCAGAGGATTCACGCTCCACGGTGGATTATTCTGCTAGCGATGACAGTATGTCTGGTTCTTCCTCGACAAGGATGCGTGGCTTCCAGATGATACAGAGAAGTTGCTTGCCTCAGTGTTTAATACACTACACATTGTCCCTCCCAGAGCGGCTAAGAGGAAGCAGGGTGATTTGTTTAGGCCCGAAGACCCAGGCTCTGGGTGATCCCGGAGCAGGCCCATTTTTCAAACATGATTTTCAGGGAATAGGAGAGGCCTAACAAGTTACCGTCGGTTCCTAAGGGCCTGGATAGATGGTATCCCTTCCCTGATGAGCTGGTTTGGCTATGGTCTCGCCGGCCCAAAGTGGATCCTCCCGTGTCGGGGTTGTCCAACACTACAGTTATGCCCTCACCTGATACTGCTTCCTTACTTGACCCTGCTGGATCAGCTGGGCTGCCATGCGTTCACCTTTGCTGGTGCCCTTTTCTGCCCTGTGTGCGCCTCAGCGATTATCTCCCTAGCCATCAGAAAGAAGGTGAGACACCTTGTGGATAGAGCTAAGGCTCACAAGCGGGCGGAGATGTATAAAGAACTCAAGGCCTGCTTGGATTTCATTGGCTTTGTTACTACTGCCATGGACGATGTGGTCAGGCTCGGTGCCAGGATTTCGGCCCTGCTTGTGGCTCTCCGCCACTCACTCTGGCTGCGGCAATGGTCGGCTGATGCGGCTGCCAAGAAGTCGCTTACAACTATCCCCTTTGTGGGGAACAGGTTGTTTGGGAAGTGCCTGGACCTTTTGGTCAAGTATGGTAGACCCCCTCAGAGACAGAAGCCTGCTTCGGAATCCCTCTGCCTATCATTCCTTTCGAGGAGGAAGAGGCTCTTCGTTTCCAGGTGGCCACAGAGATACCTGGGGTAGAGGCAGGTCCCGCGGCCGACCCAATCCCTCCTGGGGAGCTAAATCCAAGCCCCCTGCCAAGTCCCCTCACACTTCCGCATGAGGGGAGGGCTTCTGCTGTTTGCTCAGATCTGGAGGCGGCACGTCTCGGATCGGTGGATTCAGGAGGTAGTGTCCTCCGGTTATAAGATAAAGCAGGCAGTCAGGGCGCCCAGAAAATTTCTTCGTTCACGGATATCCCGAAACCCACTAAAGGCCCAGGGCTTGGGAATGGCCGTGCAACACCTCCTGCGGTTAGGTGTGATTTGTCCTGTATAGCGGCAGGAACAGGGTCAGGGTTTTTACTCCAACCTGTTCAAAGTTCTCAAGAAGGACGGAACGTTAAGACCAATCCTGGACCTGGAGGGTCTCAACAGGTTTGTAAGAGTCAGACATTTCCGCATGGAAACCTTACGGTCGGCGGTGAGATCGCTTCGGCCCGGCGACTTCATGGCCACGGTGGACATCAGGGATGCTTATCTGCACATCCCGATTTTCCAGGGGCATCAGAAGTTCCTGAAGTTTGCTCTGGAGGATCAGCATTACCAGTTTGTGGCACTTCCATTCGGGATATCCTCAGCCCCCCGTGTCTTCACCAAGGTGCTGGCGGGCATCATGGCTATCCTGAGGAACCAGGGCATTCATGTGCTGCCCTATCTGGACGACTTGCTGATTGCGGCCCAGTCCCTTCAGCAGGCCGAGAGCGATACTCGGACGGTGTTGTCAACCCTGGAGGCCTTCGGCTGGGTAATTAATTACCCAAAGTCATTTGTCACTCCCTCAACAGTGAGATCCTTCCTGGGAATGACGAAAGACACCGCTCAGGTCAAGGTTTTTCTGCCACAGCAGAAGGTTTTTGGGTCTCCAGACTCAAGTGCAGGCCTTGCTGTCTTGTCAACGGCCGTCAATACGTCTGGGGATGAGATTGGTGGGCCTAATAGTGTCATGCTTCAAGGCAGTGCCCTTGGCCCAATTTCACATGAGACCTCTACAACTGAACCTGCTGACTGGTTGGAATCAGATGCAGGAATCTCTGGAACAAGAATTTTCGCTGTCCCCCCGGCCAGGCAGTCCCTCTTGTGGTGGTTGGACTCCCGGAACCTGCTGGTGGGCAAGTCCTTTCTGACTCCCCATTGGGAGATAGTTACCATGGATGCCAGTCTGACAGACTGGGGAGGCGTTTGGCAGACTCAGAAGATCCAGGGTCAGTGGGGTCCGCAGGAGAACCGCTTACCCATAAATCTCTTGGAGCTGAGAGCAATCCGGTTGGTGCTTCTTTTCTTGACTTCCCATTTAAGGGGTCGTACGATCCAGGTTCGCTCGGACAATCAGATGGCTGTCGCCTATATCAATCACCAGGGTGGGACTCAGAGCAAGAGAGCCCTCAAGGAGGTGACCCAGATTCTGACTTGGGCAGAGGAGAATGTTCCCTGCATCTCGGCGGGTAGAAAACCTGGAGGCAGACTCCCTGAGCAGGAGCGCCTCGCGCCTGGGGGAATGGTCTCTCAGCAGCAAGACCTTTCATGCTCTGTGTCTCCGCTGGGGTCAGCCGGACGTGGACCTGTTTGCGCCCAGACACAATCACAAGCTTCCAAGGTTTTTCTCCCTTTCAAGAGATCCTCTGGTCATTGCCACAGACGCTCTGGTGATTCCTTGGATGGAGTTCAAATTTCTTTACGCATTGCCTCCGTTTCCACTCTTGGACACTTACTGCGCAAGATAGCCCAGGAAGGGGTACCAACTATCCTGGTGGCTCCTCGTTGGCCAAGAAGGAGTTGGTTTGCGCACATAGTTCAGATGTCAGTAGATCGCTACATCATGCCCGACGACCCAGGGCTTCTCAAACAGGGGTTGCTGCGGCACCCCAATTTACGGACGCTGGCTTTGACGGCCTGGCTATTGAAACCTCAATCCTGACGGAAAAGGGGCTGTCGCCCACGGTTGTGCATACCATGATTCAGGCATGGAAGAAGTCTTCTTCCATGATATACTACAAAGTTTGGCACACTTGTATTGCTTGGTGCGAGACCAAGAGTCTCCCTTGCCACACATTTTCTATTTCTAGGATTCTGGAGTTTTTGCAACACGGCTTAGACTTGGGTCTCCAGCTGAGCACCCTCAAGGGTCAGGTCTCGGCTTTAGCCATCTTTTTCCAGAGATCCATTGCCAACCATAGGTTGATCAAGACTTTTTTTAGGGAGTCACCCATGTCCGTCCACCGCGTAAGTCAGTATTACCGGTGTGTGACTTGAATTTAGTACTTTCTGTTCTTCAGGGTCCTCCCTTTGTTTATTTTTACTCTCAAAGTGGTCTTTTTGGTAGCGATCACCTCAGTGCGTCGTGTATCAGAGCTGGCCGCGCTTTGTATGAAACCTCCCTATTTTGGGCGGCATAGGGAAAAGGTGTTTTTTCGCTTTAACCCTTCTAGTGCCAGCTACGTGACTCTCACGTAGCTGCCTCTCCAACCGTTAAGTGCCAGCTATGTGAGAGTCACGTAGCTGATTTTAGAGGCCCATAAAACAAAAAGTAAAAAACATACAGACTTACCTTACCCCTCATTTGAAAGGGCCAGCGATTCTGTACAATAATCTGCTGTTAGATTTCCGCCCCCAGGCCTCTGATCTTCAGGAGGGGGCCGGGAATAGGCCCCCCCCACACCGGCGCCGACATCTGAAAAAAAAAAAAAACAGTAAATGACATTTACTCACCTGGCAGCGCGATGGCTCTCCCCGGGTCTTCTCTTCACCAGGGGGGGGGGGGGCTCCGATCCCCCCCCCCTGGGCTTTCCACGCTGCTTGTGAGGGCCCACAGAACGGGCCCCTAGCCCGCCCCTAACTCCGCCCACTTGATGACGTCACCCCGCTCCTCGGGTTACTGGCACCCGGGCTCCGATCTGTCAGTTGTCAGCAGCGATCGGAGCAGGGAGGGTGGCAGGCAGGGTGGCTCTGATCTGCCACCCTCCCTGCTCTGATCACTACCGACAACTGTCATCTGCAGCAGCGTGGGACACTGGATGGGAGGTAAGTACAAGTGAAAATAGAATAATAAAGAACTTGTCTGGTGTCTTTTTTTTAACTTAACCCTTTGTGAACTGGTAAGGGGTCCATGAGACCCCTTATACCAGTTCACAAGGCTCTGGGTATGGCAGGTCACCTGCGGCAAGCGGGTGACTTGCCATAACCCCCAGCCCCCCATTACCTGCCTCCCCAACGGCCAGGGGGGGCAGAAGGGCCCGGGCCACGTGGCTATGTGGGCTAGTAGCCTGCAGGGCCAGGGGCCACCAACGCTGGCCCCTGCGCCCTGTTCTACAAGCCCCCATAGCTGGTCCGGGTCAGTAATGCTGGGTAAGGGGGACCCTATGTCATTTTTGGGGGGGATTTTAAGGGTTTTTAACCCTTAGAATTCCAAAAAATAAATGAGGTCCCTCCCCCCTGGGAGGGGGAACCCTATGTCATTTTTTTTTTTTTATTAACCCCTTACAACTATGCAATCATATTGCATAGTTGTATCCTATCTGGAATCTCCTAAACTGCTGTTTCAGGAAAGGGGGTATACCTATACATATGTGGTACCATTGTAACCGGGAGAAATAGGGCTTTCACACGCAATAATATTTTATTAACAAACGTACATTTTTTATTACAAAAAAAACACTACAAATTGTAAAAAATTGGTTTTTTTCATTTTTTTGCACATATTTCACCCAAAAGTATTGAGAATACACTAAAAAAAGGCCAAACAAGACATTTCATGTTGAAGCCCAGACTCTGCTGAAAAAAACAATATATAATTTTCATGGAAATCCCTTCAAAAATCAAGGTTGCACACGTGTAGTGCAAAAACGTGAAAAGTCGTCTGGCAACAGATTGTGACAAAAAATCTCGGTAGGCCGGCACTCAAAGGGTTAAACCTGATTTTTTTGCCTAAAGTCGTTTCTCCCTTTCACCTTAATGAGGAAGTCGTCTTACCTTCTTTGTGTCCAGCACCGGCTAATTTCAAAGAACGGGCCCTTCATGCCTTGGATGTGGTCAGGGCCATAAAGTATTACCTGGCTGCGACTGAATCCTTCAGGAAATCAGATTTGCTCTTTGTCCTAACAGAAGGCTCTAGGAAAGGTTTGCCACCAGCCAAGTCCACTCTCAGTAAGTAGATTAGACAGGCGGTGGTATAATTCTGCAAGGGGGAAGGAACCCCCTTTTCGGATCACAGCTCATTCTACCAGAGCGATTGGTGCCTCTTGGGCTTTTCAGCACCAGGCATCGGTTGAACAAGTTTGTAAGGCCGCCACTTGGTCTTCAGTTCATACTTTTACAAAGTTTTACAAGGTGGATGTCAGGGCCTCAGCTGACGCTGTTTTCGGCTGAAAGGTGCTTCAGGCGGTAGTGAAATGAATTACATGCTGTTCTGCACTGGGGATCCCGACCAAATGGACACTGCTTTTTGATGTCCCACATGTCATCACTTGGGATGACCTGGACTGGATATAGGGAAAAATACAATTCTGTGAAACTCACCTGTAGAATTGTTTTTGGATATATCCAGTCCAGGTCGTCCCACCCTGCCCTTGGGTTCATTGGTGATCACCATTTTTTATTCATTGGACATTGTTTTCATCAGTCTTGTTAGAGAGAGTACAAGCTGAAGCTATGTGAAGTAACATGGTTTCTTTGGCCTCCCGGCCTGTCCTCTTCTTTGTCTACTGCTTTTTAAGAGGGATAGAGGGATACCTGCCTTTATAGGGGGCCGGGAGGAGCTACATCTTTGATCTTGCAGTCGGCGCCCCCTAGGGGCGAACTACCCACATGTCTAACTTATGACGACCTGGACTGGATATATCCAAAAACAATTCTACAAGTGAGTTTCACAGAATTGTATTTTCTTCCATTCCATCACACTCAGACAAAGACAGAATGAAAGTATAAGATGAAGGAATTAGGGGAAAAGAAGGAGGGATGGGGTTAACGATAAAGGGAGATAAATGAAAGTAGATGGACACTGTAAAAAATGGATGAAGCCTGGAGAGGAGAGAAAGGAAGAGGAGACGTGAAAAAGGAAATACGATGAAGGGAATGTGGGAAAGTGAAAAAGATGGAGGAATGAGTAAAAGAGAGAAAGATGATGGGGAGGTGAAAAAAAGATGGAGGAAATATGAAAAAGAGAAAGATAGAGGGAATGTGAAAAAGAGAGAGGGAATGTGAAAGAGAGAAAGATGGCGGGGATGTGAAATAGAAAGACTGATGGATGTGAAAAGGATAAAGATGTGAAATTAATGTGAAAAATATACAAAGGAGGGGTGGCAGTTGCTCATACCAATGTATAACTAACGTGGGGGGGGTGCATATGAGAAGGGCAATTCGAATGCACAAGTCTTAAAGGGGCCACAGGACTCAGCCCTGTTAGCTTTCAACCAGTCCTGCAATATGTCTCTAAATCTGGTTAAAAATAAAGGTCTCTGTTGGCACACATCTGCAGAAGTATGCTAAAGCTGCACCACCAAACTCCAAGGTGCCTGTGCCGCTGCAGTCCTAACTGTAATCTATGAGAGCCCCTATTGGGACATACAATGCGATGGATAAATTGGGAGCAGCTTAGCTGAGGTTGCCCTATAACCTCGAGTGCAGCACATGGGGAGAAAGGGTCAAAAGCCTTGCAGGACAGATCCAGACCCCCCACCCCATGTGCTTGCAGGGGTGGCAGCTGCTCAGACCAATTTATAACTAGCCTGGGAGGTGCACGTGGACAGGGCAATTCGGTCTTAAAGGGGCCACAACACTAAAGCCTGGTAGCTCGCAACAATCCTATAATCTGTCTCTAAATCTGGTTAAAAACAAAGGACTTGGTTGGCACACATCTACAGATGTATTCTAAAACTGCACCACCAAATGCGAAGGTGCCTCTGTGTAGGTGCAATCCTAACTCCAATCTCTGAGAGTCCCCATTGAGAAATACACAGAGTGATCTTGGCGTTCGGTGGTGCAGCTTTAGCATACTTCTGCAGATGTGTGCAAACCGAGTCCTATGTTTTTAATCAGTTTTAGAGACAGATTATAGAATTGGTTGCGAGCTAACATTGATGTAACCAAACTGGATGCCCCACTGTGTGAAACCCCCCAGATCGAGAGTGCAGCTGCAGTACCAGCAGTCCGTGTGCTCCTGCTCAGAATGGCTGTAGGCGGGAATACGCTCAATGCCCAAAGATGTGGAGATGCTGCTGTTTACAGGTAAGTGTTACAGGGCCCCTGGGGGTATTTCACACATCGGGGGCATCCCAATCTGGGCCATGTCTCAAGGGTTTTGTTCCACTTTACATCTGTAAAAATAATTGCTCTAATACTTATGTAAAGCATCCTCCAAATCTGATTGCCGAACCAAGCTACAAGCAAGGTGTTATTTTCAGCATTTTCAATAATGTAGTTTTACAGGTATAACTTGTTTGATGTATCTGCAGGTATTTGACTTTGAGATCCAAGCTGAAGAAATGAAATCTCTTGATGCACTGAACAAAAATCAGCGTTACGATTCACTAGCCATGTGAGTATAGCTGCCTTGGGTAATCTAGTGCAGGTGATGTCAATACTGCCTTCTTAGACAGAACCAGAGTCCTGTCTGTAGACGTGTGCATTGGCCACGTGATAAGCAAGGGGAGAAGGGATGATATGCATGTGCTGGTATTAGCACATGGACACAGTTGTAAAATAGTGCTCTGAAGCACAATTGAATGCCTAATATAACAGTTTGTGGCCCCAGCAACCACAAGGAAGACCCACAGCGGCACCACCCATCCAGTCATTTCACTGATCAAACATTTTTATCATATCATAATCATGGATTTATTAAAAAGACAAAGACTTACAACAATTATCTAAAAACATTCCTAACAGTAGGGGCCAAAAAAATGCCATACCACAGCCAATGAAGTATCTTTACAAAATAAATACAAAGTATTCAGAAAACCATCTCATGTATGAACAGTGCATGTAAAAACAGTTTGTCCAAACACCTATGCGTACCTAAAGTGCTGATATAAAGTGCAAATGCCTAATACAGAAAGAGAAACACTTTAAAGTGCCCAAGAAAATTCAACATAAAAGAGTATCACCCTGAAATCTCCACTGGAGCCTGGTGTTCCTTTACCCACACGTTCCATAGGACAAGCCCACTTCCTCAAGGTGCCAGGAAAGAGCAGGCTTTTTCCTGTGGTTGCTGGGGCCACAAACTGGTTTATTGTTTCAAATTGGCTATTTGCTTAGGGCTTCCCACATTGGCACACCCCTTTTGAATTGTGTGTTTTTGATACTTGGGGTGGTGCAGGGTGTTTTTTTCTTGTCCTTTTGAATAGAGTAACAAATGAATGCCTATTCATGTTATCATACACTTAGTATGGCATATAAAAGGAGTGCCCTCACAGAAGATCATTGTTGTATTATTCGCTCAGCCAATCGGGTGAGAGTGAGTGTGCCGTGGGAGCGGAAGGAAGGAGTGAAACGGGGCGACTTGGGGGGGGGGCACACAGCGGACCCAATTTGGGATGCCGCTGCAGAGGGGAACAACACACAGGAAAGTGAAATTCATGTGTGTCAAGCCAGCATTTGTCCTTCACACATGGGCTATTTACTGTGATAGAAGCCCTGTTATAGTTTCAGTCCTTATGTCTTGCAATGGACTACAGAATCTGAAAAAGAGCAATAGAAAGGGTTTAAAATGCTGAAAAAAAGCATCAGAGAAGGGGTGCAGAAAAACATTGTGGTTGCATGGCCTGGGGCTCTTTCTGCAAGCAGTGTTGCAGAAGAGACTTTGGACCACATGACTGCCAGCTGCCAATAACAAGGCTGATTTTACCAGGCAAAGTGAAACTAAAGTTTGCAGGGTGAAGGGTATGCATGGGGAACACCATCAATCTTGACGGCTACTCCCCATGCTTAGTGTTTTTGTGACCAACACCCATATTCTTGGATTGGCCAGCCAAAAATCAAAAACTGTACTACTCAACTTTTGTCCAGCGCAGCTCCACCTGCCGGACCCGCTGAACTGCAAATTTCCTGACGGTCCGAGATGGCTGTGATGAACAAGTCAGGTATACATCCTTCAGCAGATCCACTTATGTGGGTTGTGTGTGCTGTAGAGCGTATACCTCACAAGTTCACAGCCGCCATCTTGGATCAGAATGGACAGATAGCTGGTGGAGCTATGCTGGAAAAAAGGTGCGTTGCACAGTTTTTATGATTTAGGCTGGCCAATATTTTTAAAAATGGGTGTTGGTCTACTTTAAAGTGGCAGTATAGGCACTGAATGGTGGTCACATGATTGGCTGCAATTTGTTGCCAAATAGGTGAATGAGGAAGTGATGACTTTACTATAGTGACATGCTTCTTTGGATTGAAGGGGGTCAGTGTAAAAAATGCCACAAACATTTTCTGTTCAAAGTTTTGCACATTATGATTTTTTTTTTTTTTTTTTAGGTGGGAGGACCATCCACAATACCCCTTCCATGATGAATATTAATATAAAACCTGGTCGGATTAAAGAAGAGCTTGTAGTTTATACCCAGCTTAAGGGTTTCACAGTAAGGCCCCCTTCACATTGTGCGCTGCCACCACATTTGTGGTGGCAGTGCGCAAACACAGTTTGCAGTGTGCTGCGCTTTGCCTTTGGAGTGGTGCGGTGCGGGGGCGGTACAACAGGCTGCCCTGCACTGCACTGTTTCCTGCCCCTAATGGTACAATACATGCGCTTTACCTGAGGTGCCCATAGACTTCTATGGGACATGTTGCAGTTGTGCTGCAGGCAAAAAGCTACATGAAGCACACTGATCGGAAAGGGTCCATGTATTTTTTTTTGCAAAATACTTTTTATTAAAGAGAATAACAATTTTACATAAAACAGTTGTTTTTGTACATTTTGTACCTTACTTGCAACTTACACCTAGCGCTCTTGGAGCTATACAAACAGGGCTGGATTAAGTGTGGTGGAGGCCCCTGGGCATTAAATCTGATGAAGGACCCAGATAGTATTTATTTTCCTTTAATAAAATACTCCAACTGAGTAACTGATTGGTGGTTGTATGGCACCTGCCTACTTTCTGGAACATCAGAGAGTCCCTTGTGCCATCCTTGAGAGGTTGCGTGCTGCATTGCTATTCTGGGCGTGGGGTAGTGTAGCGTGCTGCTCCAGCAAAAATAGTTCCATGCAATATGTGCAGTGAGCGACAGCTCTGCACCCACCCATCACTGCAGCGTTGCTGACAGCAACTTTGTTGCTCTAGATTCTCCGTCCTGTCCTGTGGTGGCTTTGGCTGCAGGTTGGCAAAAACAAAAAAAGGCTTGCCCAGGCGCGGGGGGCCCCACTGCCACTGGTGGTTTCATTGCTGGCCCTGCGGCCCGTCAGACCTTGCCCAGACCATAATCCAAAGGTTGGTGGAGGCTCCCTTTGCAGGGCAAGTGGTGGAAGCCCTGGGGTGCTCGCCCCTCATAATCCAGCCCTATATATAAACATGGTATGAAGAGTCCAGACACAAACACCAGTATAATTACATAAGAAGGACCTTCATTCTAACTCATAGCTATTCTAATTAAAGAGGCCCGAGTCAAGCTTACAAAAAGGATGGGCCTGCTATCTACACCCGGGAATGTAACATTTGCAGAAAGAAAGGATAAGAAAGATATAAAGTAAGAGCAGAAAAAAAGGAAAGTAGGTTCCACGCCTCCCTCTAACCACCACCTATAGTGGTTTACTCATTAAATTGTCAAAAACTCAAAATCAAAATTTCTAGGATGGAAATGAGAAATCCAGCCCTCCCATATCGCTAAAAAGGGAGCAAAGTTGCCTTGCATAGACGCTGACATTTTTTTGAAAAACTTTGTCTTATTTATGCGCGGGACAAGGTTCCCGACCTGTGGGGTGTGCAGATGGCGCGGCCGCACAGGGCACCGTCTGTCTCGGATCTCTCAGCAGAGAAATCCCCTGACTGACCAGTAATTCAGGCTGCGAGACCAAGGCAGATATGTGGCACACCGTGTTTAATGGTGATAAACAGTGATAAGTAAACAGAGCACAATCCAACCAAGGCTGCTGTACAGATTTACAAGTGGACATATACACATACATGTACTGAGGTAACTATACAAGAATACAGGTAATCAAAGCTACGGCTGCTATACAGAAATATAGGTAAACCCGGAAAACATAAACATGCTCTGGTTGTGCATATACAAAGTGGAGTAAGGAAACACACGCATAAGGATCCAGTGAAAGTCCAAAGGCAGATACATGTCTGAGACAGGGAAAGCAAAACACAGAGGCTGAGGCAGGGGTTCAGGGTGTCAAGGTTCAAGATTCAAAGTTCAGAGTCTAGGTCCAGGAAGACAATACAATGCTGATCCAGTGGCTGAAAGGACGAAACGGCTTATAAAAGCCAGGAAGTGACACAGGTTTTGACTGATTACCAGCACCTCTGCAGGAGAGGGCCAACTGCTGGCGGAGCAGCATATAGCAGAGGAAAAACAAGGAAGTGGAGACAGGCAAGGTCTATACAGGGCAAAAGCAGGCTTCCATATTGTGGAGGAACTCCAGACCTGACACCCTAAACTTTTTAATTAAACAAGACGTAGTCAGTAGCCAGGCTAGGGACAGATCCATGTTAGACTATATAGAGGAATAAATGGAAATGCCTTAATAAACAAGAGTTTTGTTTTGCTTTATTTTGACTGGTCAACCGGCCATTTCTCTCTGATATGCTATTATTCATGCACTTTATTTTATACTCTGTCTGTAACTACATTGCACTGTCCCAGACCTCAATCCGTTTTGTAAAAGTATTAGGATCATTGGAGATGCAGAGAAAAGATGAGGAGAAACAGTGGGTGTGGCAACAGCAATGTGTTGTACACTGTGTGCTTTAAATATATAACAGTAAAAAAATAAGTGCATTGTTGTGCCTCTAGTTATTACTGCCAGCACAAAGTGTGATAAAAAAAAAGAGGGTGAGAGATGCTGCAGGCTAACAGCATCTCCAGCCTGCCAGCACATAGTGTGACCAGAGAGGAGGGCGGTGTTTCATAGCTGCTGAGAGAGGCAGCCAATTAGGACATCTGAGGAGGGAGTGGGGGATGTTTCTGTTCCTGGTCCACTGAAGGTTGTTTCAAGGACCAGGTCAGCGTGGTGGGGATTGAAAGCTGAGTGAGGACGCGATTTCCTCACTAAGGAGACTGACAGAGGAGGAACCACAGCACTCTAGCCACTCAATGAAAAGTAAGCTACTGATATATATTTTTTAGCTTTTGACTTGCCAATCACTTTCATTTGCTCATTGTAAAACACATATATGACTGATGGCAAAGAGGAAGCGATTTGGACGTTAAAATAATAAAACAGCTCACCTGAACAACTAAATGCTCTGCATGGCAGCCGTAGATTTTAGGGAAAGTTGGACTAGATTGAAAGACCAGTACAATCACACTGCTTTATGGGATTGGTTGACTGACCTGTCCCTCAAATTGGGCTTGGCTTAAGGGGAGGGAGGGGTGGATGGAGTTACAATATGCTTGGATTTCCTGGCGGGACATGGCTTTTACGTTCTCAATGGCTGGTCCATGTACAGAAATTTTAAAGCCGAAGTCTATTTATTTCAACCACCCCGCCTTCTTTCCCTGACAAATGAAAAAAAAAACTACTTGGGAATCCATTCACCCCGCATTCTTCTCCTGGGTGCCGCCATCTTGGGTCCGCTGCACAGCATGGTATCGTCCACTCTGTGCATGGCCCTGCCTACCCATTCACTTTTGCACCCCCTTTGTAGCTTTTTTTTGTAACCCCCTCTCCCCAGTTACTTCAGGGTCTCTTGCATAAATCAGGCCTTTAAAGTGGACCAAAACCCAGCTTGATCGGCCCAGGAATCTATGAGAACCAGAACCGATCGATCTCTAGCAGGGAGCCTGCCCACGCCAGGCATTTGTGAATGGCCGACGCGGGCACGCTCCATGTTAGAGGGAAGCGGAGGATGCGGCCATCAGAGCCGCTGCTAGACGCACTGTAGGACCTGGAAGAGGTGAGCTGGTCTCGGCATCCTGGGGGGTTTCACACAGCGGGGCACCACAGATCGATTGCCCCTGGGGAAAGGACCAAAATCCAGGATAGTCAAAATCCTGGGTTTTGATCCACCTTAAAATCCTCTCTCTTTTGATTCACATGTTTTTTATGAGATTTTTTTTATATTGAATCAAGGTATTGAATAAAGGCTCTGAACAACTGGATTGGGTTTCCACTGTATTTCTTAAGGAAAAAAATTACCCAATTATAAAAATTCATACAAATATGCTGGATGGTGTGAGACCAGCATCAAATATCCTGCTAGGTTTTTTCTTAATAGAAGAGGAAATCTGTCATACTCAAGCCTAACACCCTTGGGTTTTATTACTGCCAGGAGAAGAAAACCATAAGCTTGGTGAGAGTTTTATTCAGTTTGGATGTAAAAGTGACTCTCATTAGCCGATGGGTTTATATGGTTTTGTAATATATGTATAATACACAATTTTGTGATACACCTCGTTTAAATTAATTTGAGAGAGAAATAATTTGTTTTAGTAAATTATTATTTTCCTTATCTTTCACTATAATGCACACACACACACACTAAAGAAACATTCATATAAGGGCTGAGTGATAAATTGGGTGGGTGATGAAAATTGTGTGCACAAAACAAGAAAAAGCTATACAGGGCTTTTGGAATGCCTTTCTTTGGTTTCTCCTTATACATATATATGTTAATACTGTGTACACAATCTGGCTACCAGTCTGTTGTGACCTTTGAACATGCTTTACTGGTGTGTAAACTCATAACCTGAAATTTCACAACAGCTCATGTAAAGAAAAAGAAACTTTGACCATGTGATAAATTATGTAACAATTAATAGTATTTGTATAGATCAATGTGTGCAGATAGTTCTATTTGCGTAAATCACGGTAACACATTACATTTCATTGCGTTTGTAGCACTTTGATTTATATCCAAAACCCGCCCTACATTGGAAGGCAACATATGCAAAAATGTACAATGGTGCCCCTCCTCCCTGGGACAATGGACACCCCAAAAGATATATCCGGCATAGAGGCAGAAAACACTAGACAAATGGTGCATGCTTTTGTATTGCCCAAGCATCTAATAT
Organism: Gastrophryne carolinensis; assembly: GCA_027917425.1. NCBI lineage: Eukaryota > Metazoa > Chordata > Amphibia > Anura > Microhylidae > Gastrophryne > Gastrophryne carolinensis. The sequence goes on from CM051238.1 coordinate 44,667,282, forward strand.
TGACCGCAGAGGCCAGTGGGGTTTGCCGGGCGGGCATATGTGAACCCTATTGGTTGCTGGGGGAGCTTTTACGACTCCACTGTCTGCATCCACAACCAATAGGCCTTCAGGATGACAAGTTTTCTTTTACCTGATTTTAGGTTTCACATGGCTTATTGGGAGAATGGCATCCCAACCCAGGATGCCCAGGGGTTGGCTATTAAAGCAAGCTGCAAATCGTTTTTGACTAGAGCTTCATTTAATTATTCAATTATGAGCTCCAATTTATTGGAAAGGCTCTTTTCAGCTGACCAATTTTTTTCAATTAAAGCGTTTCTCTACCTCAATACACTCTCCTCTGCATCTGATTTTCCAATGGTGTAGAGATGTTATCAATAGAGATGAGCGAACCGATTCGGACGAACCCGAATTCGTTCCGAATTTCATGAAATATTCGATTCTGAACGAATCAGAATTTCTCCGCAATTCGATCGCTCTTTTTTTTTTCGAATTTTTTCTTTAAACTCCATTTACTGCAATTACAGACATTCTAAAATGGTGGATCCACATGTCTGGACATATCCCCTGGGGCAAGGTATCATGGGAAGGTCACATGCAGCCTATCAGCAGCCAGGCACCCCGGTGATGTCACAGCACTATATAAGCGGCGGCAGTGGCGTAGCGACCCGGGGGCGGGGGGGGCGGACCGCCCCGGGTGACACCAGACCTAGAGGGTGACACCGCACACCCAGGGCCGGCCCTACCATCATAGCTGCAGTCTCATTGGCTGCTGCAGTGCAATCAGCGCCTGTGTGCCCGCCGGTTCCTGGGGGCGGGGCTATGGGGCAAACGTACTGGAGTAACCCCGATCACACCACTCTTCGGGTGAGGATGACAAGCAGGGGGCGGGGCTTGCGTGAATGAAGGCAGGCCGGGGCGGGGAAGTAACCTGCGCCGAGCGTTGCTTGTAGCATCCTGAGCCGGTGATTCGTGATCGGCCAGCCATTGGCCAGTAAGTTGCTGCGGAACGCTGTCACTGAGCTGCAAGCTGTCAGGTGAGCGGGCTGGGGATGAATGGCTGGAGGAGGTGCTGTGTGCTCGCTGCTGACAGCGCTGGGTGCCCCCTCTCCGGCTGGCCTAAAGGTGTGTGATCTGTCACTCTGCATGCCTTAGTTACACGACCACCATTGCTCCTTATACATTAGTAGTCAGGGATTATCGCTGTTATTCTAAGCTTCCCCATCACGATGTGTCACCGACACGCCCCGATCTGCATCATCCACCCGGGATGCTCCCGATCGCGGCTGCGGTGCCGGGGAGGGGGTCACGTGTCCTGTGATGCTCGGTGGCTCACCTACTGACATCTTGCTGGTCAGCATTCTGCACATAGCGAGCCTACAGCAACTAAACACAGCGGTCTGTCTGCGAGCTCCACTACTGGGGGAAAGTTTACTGTGCTATCCGGAGCAACCAGTCTGGCTGCTTGCTTGCTTTTTAAAGTGGACCTCCAATCACAAATCACCTTAGGGAATCCCCAGGGAATACGGATTTGGGATGCCCTTACCATTAAAATGGAACCACACCTGGACTTTCCACAATCCTAGGCTTTGGTCCATACCCCTGGGGCAGTGGCGTAGCGACCCGGGGGCGGGGGGGGCGGACCGCCCCGGGTGACACCAGACCTAGAGGGTGACACCGCACTATAGCATTATGTCACCTCAATTATTGCCAGCCTGTGGCACAGAGCAGTCAGTTGTGGGGGATGCTATGCCCTCACGGCGACACCTACGCATCTCTCCCACAGCGCTCGAGCGCCATTTGGCAGGAGGCGGAGCGGCTGCTGGTGCCTGTCCAGAATCTGTGGACCAATGGTGTGCGCGCACAGCAGGTCACGTGGACGAGGTGGGAGCTTTTGTTCGCTGTTGCTGAGAGCGCGCGCGGTATTCGTCGCCAGAAACAGGTGAGGGCGTGTGTGGTGTTGCTGGGGTGAGCGCACGCTGTTCCTGTTTATTCGGGGATTTATAGCTGTAACTGCTCAGTGGCGTGTGTGGTGGTGTTGCATGGTGGGCGCGTTACCTGGCGGGAGATGGGTGTTTTTAATGGACATAAAGGGAGCGTGCAGGCCGATGTATGTGTGCTAGTGAGGTACTGCACAACGCATAAGCGCCTCTGCTATCATACATTGATTATAATAGGCGCGCGCCCCGCTTTTGTTCAGGTGCGATGTCTGGCCCTGCCCCGACTTTTTTTCTTTGGGGGGGGGGGGGGTGACACCATTTCCTACCGCCCCGGGTGACACCAGCCCTAGCAACGCCACTGAGCGGCGGCCATCTTGCTGGTGCGCATTTCAGCGTTGTATTGCGGCAAGAACGGGGCTGGGTAGAGACAGTGAAAGACATGGAAAGACAAACAGAGAGCCAGGGACAGCCAGAGAGCACCAAAACAGAACCAAACAGAACCAGAGAGAGCCAGGGAAAGATCGAGGCAGGGACAGCAGAAAACACAGAGAAGCAGATAAAGTGACAGAGAAAGCCTTTTTTTATTTTCATTTGATTTAATAGCCAGATCACAGTTTTAAATTGCTTTTGTTTCTGCTGTAAAACCCCCTGAGCACTGTGCATCCCATGTTTGCACATTTAACCCTATCTGTTACACAGAAGCAGGTCTTAAAGCTGATTTAATCTAACTAGATCACAGTTTTAAATTGCTTTTGTTTCTGCTGTAAAAACCCCTGAGCACTAGGCATCCCATGTTTGCACATTTAACCCTATCTGTTACACAGAAGCAGGTCCTAAAGCTGATTTCATCTAACTAGACCACAGTTTTAAAAGTGTTTTTGTGTCTGCTTTAAAAACCCCTGAGCACTGGGCATCCCATGTTAGGACATTTAACCGTATCTGTTACACAGAAACAGGTCTTTCAGCTGATTTCATATAACTAGACCAGTTTTAAAAGTGTTTTTGTGTCTGCTTTAAAAACCCCTGAGCACTGGGCAGCCCATATTGCCAATTTTCATAGTATCTGTTACAGAGAAGCAGTTCCTCAGTTTATTTACCTTCTGCTTTTTAAAGTAAACACATTTTTTAAGGTGCCTGTTGCGCATTTCAAATACATAGAAATGTCAGGCAGACAAGTGCCAGGATGTTCACAGAGGAGTGGCAGAGCCTAGATTCAGCAGGCAGATGTCGCAGCAGACTAGGGGCGAGTGGCAGCAGGAGTCACGGTGAGAGACCTGATCTGCCAGTATCTGCTAGCGGTCGTGTCTCCACCAGTAACGCATCTGCCATCGTAGATTGGTTAACGCGGTCATCCACATCATCACAAGTTACATCTGACACCCCCAGTCTACAGTTGGTAGGTTCCTCTGACACAACCCTGAGTTGGCATGGCCCGGGAGCAGTCCCTAGCCTCCCATTGCCTCTGTCCTACTCTGTTCCTTCCCCCAGCGGCGTATCCTATGCTTTGGGTTCAGCTCCACTCTTTAGTGAGGACGATCAGATAGAGGACAGTCAGCAGCTACTGCCCAGCCAAGAAATGGAGGTGGCATCTTTCGCTAGGCAGACAAATAGTGATGTGGAGAGTGTCGTGGGAGGTGGTGTGGCGAGCGTTCCAGCTCCTGCACCAGACACTGTTGAGGAAACCGAGAATATCAGTGACGTGCAGACACAACTCGATGATGATGATGAAGCTGATCACACTTGGGAGCCGGGTGCAGAAGGGGCTTCATCATCATCATCATCATCAGGAGAAGAGGGGCGCAGGTTGCCCCGGAGTCAGCAGCTGAGGCAGCAAGGTGTTAGCAGCATGGCTGGCAGTCAGCATGGGGGCAGAATAGTAAAGTCTGGAGCCAAACGGGGCCGTGGTAGATCACTTGCTGCGCGGCAGGCTACCTTCTCGGGAGGTAGTGGAGCAGGGGTTCCTGGAGTTGGCGGCAGTAGCAGTGAATCAGTGCGGGCTGTTGGTGGGAAAATTTGCTACTCGGCAGTGTGGCAGTTTTTCATCAAGCATCCGCAGGAGGGTAACATGGCCACATGCAAGATGTGTAGGCAGAAGGTGAAGCGTGGCCAGGGCCACAATGTTGGCACCACGGCCCTGCGTCAACATATGCAGCGTCACCATAAAACGGCCTGGGAGAATCGAGGCTCTGAAGAGGTGGACCAGCCTGCTTCCTCACCAAGTGGCACGCCGCTCCAAATTTCTGCTATCCAAGGCTCCAGCACCTCAGCCGAAGGCAGCTGTGCGTCATACCCATCCTCTGTCACTCCAGATGCTCCTGCTCCTCCTCCTCCTCCAAGTCAGGCATCCTGCCAGCAATCCATCAGCGAAAGCCATGTCCAAGAGACAGCAGTATGCGCCCACTCATCCTACAGCGCAGAAGCTGAATGTGCTCCTGCCCAAGTTGCTGATGCTGCAGTCGCTTCCTTTTCAGGTGGTGGACTCTGCACCTTTCAGAGAACTGATAGCTTGTGCCGAGCCGAGGTGGAGAGTCCCAAGCCGTCATTTCTTTGCCAAGAAGGCAGTACCAGCCCTGCACAATTTTGTTGAACAGAAGGTGGACGAGTCCTTGAGCCTGTCGGTGTGTACCAAAGTGCATGGCAGCGCCGAAGTCTGGAGCTGTAACTACGGTCAGGGACAGTACATGTTGTTTACGGTCCACTGGGTGAATGTGGTTCCTTTGCAGCAGCAGCAACTTGGACAGGTCACGCTGCTTCGGCCTCCGCACTCCCAGGCCGTTGTGCCTGTGACACTGTGCGACTCGGCCTCCTCATCCTCCGCCGTCTCCTCACCCTCCACTGTAGGATCAAGTCTCAGTGCCCCTACAGTCTACCATGTGTGCAGGGCAAGGCAGTGTCACGCTGTGCTTCACATGGTTTGTCTTGGCGAACGGAGTCACACAGGGGAGGAACTGCTAAAATGTATTCATCAAGAAATCCAAACATGGCTTACTCCAAGAAAACTGAAAATGGGAACCATGGTGACAGACAATGGGAAGAACATTTTGTCTGCGCTGCGACAAGGAAGCCTGACCCATGTGCCCTGCATGGCTCACGTCTTCAATCTGGTTGTCAAGCGGTTTCTGAAGTCTTCCCCCCATCTGCAAGACATCCTAACAACCGGAAGGAAACTTTGCATGCACTTCAGCCACTCCTACACCGCCAAGCACACCCTTCTTGAGCTACAGCGTCAGAACGGTAGCCCCCAACATAGTCTGATTTGCGATGTTTCCACCCGTTGGAATTCCACCCTCCATATGTTGGACCGACTATACGAACAGAGAAAAGCCATCACGGATTTCTTGATGATCCAAGCGGATAGGGGCACTCCCCTGTGTAACTTCAATGTAAACCAGTGGCAGCTCATACGTGACACCTGCCGTTTGCTCAGGCCCTTTGAGGAAGCCACTTTATTTGTCAGTCGGCAGGATTACGGGATGAACAACGTGATTCCACTGCTTCATGTACTACAACACATGTTGGAAACCATGGTTGGTCAGGGCACTGGAGACATGGCGCCTACATTTCACGGCCACATGAACCCCGTTGGAGCTGAACTGGAGGAGGAGGAGGGGCACAGTGAAGCACAGTTTAGGCTTGGCAAAATGGCTGGTTTATCTAGTCAGCTGACAGGAGAGGAAGAGCAGCCAGAGGAGCTAGAGGGTTGTAAGGAAGGCGAGACAGAGGACCCAGACACACCGTGGCAGTATGCAGTGGAGATGGACAGGTAGTCCCTCCGAGTCACTTGCACAAATGGCACGAAGCATGCTTACGTGCTTTTGTAGTGACCCCAGAATTGTTTCCATTTGTCAGTGGGATGACTTCTGGCTCTCCACCTTATTGGACCCTCGCTACCGGCAAAAAATGGGGGCATTTTTTACACCCACTGAGAGGGAGGACAAACTGGCCTACTACAGAGACATCCTACATAGTCAGTTGGCCGATGCCTATCTGCGCCATCGTCCATACTGTCGCAGGTCTAGCTCGGGGGCCCTCTACGCTCACCTTCCACTGCTATAGCTGCTGGGGGGGGGGTGGCAGGAGCAGTAACAGCTCCATCAGCAGCAGCCTGAGTCTACAGTCGCTAATGAGTAGCTTTTTTCACCCGCATAGTGAGGCTACTCATGAGCAGCAGGAAAACCTGGAGCAGGACCTGAACCAGCAGGTCGTGTCATACCTTGACATGACCATGCCAACACACCTTGAGGATATGCTGGACCTCTGGGCAGCCAAACTTGACTTGTGCCCGCAACTAGCAGAGTTTGCCCTGGGAAAGCTGTCCTGCCCGGCCAGTAGCGTGCCATCTGGGCGGGTGTTTAGTGCGGCGGGGGCCATAGTAACGCCGAGGAGAACTTGATTTCCACCCACCAATGGCTGATGCATGCAAGTAGATTCATCATGGTGCCACGTTTTACATTTTCCAAATAGTGCAAAATATATTTATGTCTTTAGGCCAATTTTTATGTTCCTGCTGATGCCAACTTCAGGGTATGCCTTTCAGACAATTTTTGGGTTCCTGCTGATGCCAACTTCAGGGTATGCCTTTCAGACAATTTTTGTGTTCCTGCTGCTGCCAACTCCAGTGTGTGTCTTTAGGCCAATTTTTGGCCTCCTGCTGCCAACTCCAGTGTCTCTTTTAAGCAATGTTTGGGCTCCTGCTGCCGCCAACTCCAGGGTGTGTCTTTAGGCCAAATTTTGGGCTCCTGCTGCCAACTCCAGTGTCTCTTTCAAGCAATTTTTGGGCTCCTGCTGCTGCTGCCAACTCCAGGGTGTGTCTTTAGGCCAATTTTTGGGCTCCTGCTGCCAACTCCAGTGTCTCTTTCAAGCAATGTTTGGGCTCCTGCTGCCAACTCCAGGGTGTGTCTTAAGGCCAATGTTTGGGTTCCTGCTGCCAACTTCAGTGTCTCTTTCAAGCAATGTTTGGGCTCCTGCTGCTGCTGCCAACTCCAGGGTGTGTCAATTTTTGGAAGCTCAGAAATAGCCGTTATTTATAGCGATTCGCTGCAAATAAATTCAGGTCGAAATGAATTTTGTCGGAAAATTTGGCGAATCAGTCGAATTGAATTTTTGAGAAATTCGTTCATCTCTAGTTATCAACACAAATTGCCAACCTTTATATAAAAAGAAAAAAAAATCCAATATTCCTACAGTGCAACTGTCTGAAAATGTATCAAATACAAATACTGGTACATAGTAAAGGTGCAATAAAGGGAGCAAAAGAGCAGTGATGGTGATCTGCATGGCTAAAACATACAGATATATACAACAGATATGTGGCCAGCCCTTCTAATATATGAGTTTGGCTTATTATTGGGTTGATAGGAAATATCAATATTTGCAAATTCCCCAGTAGCTGTCAAGTCTGATTGTTCTCTTAAAGTGGAACATCGGAGGAGGTAAAAACCTCCCCCAAACCTCACTGGATTTTCCCCTCCTCCAGTTTCACAATCGGGCAGTATTTACTCAACTCGCTGGGGGATCCATCTTCTGGATCCCTTGGTTTCCGAGCGACCTTCCATCGCATCAGACACTGCACACGGCCTCCGATCTTGCACCTGTACAGAGCCCATTAATAGGGTGCAATGCAGCCGCCCTAAATCCCGTGAGACTTTGTGGAGCTGCGAGAGAGGCTAAAGTCATGCTTGTCAGTTAGCACCGGCTAAGCGGGCGGCGGGGTGAGGATGGGGCCCTGATGCAGCTGGATGTCGCCGCAGCAGGACTCTTTTTATTTAAGTCTGAAGTTCCTCTCTAAAGTGGAGCAAAGCCTGTGATTTTGAATATCCCTGGTTTTGGTCCTTACTCCCAGGGCATCTTGATTTGGGATGCCCAGCTGTGTGAAACCCCTCCAGGTCGCTCATGCAAACTCACCTTTCCCTGTTCCTACAGCGCAGGCGCACAGCCAGTCAGCGCACTCGGCGCTGTGGGATCAGTTTTCCTGGGGACTGTTCAACAAAATGTTCACTGAAAAAAATGCACTCAACATTCCTACATTAATAAAAAAAATATGGCTGCTGTGCTGAATCTCCCAAACAAGTAAATTCTGTGTATGTAAGGCAGGAGACCTCAGCAGTGGTAGCAGCGGCAGCAGCAGATCCTGGCAGGGGCGGTGACAAAGGCAAGAGATCCCGGCAAAGGCAGGCACTGCAGCAATAACCTGGGTGCAGCAGTGCCTGATCGGAGGACCAGCAGTGATGGATCGGGATGTGAGGGTGAGTATGGCCCTTTCACCACAACAAACCGGCGGTAAAGTGCAATACATGACATTTACCTGCTGTGCCCATAAACTGCTATGGGGATGCCTTTGCCAACCAAAGGGCCCAATTATTGGGCTGCATTTTCTGTTCATTTTACATTCCAACACAACGCAAACTGCCTGGCGTGAAAGGGACCTTACCCTGCCCTCTCTGGGGTGTAGGTTAATAGATTCATTTAAAATACAATGCAATATAATCAAATGGAAATGACTTCACCCTGGGCACTGATAAGAAATCATTTATAGGTTACAAATTCAATGACAATACATTGTTATTGGCCACGTATATACAATAGTCCAGTCACTTATTAAAAAAAAAAAAAATAATAACACTGTCAAACATCTTTATTTCCTTCTGGGTATTTTTGCAGACATGAATCTAGAGGATCTATGTATGGAGGCAGAGGGAGGTACGTTGCCAATAGAAAAAACATGCACAAACACGAATAATCTTTCGAAAACCATCCACTTATTTCCTCCTTATAATGGCCAATCCTCATATGGCAACATTTGTTAACCTGGTTTCTTATGATATAGGATTGTTACCCACAAATATTGCGTCAAAGTCAAATATAATTAAGGAGACAGGAAAGCCGTTAGAAAACTAGAAAATGACTCAGATCTTGTTACAAAACCAGCCAATAAGGGGAGAAACCTTATAGTGATGAGTAAAGAACAGTATGAGGCCAATGTGTCTGGAGATTCTATCAAATCAGTACTGTTATAAAATCCCCCCTACATCAAGACTTACAAGTGATAAGCTACAATATCATCAACTCTTAAAGAAAGTCTATGAGGCAAATGTTACGAAAAAGATGAACTATTTGTACACAAATTAAACATTGATCTACAGAAAGACCTGTAGTGTGAGGCAAACAAATACATCAACCACAGTCTTACCGCCATACACAAAAGACTCTGGTCATGTCCTGCAGATCTTAGGGAAATTACTGTACTGCATTCTTGGCGATCTTGGATGTTAAGGCCCTGTACTCAAGTATATCCCATTTATTGGGATTGGTGGAGGAGTTTTTATATCAAATTTAGCAAAGTCAGCGCAATCGTAATTTGTTTATATTATGTCTAATCCATTTTATCCTCAATGGCAAACACTTCCTCTACAATGGTCAACTTTACCAATATGTAAAGGGAAGTTTTATAGAATTCCCCAGACTGTCCAATGTTTCTCCTTAAAAAGCATTTTTCGGGATCGTCCAGAGGACATGCGGACTATGTAAATTACAGACATGGGGGGGAAGGAGGGGGCAGGGACATGAGATTATCTGTCTTGTCAATTGGTTATGACTTTTGAAGAGCAATGGCAATAAATTACTGTGAATGTTTATCAGACAGCGGTGTTGTTAGAGTGGCTGTTCCTGACCCTTTTAAAAGTACCAAACAAGAGTGTTATCCTGTTGACTCAATTTATTGTGCTGGATATATTTCAAGAGAAGGTTGAGGAAGATCTGTGTTTATTGAATACCAAATTGAAGATTATAGCAGAGATTATAGCAGAGATTATAGCAATTGATAATCTGATGAAGAATGAGTCTATAGTGATTCGGACTGCAGACAAAGGATCCCTCCTTTGTCTGCAGTCTGAATCACTATAGATAATGTGGTGGTCCTGGATTCAAGTACCTACTATGAGGAGGCTATGCGTCAGCTTTAAGACAGTGAAACCTATATACAATTGGAGGGGAACTCTACAGAGAGATTTCAGGCTGATTTGTCAAATCTCTTGCAAGAGGGTGTGGCCTATGAGGCATTTTTTAACATGGAGTGTCCAGTTGTCTTCCACCATCTTTCAAAGATCCACATGGGTGGCTTTCCTCCACCTGCCTGCTCTATTGTTGCTGGAACTGGGTGGATGAATGAGAGACTGAGACAGCTGGCGGACTATTACCTGCAACCGCTTGTCCGATGGCTGCACAGTTTTTTACAGGATTAACAGGATGTATTGAGGAAATTGCATGTGTTGGCACAAAGATTGCATATGTGGGACTAGTGATGTGACAGGCATTGAAGGCCGTGTTTTTTAACTTGTCTTGATTTTCTGATTATGGTGAGGATCTATGCACTTTTTTTATTTTGGCCATCAAAAACATTTATTAGGGGTTGGTGGGAGGGGTCCTGCATCTTTGGGGGTGGGTGTCCATTTAGGGGGGAGTATTGTGATGTATGGGAGGTATTTCGATGACCTGGTTTTCATCTGGAGGGATGGCGAATATGATATCTCTCTCCGAGACCCATTAATGAGAACTGTCTTAATCTAAGGTTTACCACACAAACATGTAGAGATGAGATCCCATTCTTGGATCTTGTTTTAAAGGCTGGCAGGCCAGGAGAACAAATAAATACTAGAACATTCAGGCTTTTACTCCGAGATCTTCTCCAAGAGAACAGAAGAACTTGCATAGAGACCTGATAGATTTGAGAGACCTAAACAGTCACATAAAACAATTGGATCACATAGATCGATTTGAAGGATGCATACTTGCACATTACAATCTACCCACCATCTTAAATATACCTTCACTTCAACATCAGGGATCAACAACTGTTGTTCAAGGTGCTGCCATTTAGGCTTTCAATGTCCTCCAGGACATTTAGCAAGGTGCTCAGCACTACTGAGAGAAGGTCTAATTGATTTCCACTATTGGATGACTTCCTTTTAGTGGCAGAATCACAGAAATCAGAAACACAGAAGGTGCTGGACACTAAGGATAGCGGAGAAATCCTGAATAACAACAAGGAAGTGGCTGGGCCAGTCTGACATCAACAATATTGATGGTAAGATGGGCACACTGGCACATAACAGTCCTGCAGTGGGGCTTCCTAAGTCAATGGAATGGCTATTCCATGAAGCAACCAATCTTCATGCTGGCCTTTCTGTGTTGGTGGGTTTTTCAGGTCAACTTGCATAATTGTTTACCCATCCTTCCATAACATCTGATGCCAGTCACCAGAAATGGGCGTTTCAAGGTCTGGCAGTAGGAGATCAGTGGAATTTCAAAACCATTGACATAATATCAAATGTACTGGAGGTCAGGGCCGCAAGATTTGCTCTAAGGGATTTCCAGTACCTAGTGAGGGGTGGTCCGGTCTTACTGAGAATGGACAATCGGACAGCATGCACATGTCAGGAGGCCATGTACCATTTATATCAGAAGCTTACATCGTGGGAGTGTGCACTTTTATCTAGATTAGATCAGAAGGAGTGGTTACTGAACCAAGATTTATTCTAGATGCTGGTACAGAAGCGGGGCACTCCAGAAGTGGACTTGGACCCAGGCAGCCACAAGGCAAAAATTTACTTTTCCGACTTCCCGATCAGGGGTTCGAGAGGGCTGGATGCCCTCTCGCTGAGTGGTCCTTTGGGTTGATGTATGATTTCCCCCCGATGCAGGTTATCTTAAAAAACCTCAAGAGACTGAGGACATCACAAAGTTTAGTAATTGCGATTTTCCAATTCTGGGCGTGGATTCTTCTATTGAATTGTCTAGCAGTAGACCAGCCATGCCCGTTATCAGTCTATCCAGATCTTCTGATGCAGAAGAGAAAAATCCAACCAGCCCCTGGCCATCTCAGCACTCAAACAAAAGTGGTGGGCCTCACACCCCAAGGAGCCTATTACCTTCTATGAGAACGTTGGCTCTATGATGATAACATAGCTTGAAAAAGAGGAAATTGGGTGACAGGTTCTGTCACCCCTGGATTTTATTCCTATCAGGAGAAGAAACCACAAGCTTGGTGGGAGTTTTATTCAGTTCAAGTGTATAAGTGATCCCTCCTCTTATTAGCCAACATGTTTATATGGGTCTTTAATATTACATAATATTAATTTTGTGATAGTGCTCCTTTAACCAATTAACTCAGCACAGAAGCCACTGAAACACTTTGAAGGTTTCAAGGTTTCAACACACCAAAAGGCACTTTTAAGATGCTTCATCTACGGTATAGGCACCAAGGAAGTCCTATCGAATCAATATGGCCAGATATGATGAGTGTTAAAATTACTTTAAAAAAATCCCAGCAAGTCCAGTTGCTTTAACTGTTTACTACAGTTACTCCACATCACCTGTTATTTATTTAGTAAATAGGATGATTGCAGGAAATAGGTTAACTGACTCAGCAGCACGAGACACTGACAAGATCACTTTTCAGGCATCTAAGGCGTAAAGCATTGTGGGCCGGACAGAGTGGCTGAGCTTGACAGGTCTATTGTAACTCTATTGTAACAGTATGTATGCACGGTCACTGTGACACTACATACTGCATGGGATTGGCTTCTCCGCTTGTTGGTTTTGCAAGGTGCAGATAGAATCAGAGCAGCAAGGAGTGGGTTGGAGTATAAAACTAGTTGACACAGACCAGCTTGTCATTGTGCTCTGCTCACAACGGCAAGAGTTACCCTGATCTCTCACTATGGCGCTTACACCCGATTCCTACGTTGTCCTGAATGACGGACACAAGATGCCAGTGCTTGGCTTTGGCACTTATGCCCCAGAAACGGTAAGATAATGTGTTTTGCATTCTATAAATAATTTACCTTATTTTAGCAGCTGAAATAACATTATACTAGAAACTACTATAAACTTACAGCAGCTTTGACAAGACATTGGATTCCACCAACATGGGTTATAGCAGATAGGTATACAACAAGGACAATTCCATCAACATTTAAAAAAAAAAAATCAATAAAAAAGAGGCTTGCATTTTAGAGTGCTGCTAGCTAAAAATGTGAGTTTTGGTCTGCTTTAATGTGGACAAACACCCTCCCCTGATCGGCCCGGGAATCTATAACAATTGCGCCGCTCGGTACGTGGGCGCTGGGTGGCCAATTGCCGCACTGGATTCCCGGAGGGGGACCAAGGGAAAGGTAGGGGGTTATGTGCAGAGGGCTCCAGCGTTCTGGATACCCCCCCCCCCCCCACCAGTATACAGTAAGCAGAGACCAACACCCTCGCCGCACTGCTTTATTGCTAGCAGCTTGTTATTTAATGCTGAGGGGTGTTATTTTTTTATGTTGTAGGCATGTTATTTCAATAATGGGGCTTATTTCAATAATGCTGTGGGGTAATGTGTTTGATGATAGTGGGGGGTATTTAATTTAAGGGAGGGGTTTGTTGTTTAATTAATGCTGGGGGGTATTTATTTATGGGGTCCATGTAGTGCCAGATGAGTGTCAGGTGAATGTCAGGTCTCAGCCAAAAAGGTGTATTTACCAAGTCAATAATCCACAGCGCCTATAATAGTGCCAGGTAGTGTCCCATCTATCAACATCACCGGCGATGGGATGAGTGCCGGCGCTGAGTTTCCTACAGTGCCACATAAGACCAGGCGTTCACCTAGCACTGTGTGGCCTTATCCTATACATTTCAGTGGGCGAACGCTGCCTGGACGGAAACACTACAGCTAACAGCGCCGGCGGCCAGAAGCTGACTCTGTGGTGCGGGCACTGCTGAGCGTCTTGGACGAAGCACTCAAGTGTAAAAAAATGCAAAAATAATAAATTAGCCTCCCCATGCCGTGGGAGTTATCTATGAAAGCTACCAGGGCTTGCTTATTGATTGCGGCAGGTTGGGCTATGGGGAGTTCCAGTGTAGTGAGCGATGACTGTGTTCGCTCTCTGGTGGACCTGGAAATATTTGTGCACTGCACTGTGTGTGTGGCCCTGGGGTGCGTAGCCATTTCCCCCATCGTTTGGAGCAGTGTAAGGCAAAAGTAAGTAACTCCTTGCTGTGAGGCTCACAGGTGTAAGGGGTAAGTGGGTCAGTCCCAGAGCGTTGCCAGGGAGGATTTAGATTTGTTTTAAAGTGGACCTAGCTCTTCCTAACTATACATTTTTTTCAAATTAATCCATCCAATGCAAAAATGCTCTTGGTGTTCGCCAGAGGAAGTGGGTAAGGTTAATTTAGATTTCTGTGGTTAATATGCAGTAGCTGAAGGGTAGACCCCAAGACTCATTTCCTTCAGAACCCAAGATATTCCAGTCCATTCCTGGCTGCCTGCAACTCCCACTCCCAGCTCCCACAGAGGCATAAAGAGCCCGTAGAGGCTGATTCATTACAAACACCAGGTATCGGCAGATGAGCGTCTGTATAGCGCCGCTTAGAGTGACCGCTAGTAGATACTGTAAGCAGGTACCGGGCGCTGTAACACAGCGCCTCAGTCACTGTGGTAACCTGGCCGGCATTGATGAATGTGATGTATGTTGGGCGATCTAACACCAGTACAGCGCTGCAGGGAGCGAAAGGTAGCGCCAGCTCACTGCGACCAACTCTCAGCGCTCCACACCATACTTATCAAAAAAGGACACACACACAGAGTCGGCGCTCTGGATCTGGTCACTATAGCATAGAGCGCCAGACGCTGTGTGAATAAAGTCTGTTTTTGAACACATATCCACCAGTAACAAAGCGAAAACATTGTTATAACACTGTGATATTAACACTTTAGTGCCAGACCTGTAATGACAATTCTGCATAAAAATATAAAAAATCAAAAAAGTTTCTAAAAATATTTGCAGCCAGGAGAGGTCACACAATGATTTGAGCAAAAGAATAAAATAAAAATGTCAAACACGCTGTTTAAACACAAGCAAATGAACAGCCATTGAAATGTAGGGGAGAGAGACACTGGTAATACCTGTCGCTCTGGAAGCTAGAGCTCCGGGGCTATACGCGGGGCCACCTGTAAAAATACATGTAACGCTACATGGCACTGTTAGAGTCACTTACCAGATTTACTTTCATAAATGTGGTTTTGCGTACAGCGCCCAGCGTTCACCAGACGCTGCCTGCCGCTATGAGGCGCTACCTGGCGCTATCCCTTCTTAAATAACCCCCATAGAAAACAGTGGTCACCTCTCCTGGCATTCTGGAAGCAGTTGCTTCTCCAACACTGAGCAGCATTGGACTGAAACTGATAGGTGTAAAGCATTGCCCAAGCCAGTGGGAAAGGAAATTGTTAAAATGCAGGCACTTCCCAGAGTTGGCTTTTTGATCTTTACCATGAGAAGCATGTACATTGTCCTGAAATATGGACTTTTTTGAGATAAATTGATCCCTTTGACAGCTGTTACAACCTGCTTACAACCAGTCAAGGGGCTGGAAAACCAAGGCACTGCATTGTTAAAGGCGCACTATTGCCAAAAAATGGGCCAATGATAAAAATCCATATAAAAATGCTGGATGGGGGAGGTCACATGTAAACTCAGCATCAAGAAATATCCAGCCAGGCTTTTTTTTTGGGGGGGGGGGGGGGGGGGAGAGTAGATCAGAGGTGACAGGTTCTGCCACCCCCAATACACTGAACCTGTCACCCCTGGATTTTATTCCAACCAGGAGAGGAAAACCACAAGCTTGGCTGGAGTTTGATTCAGATTGGGGGGGTAAGTGACCCCTCCTCTCATTAGCCAATTAATTTATATGGATTTTTAGATTTTTAATATTACATAATTACTCCTTTAAGGAAGCCAAGGGCAGATTTAGCTGCCGAAAACCTTGTCTTTCACTAACCTCTTTTTTTTTTTAATATTCTTTCAGTACACCAAAGAGCAGGCCGGGGAGGCCACAAAAGTAGCCATTGAAGCTGGCTATCGCCACATTGATTGTGCTTTTATCTATGGCAATGAGGTGCAAGTTGGCCAGGCTATCAACGCAAAGGTTGCTGATGGGACGGTGAAAAGAGAGGACATCTTCTATACTGGAAAGGTGATTATAACCCCCATGCGGAAAACAATTGGTGTTCCTTACTTCATACCTGAGCCATACTGATTTAATCCAGTGGTGGCATTTAAAGCAGAGCAAAAACCTTTTCCACCCCACGCCCCAGTACCTCAAGCACTGCTGTTGGCTTGGCGGTGTGCCAGTTTTAAAATAAGTCTCAAAGGTGCCGTCCTGATGAGGGGCAGATGACTGTTCGCATCCTCAGAACCCTGTTGGGGTGCATGCAGCCAGCCATTCAGAAACGCTGGGCATGGGAGCAAGCACAGCTACAGGGAAGCTGGGGTTGCAGCGCAGGTGACCCCAGCATCGCGGGAGCTGCCCCCTGGGGGTTTTTTATACAGAGGCGCCACTGAGGCAGACTAGCGGCCGCATGGATTTTAAACTGCTTTAAAGTAAAGCAGCGTGTACATAATCTGTAATAAATCAAAAGTTAAAGTGATTTTTTTTTTTTTTGCTGGCTAATGCTATAGAAAATGCAGGGTTTCAAAGGCACTTTTTCTTCAGGCATACAGTAATACAATGCTGAATCTTACAGTGACACATACAAACTTAAAGTGGACCAAACCCACCGCGATCAGCCCGGAAGTCTATAAGATTCCCTCCCCACGGGACATCCAAAATCGGGATGCCCCACTGTGTAAAACCCCCCAGGTCGCCCCATACACTTACCTTGTTTCCCGGTCCAACTGCCCATGCACAAGCCACTGCCACATCCCCGCTATACCTCTAGCAGGGCGCGTGCCCGTGCCAGGCATTTGTGAATGGCGGGCGCGGGCACGCTCCCTGTTCGAAAGCTGCTGGCCTTAGACGAAGGCTTAGATGACGTGGCACTGATTGGACAAGTGCCCGTGCATGCGCTGTATATCCATGAAGCGATGAGTTGGCTTCGGTGATCTGGGGGGGGTTCAACACATCCCCGATCGAGGTGCCCCAGGGGAAAGGTCCGAAACCCAGGATAGTCAAAATCCCGGGTTTTCGTCCACTTTAAAGAGGAGCAAACACCAGCCTAGAGTATATAAGTTTAAAATTGTGTGCAAAGAGGTTTGGACCATCCCCTTGGCCAGATTTGTTTGTTTAGAGCTCAAAAAAGTTTGACCTCGACAAAATAGATCCTTAAAGCATTTATAATAAAAATAGACAACTTTTATTTAAACCTTTAAAAATGTTCAGAACCGATATGTCAAGACATAAAAACAATTGTCTCGTTACATGCCATCATTCATTTATACAATAACAGAGATCCAATAGCAACGTTTCCAGACTCGTAAGGGGCAGACTAGTTTTGCCTTGACTGGCTTCTTCAGTGCCTTTTCAAGCTGAAAACCATTCCCAGCCTGTGTGCACCCGGCGCTGGTTGCTTGGCACCTGGGGTTGGCGGACTGGTACCCGCACGGAATAGGGATGCATCCTATGGCTCTAACTAGAGATGAGCGAACCGGTTCGGACGAACCGGAATTCGCTACGAATTTCAGGAAATATTCGATTCGGCACGAACCCGAATATTTTGTGGTTCGTGCCGATCGAATTTTTCCTGAAATTAAAAAAAAAAAAAAAATGCCGGCATGGTGGGAGCGGGCCGGCCGGTTCCGCTGTCAGCGGGCCGGCAAAGCCGGCCCCTGACAGTGGAGCCGGCCCGCTCCCACCATGCCGGCATTTAAAAAACAAACAAAAAAAAAAAAACATTTTTGCCGGCATGGTGGGAGCGGGCCGGCCTCAGATGACAGCTGAGAGCGGCGCCGGCCTCCACGCTCCGGACCTGCAGGTAAGTGTTTGCTTTTTTTTAAATGCCGGCATGGTGGGAGCGGGCCGGCCGGTTCCGCTGACAGCGGAGCCGGCCGGCCCGCTCCCACCATGCCGGCAAAAATGCTTTTTTTTTTTTTTTTTAAATGCCGGCATGGTGGGAGCGGGCCTGCTCCCACCATGCCGGCATTTTTGATGGGGAACTTCGTAAAAGTTCGATTCGGCCGAACCCGAATTTCTTTGTGAAATTCGGCGAATCGGCCGAATCGAACTTTTCAAAAGTTCGCTCATCTCTAGCTCTAACATCAATTGGCAACATATAACTCGCAGTACAGCCGAAGACATTATACCATCCTTCCTTGCCAAGTTTTTTGTAATTCTCAATTTACTCCTTTGAGCGACCACATCCCATATACAGTTGAGGTTTCCAGCTTGAAAAGGCACTGAAGAAGCCAGTCAAGGCGAAACTAGTCTGCCTCTTACGAGTCTGGAAACGTTGCTATTGGATCTCTGTTATTGTATAAATGAATGATGTAATGTACCAAGACAATTGTTTATATGTCTTGACATATCGGTTCTGAACATTTTTAAAGGTTTAAATAAAAGCTGTCTATTTTTATTATAAATGCTTTAAAGTGGACCAACACCCAGGATTTTGACTATCCTGGGTTTTAGTCCACTTCGGTGGGGCACCCCGATCGGGGGTGCCCCCCTGTGTGAAACCCCCCAGAAAGCCCCGAAAATTCACCTCACCCCGCTCCCACGTGACCTCTGCAGCCAATCACCGCCGACGGACAAGCGAGAGACAGCGACGGACAAGCAGAGCGCGTCCGCCGGCGCCTCCCGCGCGTCCCTCTTACAGGGAGCGCACCTGCGCTGGCCTATTGTGAATGGCGGGACGGGGCAGACGAGCATGCGCTGCTGGAACGTGGGAAAGGTAGGATTGTGGGCTTCCTGGGGGGTTTCACCCCGCGGGACATCCCGATTTTGGATGCCCCGCAGGGAGGGATCTATAAGATTCCCGGGCCGATCCTCCCTGGGTGTTGGTCCGCTTTAAGGATCTATTTTGGCGAGGTCAAACATTTTTGAGCTCTAAACAAACAAATCTGGCCAAGGGGATGGTCCAAACCTCTTTGCACACAATTTTAAATTTCATTAGAGAGCCTTAATGTTTGACCAGCCTACCCCGACATGGGGTTCTCTCTTTTTTCTTATATCCATTTACCCATCTTGCCATAGATAGCTTTGGTATCTGAAGGGTCAAGTAACAATAGGTTGTCCCCGCACCAGGGGCCAACCATCAGTGGATAAGACTTGAAATTTTCCAATGTGTGTAATTCCCAGGATTGCCCTGGATCCCATGGCATTCTTCTGGCTGATGCACACTCTTGCATCCGGCCTAAATGAAGAGAAGCGGCTGCAGGTATGCCTGCTGCTCCCCCTCCATTCAGTTTTTATTATGTTCATTAATAGGTGCCATGGGATCACTGGCCAGGTAAGAATTTTTTACCTTTTGATAGACACAGCAAGGCTAATCGGGGTGCCCCTGCAAAACCTGGGAAAATCATGGGGTTTGTTCCTTTTTAAATGCATTGTGTTTTTTGCTATTTTTTCTTTTGGGTGGAGTGGTTATCCAGATGAGATGTAGTCAATAAGACAAAAACATTGGGCGAGCTTCCAGTGTGGTTGCCCAGGAAGATCTTACTACACAAAAGCAGTGAATAATCTCCTTAAAGCAGACCAACAGTCAAAAATTACTTAAACCAGACCAACACAACAAACAGTGCTCATATACATCCCTCCCCAGGGCAATTTAGATTGATGCACATAAAAATTAATTTACCTTTCTCTAACTCCTGCTGTAGCACATTTTAGAAACAAAATGGTGGCTCATACATTTGCAGGCCACCTGCAAACAGGAAGTGCTGCTGGGCTTCCTGTTACTGTACAACTGTCAACTTAATCCAGGCAGCAGCAGAGCTGAGATGCTGGGAGAGGAAGGTCCAAAATGGCCGCTACCTTTCTTTTCCAACTGTGCCAGGCTGTTGGTCTGGTTTAAATGTCATAGGGTTCCCTTTTTATTTACCTGATCTTTGCATATGTTTTGTTCCTCTGACTTTACCATTCATATAACCAGCCCTCTTTATTATGGAAAATTAAATGGCTTCATTTATTAACAGCTTTGGAGCAACAACCATGCCCCTGAAAGGGTCCGCCAAGCTCTTGAAAAATCTCTAAAGGATCTACAACTAGATTACATGGATCTGTTTCTAATCCACAGCCCTGTGGAGTTCCAAGTAAGTTTAGACTTATGTAGTATCATTTAGTATGGTAGCAAATGTGTGTTTTATGGAAGCAGTTGTCACTACTGGTTTTCTGGTCTCTTGGCCCGACAGAAGGACAGAATGCAGATTTTTCTACATCCAGGTCTGTTACCTTTTCAAATCACTCCCCTGGCAAAATCGAGCCCCTCAACTGGCCATTGTGGTCACATGACCCTGCCAACCAATTGCTGGGCTCATTATCATCAGGAGAGCAATTTTAGGGGGGAGATTTTATGATTTAGTGACTGTTATGGCACAGGAGATGCTTCCTATGCAGGGAACAATACCCCATTTTGTTAAAAATAGAAAAATAGAGCACCAACATTTGTTGCATCTAGATTCCCTATTCCCTTACCCCAAATTGTGATACCCCCATTGTGAATGGCTAGGCCTGCACCCATCAGATGGAGGGAACAGTGGATGCTAGCAATTCTCTATTCTGGGCTCTGTGGACAAACAGAGAAAGCTGAATGGATCAGACCCCGAGCAAGCTGAATATACCACCGATCCCAGGGAGTTTCACACAGTGGAACATCCCAAATCAGGATGTCCAGGGACAAAAGACAAAACCTGGGATGGTAAAAATTACGGGTTTTTGTTCAATTTAAGAGTATTTGCGAAAATACTCTCAACTTGGCTACTGCAACATTTTCCTCTTCGGTCTACCTGCAAACAGAATGGCACCTTGTTGGCAGCGGATTGTACACAACACTCTTCCAGCATGCAGGGACATCGACTGTTTATTCAGCAACAATCAGAAACATGATTGTGATCAGGATACATCAGCAAATTTGCATCTCAACATGGAGCAAAGGAAACAGCTCCTTTCTTAGCAGGTTAAACACACTATGCATACAGTCTCATGGTCTGCCTAAGACTTCCTGTTTATTTTTTTCAAAATGCCCCCGCCTCTGCCGGCTGACTGCATCGTGAGAGCTGTGCGATGTGAGCAGCACACAGCAATTCAGCAATCTCCCCCCTATCCTTCCTTATTCAATTCACCTGCCCGCCCATCCTCTCGCTCATCTCTCGTACAAGGCAATGTCGCAAGAAGCTTATTACAAATTCCTGGCGCGGGCACGGACCCTGCTAAATAGATAGCGGGGATGCAGCCACTGCTCACGCATGTGCTGTTGGACCTTGTACGAAGATGAGTTTTCTGGCGACTTGGGGGGTTTGACACACCGGGACATTGCGAATCTGGATGCCCTGGGGGGGGGGGGGGGCGAGTATGCCTGCCCTGAAGTCTCATAGACACCAGGGTGGGTTTTGGTCCACTTTAAAGAGATACCCATGCAAATATCAACAAATAACCTGAGGCAATATATTCAAGAGGTTTTCACTCAATTAACTTCCATACCAAACCCAGATACTATAAGAATTGACAAGATACATCGCTTAGGCAAGAAGCACATACAAGTTTCCAGTGAGTTAAAGAGCAGGCCGGGGAGGCCAGAAAAGTAGCCATTGAAGCTGGCTATCGCCACATTGATTGTGCTTTTATCTATGGCAATGAGGTGCAAGTTGGCCAGGCTATCAACGCAAAGGTTGCTGATGGGGCGGTGAAGAGAGAGGACATCTTTTATACTGGAAAGGTGATTATAACCCCCATGCAGAAAACAATTGTGTTCCTTACTTCATACCTGAGCCATACCGATTTAATCCAGTGGTTTAATCCAGTACTATAAGAATTGACAAGATACATCGCTTAGGTAAGAAGCACATACAAGTTTCCAGTGAGTTACAAGATACCATTTGCCATATTGTGGACTTTCAGCATTACATCTTAGGCAAATCAATGAAGCAGAAAGTGAAAGATGTACTCCAAATATTTCAAGCTCTTTCAGCATTCTCACTGAGATGCAGGAAATGGTTAAAGACAATTCTAACAGCTCTCAAATATTGCTATTTGTATCTATTAGCTCTGTTGGCGATCAAAGATGGAGTGACTCACATTCTGAAAAATGGAGACCTTATTAAAGTTGGAAGCTGGTTTGAAGCTGGTATGCAAGTGGACCCTTATTTTTTTGGAGGGGGGGATCTGAACATGATAAGGGACCGAAAACTAGACACCACTGGTCCACCAAAACAAGACACAGCCACACCTAGACTAATGACACACATATATTTCAAACAAAACCTGCTACAGAACAACAGACCTCATTTGAACTAGGGCCAATCCCCCAACTGACCGGGCGCTGCTTACCTTTTAGATGTTGACACCAGCTGAAATGGTTACATGCAGGGCCCGACTACTCTGCTTTGCCGCTTGTGAGTGACAGCAGCGGACTAGCAACTGTGATGTCTGCTGCTAGCCCTTCTTCTGTTATGTAGGATTCGGCCTTGGCTCCCCTTTTGCACTGCACTGGTGCAAGATCGGAGGATGTGCGCAGTGCCTGATGGGAGGTTGCCCAGAATCCGCGGAATGCTGAACATAGATAACCCAGCCCAACATAGATATGCCCAACATAAAAAACTAATTAGAGGGCGGGGGGCAGCAGGCTGGCAAGGTTTGGGGAGTATTTCCTTTTAAACAAGAACATTACTGGTTAATCCTTTACAAAGGACCAAAACCTGTAGAGTCTCGCCCTAGAGTTGGGCATGCACCATGGGATCCTGGAATGAGGTGAGGTGAGTATATTGCGAGGGGGGGTCTCATTTTTATGGGATTTTGTCTTTAAATATCTTAAACTGAACTGTTTAGTTCACACAGTCTATGTTCAGTAAACATGCATCAACAGCTCGAACACGGGCTACTTTTTAATACAGGGGTCTGCAGATGAGAGGTGATAGCATGTATATCCATTCAGGGCTGTTGTGATAGATATAACTTTTTCTAAAAGAACTGCTTATTTCATTTGTGTGTAATTAAAACATCACTGCGGAGAGCATGAGCACAAAACTATACAGATTGTTATATAGTCATTGTTGTGTTCTTTTCCCATAGCCTGGAGACAATCCATTTCCTACAGATGAAAATGGAAAAACTATTTTCCACAACACAGATATTCGGGAGACCTGGAAGGTAAGTGGTAAGAGACTGGTCCCTTTTCTTTGTTGTATTGGAGGTAAAAACTACCTTTTCTCTTTTAGAACCTAGCAAATGCTAGTCTGAATGTTCAATCTCCATGCAGTGTTGCCAAAACATGTTTTTAATGAAACTATTATTAGTTGACCTATGTGGACCTATTCTTTAAAGAGTTATGCGTTAATAAAAACTCCACAAACCTGGCTTTCCCAGCTCCCTGCCCCTCCAGTTTAGCACTTAACAATGAAAAACGTACCCCATCAGTCACTTCATGCTCAGCAACCCTCCGCTCCCTCGCCATCTTCCATAGGGCAGCGCCATCTTGGAAGCTGAACGCTTCCCAACAGACACTGCACTGCCCCTCAGATCTTGCGAATGCGCCATGTCATTGCATAGGACACACGCGAGATTTGAGGAGCAGCACACAGGATTTGAACAGCGGCCGGCGAAGAGGTGAGTATCCTGCCACCATTCTAGGACAGCTAAGGGTGGGGAGGGGGTGGAATTTAGCAGAATGTCAGCATTTAATATAATTATTGTTTATTTTTATTTTATTTAATTTATTTAATATAATGGGGTTTATTCATCAAGGGATAGCGGCAGGTAGTGTCTCGTAGCAGCAGGCAGCGTATGGTGAATGCTGGGCGCTGTACGCAAAACCGCACTTATGAAGGCGATTCTAGTGAGCGACTCTAACAGCGCCATGTAGCGTACGATTCATCATTACCGGCAGCTCAGCGAATAGCTCCTGCGCTCTAGCTTCCAGAGCGACAGGTCTTACCTGTCGCTACCTGCCGCTCTCCCATACATTTCAATGGACGTTCCTTCTCTTCTGTTTAAACAGGGTTTTTTTGTTTAAATTTTTTTTTTTTCACTCAAATAATTGCGTGACCTCTCCTGGTCTAGAAAGAGTCATTTTTGAAAACTTTTATGATTTTTTATAGTTTTATGCAGAATTTGCTGTCATTACAGGTCTGGCATTAAAGTATTAATGTCACAATGTTACAGCAATGTCATTCCATGTGTTTTCGCTTTGTTACTGGTGGATATGTTTTCAAAAACAGACTTTAATCACACAGCATCTGGAGCTCTATGCTATAGCGACCAGATCCAGAGAACCTACGCTCTGTGAGTCAGTTTTTTTGTTGAATATGGTGTGAGTCGCTGAGAGTCGGTCGCACTGAGCTGGCGCTACATTTCGCTCCCTGCAGCGCTGTACTGGTTTTAGAACCAAAATACATCTCATTCATCAATGCCGGCCAGGTTACTAGAGCGACTGAGACGCTCTGTTACAGCGCCCGATAGCTGATCACAGTGTATACTAGTGGTCGTTCTCAGCGCCTTTGTACAGATGCTCATCTGCCGATAGCTGGCGCCGGTAATGAATTAGCCTGAATGCTGACATCCAAAATGCAGTGAGGAAGGGGGGAGGGATTATTTGAGAGGAACATCAGAAAAGGTCTGATGTTCCTCTTTAACCCCCCCCCCCCCAGCTGGCCCACTCTCCCAGCTATTCCCAATTACCCATTTGGAGTAAGAAGTATACTCTCCTTATCCACGATGGGATTCCTCTTCTTCACCTTCAATCTAGGGCCTGAATGAGACTTTTGTGATCAAATCTCTGCAGCAACTACCTCTCCCCACCCCATCAGGTGCTGGCCCTAGGTACAGATGAAATAAAAGGGTGCCCCCAAGGTGCAATGGATCCCGGAACCTGCTCAGGTTTGCCGGCTCCTGTCACTGGGGGCTCCTGTCCTGTCAATGTTGGGGATCTTATCCCAAAATCTTTAATGTGAACTGCACAGAATGCTTAGATAAGACAGGTGACAATCAGAATCAGTGATCATGTAAAATGTTACAATTAGTAACCGCTTTATTTGCTGCCCACAGGCGATGGAGGCATGCAAAGATGCCGGGCTGGTCAGATCTATTGGAGTGTCTAACTTTAACAGCAAGCAACTGGAGCTAATTCTCAGTATGCCAGGACTAAAGTACAAACCTGTCTGTAACCAGGTAACTGCCTGTTTCATTATATGGTGGTGGTGGATAATAGGGGATTTGGAATTGAAAAAAAAACAAGCATCATTATTCTATTACAAATCAGAAGAAGAATTACATTAAACCAGGTCCACTGATCAGTCAGGTGCAGGAAGGGTCATGTGTGCCCCATCAGGGAGATTGTAGATGCTGAACATGGGTTCTCCAGACAGCAGGCTTTCTTTGGTGTATCCAGCCATGACCTGGGACAAGAGAGAATGGGAAAGGTCAGTCCAGGAGGACACAGAGGGTTTCCTAGGCCTAGAAGGGGAAAGCAAGAATGGGGCTTACCTTAGATGGGGATGTGCATCTTTGTCTCTTATCCCAGTGGTGCTGGTTGGGTCGGGGGAAGGTCGGTCGTTGTCCCTCAGTGCCACTGGGAAATCTGACGCGTATTAGCTGTTCCGGTGGCATGAAGCTGCGGGAGCCTCAGGTTGTCCGGCAGGGTTGAGCTGTGTCTGACTGGATGGCTTTGCCATGGCGGGAGGTTTGGGATGCCCCTTTGGGGTGTGGTGTCTGATAATGGAGGCGGGTGGCCTTGCACAGCGGGGTTCGCTCTGGCGGGCATCCTCTCCCCTCTCTTTCATTGTTATGGCATATGAGAGGACAAGGGGAGGAGTCACCTTCTAATAAGAGATAAGTGAGTGGAGTTGTCTTATAACAGGTAGATGGGTAAAGCTATCTTATAATCAAAGAGAAGCGGCTGGGACACCCATTATTAAGAGGGCAGAAGGGGTGGAGTTAGACTCTAAGCCAGAGCAAACAGGGTGGAGTTAGGCCCTAAGGTATACATAGAGGGTGAATTCTCCCTATATAAAAGGGGTATAGAGGGTGAAATTCATGGTGGGTCACTACGTAGGTAATGCCATAAAAGCTCAGTTTCGCCAGATCTGAAAGTGGCAGGAACAGCAAGCACAATGCAGGTGGATATACTGCTTCGGCATGCAAGGGTTTTGGGATGCCTGGAAAGGACCCTGTCGGGAGAGAGATAACCCATGGGGGTGCCTTTGGCAAGGAATGCCGAAGAAGCCACCTGTTGTCGTGAGTGGGCAAAGCCTAGAGACGAGCCTGACCTCTGATAAGGTGCGGCTGCCCCTGTTGGAAACCCTTAAGCCCCGAGTGTTGGAATCTGGTTTGGCATGTTGTCCCTGGACATTCACAGATGCTTATACCAGTGGGACCACTGGAAGCTTTGAACTTAAGTTGTTACTAATATCCCTAAGGGGGAGAGGATCTCCCTTAGCCACCATTGCCCTGCGTGATTCCCTGCCTAAAGGTTCCTAAGAGCTAGTGTTCACCTCAAAGTGAAGTGGAGTAGGCCCTGTGTGATTAACTGTGAACTGAGTATACTGGATTTATGCTGAGATACGTTGGTATTAGAAACTGATGTTAGGAACTGACTTACGTGGAAGTTGCAGCTTTAATCTGCGGATTTGCTGTGAGCGGCACCATTCTGCGAAGTCAATAAAGTAGAGCTACATTTGTTAAAACCAGAGCTTAAGCTGAGTTGTGTGTGAATTTATCGGCCAGTCGTGACATACACCTTTGATTTACAAATTGTGGGGGGGACCCTGATTACCACTGTCACCTAGGTAGTCCTGGCACATGTTTGTGCCGGTGAAGGAAAGGTGCCATTGGAGAGGGAAAGGTTGAACAGAGATGTGAGGGATGGAATGAAAGACAACTGAGAGAAAATATGGGATGGGATGTGGTCAAGGAGGCAGGTAGTCAGATGGGCCTTAGAAATCAGAGAGGACTGTCTTTGTTGGGTTACCATAGTGAAATGATTTAGGAAGCGGGGCGGGGGGGGGGAGCTGTGGAGGAGTGCAGAGTTTTGGAGCATTTTGTTTTCCAACTGTGCAAGACTGTTGGTCCAGTTTACCTCTGCAATGTGTCTCTGGGCAGGTGGAGTGCCACATATTCCTCAATCAAGCCAAGCTGCTGGAATTCTGCAAATCCAAAGACATCGTGTTGGTGGGGTACAGCGTCCTGGGTTCCAGCAGAGTCGAACAATGGTAAGAGAACATATAATACCTTTTGGAAGACGAAAATGAAAAAAAAAATAGTTCCCGATGTGGGCAACAACTGCTGGCCCTGCAGTGCTGAGGCTGTCTGGCCGCCTTCTCCCCTGCCTGTTGTTGCTGGGCCAGTGGCAGTGCCCCGCAGAGCTGGGACCACATGGCTTAGTGATAGGGGCCCACCGGAGCATTCTCCGATTCTCTAGTGGGCCAGTCCAACCCTGGTTGTAACTATTACAACCTATCTCCTATCCATCACTTAATGAGGGTGTGTGATTCAATGTAAAAATTGTCCCTCTTTCCCACCCTGAGAAGTTGGAATCTATGCATTTGGATTGTGAATATTATGCCAATGTATCTCCAATCTCAAAAATTGACAGCTTGTGGTTCTGATGACAGCCATGGATATATGATATGGCAATTTCAATCTCACACTTGTTCATGGATATGTCTGACTGAGGATTGATGCCATAATTGGTACATGGTCACTGTGACTCATTCCACTTAGGGAAAGGAGGCCTGTGCCATCAATAGGGAAGTTAACGGACCCAAGTCCTCTAGGTAAGTCTCTCTTGGTAGCTGTCATAGGTTAGGCAACTTACAACTTACAGCCGTCATAGGACAGGCAATTTACAGGTCTGCCTAACCCTCCTTTCCTGTAGCATCAGGATTTAGGGGGGCTTCATTCATGAAAACAGAACAAAACCCAGGATTTCAGATTTTGTTCCTTGCCCCCCGGGAATCCCGACTTGGTGTTCCCCACTGTGTGAAACCAAGTAGATCAACCAGTAAAACATATCTTTTCCTGGTTCTATGGTACATGTGTGTGCTCTAGTCCAATCTGGGATGTTTGTCATGCATATTTAATGCTTGGCAAATGGTTCTGTGTACGGCAATTGGGAGAAAGAGCAGCCGCATCTCCGGCAGCATGCGCGCTCTCGTCCCCAACCCACAGGAATGGCTGGAGGTGGGATCACAAGAGATGTGACCGCTGGTGTTTACATTCGCGAGGGGGTGGGTTCACACCAATTTCGGCTGCTCCAGGGGATGGCCCTGGAATCTTTAAAAATCCTGGGTGGAGGGTTTTGTTCCACTTTAAGAAGCCTTGGGCTTTCTATTCAATCTGCAGCCCTAAAAATAAAAAAAATGCTGCTAGTCTGGCGCTCTGATACTTCATCCATGTCCCATGCAGCCCTGATTGCAGCGTCAAACCACTCTCCTTCATGCAACACCTGATGGCCCGCCTCCAGGCCATTCGTCACAGGAACTATGGCACACCCCCTCTATTCACTGTAATGGAGGGGACATATAGGCTTGTGTAGGCAGTTGCAGTGAATCTAGGAGGGTGTGCCATAGTTCCAAATGGAGCGGGGCAGTCACACATCATTGCAGGATCCTCCAATGCTGCAACTGCTGCTTGCTCTTCGACTTCTGCCCCTGTGATCTAAATTTAATTCGCTGGGGGTGTGCACATGGCAAACCCTATTGGTTGCCTGCAGTCAAGTGCGGTGCAAGTGTAGTGCAAGTGTAGTGTAGGAGCACATATTGGGCTCATTATCAAGTGGGGAGTTTCAGGGTGGGGGTTAAGTATATGGTATCTCTGCTCAGTTATTAGATATTTCACTCTTTCAAAAACCAGCTTCTAGAGAAATATTACTGAGCTAAGTAATGTAATAAAAAATACTACTGATAAATATTGGACTACATTCCCATAGATATGTGAAACATTTTAAATGAACTAATACCTTAAAGAAGAGTTTTTTCAAGTTATTGCTCCATTTCATTTGGTATAATTATATATATATGAATTACTTTATTGTGACCAGGGCCGGCGTCAGCACCCGGCAAGGCGAGGCAGCTGCCGGGCCCCCACCATCTCAATTTAGATTCCAGGGGAGGAAGTGCTGAGTTTTGTTCTGCTTTTAAGTTGCCCACACCAGGTGATTCCCTATTCCTGCAGGATCCGAATCTGTGATACCCTACTGTGTGAAACCCCCTGGGATCGCTGGCATACCCACTATGCAAGCAATTCCACCCTTGAGTTGTGGTCCGCTTTACAGGGGCATCTCAATTTGGGATGCCCCTGTTTGTGAAAGAACCTCCCTGGTTTGGCCCTTAACTCAAACTGGTGATCCCACAGTGCATTCACCAGTTGAACAAAGGGGCGGGTCATACACATGGGCATCCAAAATGGTTTGGTCCAAATAGCATGATCCTTAGGGGGCATCCAGATTTGGAACGCCCCTCTGTGTTGTGACATTTCACCACTGAGACCATGCCGCCCAAGGGCCGACATAAACCTGGAGCCGGCCCTGATTGTGACTATATCATATATGATAATAATCATCACGATCATTATAGAATAATCCAAATACAAAGACATTAAAAGTGTGTTTTTTGGCTAGTCCAGATACTCCCCTATATTTTTGTCACTCTGCTTCTTGATTCCTTTTGTTGACTCACATAAGACTTTAAAATAAGATACTAATAGAATTGTTAAATGTTGAATGCATGAACAAGGAAAATGTAAGCAAGTACAATGTCCATAACATATATTGGGCTTTGCTATAATGAAACAAACCTGTCCCTTATTTTATCTACAAGGATCGACCAAAACTCTCCCAAGGTGCTAGAAGATCCGGTCCTAAATGAAATTGCCAAGAAGCTCGGCCGCAACCCTGCACAGGTGGCAATGAGATATCTGCTGCAGAGAGGGATTGTCGTCCTCGCAAAAAGTTTCACCGCAGAAAGGATTAGACAGAACTTCCAGGTGAAGAGAACAAGTCCTGATTTCTACACCAGAATCTTCACAGGGTCTTCACGCAGATTGAGCCACACACAACCAGCAACAATTATTTACATTACACTTACAGAAAATCTCTAGCCAGGTTTGGATGGAGCTCACAGTAGTTGCAAGCGTTGTCAACATAGAATATATGGCGGCCTAGGGCAGTTAGAGTCACTTATGGAAGGTCGCTATCAGAACAGTAAAGGCCTGGGTCTGGGCATGAATTAGGGTCTGGCCAGTGGCTCTGATGGCATTCCTCCAATTTCTGGGGATCCAGGCACTCCATACCAAGTTGATCATGTCACAATTACATTAGGTTTGATTCCTGGAGCAAGCATGGCTGCCATGAGGCCCAGTGGGTATTAGAATTCCTGATAGCAACCTTTTGATTGGGTCACTCATTACTAAAGGATTCTTCTTCCAGGGATTGTGGACCCCTGTCTCCTTTCTTTATAAAATATGGGGCAGATACTGTCCCTATTCTGCTCTATTAGTACCATAACCTTGTAGCTCAATTTGTTTGGTTGTTTTCTTGAAGGTGTTTGACTTTGAACTGAGTGCAGAAGACATGAAAAGCCTGGATGGAGTTAACAAAAACATGCGATACCTGAGTATTGATGAGTAAGTACACCAGAAGTCATCAATTTCTTCCAAGTCTAGCCTTGCATTGTCTGTCATTCTCTTGTTGACAATTAATGTGCACCTAAAACACAACCCAGTCTATCTAAAGAGAAAACTATTGAAGAGAAGTCTTCTCCTCTGGGACAGATGTCCACTCATTAAAATGTACCCCTCTTGCCTCCCTATGCAATCCCAGCACTAAGTTGTCCCCCTAGACTTTAGATAAGTGCTAAGACTGGTGAACAGCCTGATCAGAGATTTCCAGGGACACGTCATGTGATTCATGAGGGAACAGTATTGGAAACAGTAGTGTCAACAAGGTCAAAGCCAAGCAGAAATCATACACTGTAAGTCAGTCCCCAGACAGCAAAGGGTTCGTTTGGGAAACAGATTCAGACAAGGAATAATTCAAGGCAGAGTTCAGTTCAAGTCACACAGGCTTTGTTAGACTACAGAGTAGCAACCTACTACCAGCAAAATCTAAAAAACTAAACACTATAAGGGGCAATGTAATCTGGTAGAAGGAAAATCTTATTTCACCATAGCCAATTAGGACTGAGGTAAGTGTCCACCCATGTTTGGCTAATGGACAATGTTAAGGGCTACTTTCAATCTTAACCTCCCCTGGCTTGGAGAGTATCCAATCCTTATAACTAGCAGCGCACACTATGGTGGCCAGGACCTCCTCCAATAGGAGGACAGAGACCTGTCAGGAGAAGCAGTAAGCATTGCTCCAAGCTGAGATGGGGGTGGTAAGAGGTATGAGTAAGTGTTTGTTGTGCAATAATATTTATTGTTTTTTTCAGTAAAGCTAATGTATTTGCTGGTGAAATATTTAATTAATCTGCATCTCCTTTCTCACTTTAGCTGGAAGGCCTCTCCCAAGTACCCCTACAATGAAGAGTATTAAGATAAAAGCCACCCTAACATCCCAACATTTTATACACTGTGAGGACGGCTGAACTTGTCTTCCTACACAATTTAATAACAATACAATGCCAACACAACGCAACAACAAAAATAGTACAACAAGTGTATTGTGATGTCACAAATCTGTATGCATGTTGTATAGAATGATTACATTATTGTCAGAATTGTAATACAGTGCTTTGAACTTTTTACATTACAGTCACACATATACATGTTTTATTTTGAGATTGTATGTGTTAGAACAATACAAAATATTTGTGAACTATAAAGAAAATGATTCATGCTTTTCTAAAATAAATTAAATTGAAATGAATTAGTTAATTGGCCGGCCATCAAATTATTTGGCTGACCAAAAATTTCTTGTTCATTGCTTGAAGTTGCCCTCAAAACAGTGTGTTTAGCTGAGCGAACAGCCAATTTAATCTAGAACACTTTAACCGGTCAAGTCCAGCGGTGCAGCGCTAGAAGTACTTACACAAATCCAGACATCATTTGCTTTTACTCACTAAACATTTGCTATTAACATCAGGGGATATCTCCCCTAACCCTGTCGCGCCTACTTTGGCTAAGTTCAATGCAGCTCACATAGAAATCACGCAAACCTTATCAAAATACATCGCATTTCTTTATTACACTCATTTAATTATGCACTATGGAACCCACGCACTACTGGCAATAAATTCCCCTACATTCACAACTCTGCCTTACTAATTCTCTAACCCTAATAGCTCTCACAGAAATGTGGATCCAAGAATCAGACCCTGCTTCCCTTCTTGCCCTATGTTATGGTGGCATACATTTCTCATATACCCGCAGACCAGACAAATAACACAGTGCTGGAGTTGGCATACTGACTCCCCTGGCTCACCAACCCAGCTCCTGGATCACTTTTCTTCCTGGCTTCCCACTTTCTTTCCAAGGTTTTGCCAACCCTTATTTGGAGCAACTTTAACATCTCCATAGACAGCTCTATGTCCCCCACCTGCCTCGAAGCTCTTAACCCTTAACAAATTTCTGGGCCTAAAACAAAATTCTAACTCTCATACGCATAAACATAGTCCCATGCTTGACCTGGTCCTCTTCTGACTTTGCTCTATCTCTATTTTCAATAACCCTCCTCTTTTGCTCTTTCGCCACAATCTTCTCTCCTGCACTATCACAAACTCTGATCCCTCACAGCACACTACAACTCTCCTACAACCCTCTCTTGTCCAGCATTGGCCACAGAACACTACAATGACACTCTCAGAAGCACCCTGGGTGATTTAGCTGTTGCAGAGTGTGAGTGCTGGGTGCAGCGGGGTCAAATCCAGATAGACATTTGTGGTGTAACAGGAACTGGCTTTACTAGAACATGAGTGCAGAAAGAGAAGGTCACCTTACATGCTGGATAACAGGAAAAAGAAATCATAGAGATCACCTCAATGTAAAGGAAATACAATGTGCAGCATGTACAACAGAGACTACACATAGATACATGCCATCTACTATCCTAAATGTAAACTACATTAAAGTAAAACTGCAGGCAAAGGTAATTGTTACACCATTGCATTGGGCTACATTTGACACGATCCTAAACTGTATTTTGTTTTTAAATTGAAGCAGAAATGGACAAGATATCAGGATTTATGCCTCCTCTAGATTCATCACAGATTATGCATCATAACAGATCCAAGGGCCATGCCCACTTTTTTCAGGGGACCACATACATCACTGTGTACTAAGTCAAGTGGTCTTGAAGCTCTATTCTGACTGACTTTAGTAAGCGTTGCTCTTGTAGCTTTGGATTTGATGAAACATTCACACTTAACAGTAAATGGACAATGGGATACTGTTAGATCCTTTGTCAGATTCCTCTTTCATAGTTTTTTATGTATTCTGGGTGTCTGTGACCTAAACGCCTGTGCCACATTTTAATACAATTATTGGCCATTATATTGCTATTGACTTTCATTGTCTTCCTAGTGATTCATCAACATTGAAATTCTCATGCTTCTTCATGCTTCTGGCTTTTAATACCATGAGAATTCTTTTCAACCCTTGATGAATCAAGATCATTGTGTTTTAGGGTTCATAGTCTTACTTTTTACTTCACTGTATTGAGGTGATACAGATGATCATCGCTACCATCTGCCTGCCCTCCAGGATAGAACACTTGTCACCTTGTGGAATTTTACAGTGAGTTCTTTGACTGTCAGGTGCTTCACAGATAAGAGTCCTCATTCTAGACCAGGAACATAAAGCACATCTCTTACTGATATGGCTAAATGTGTCCGGCATCATTGGCGCATGCAAGGGTTCCATGCCTATATCCCTTTGCATGTATTTTACTTCTATCTGCAAGGTAAATAGTCTCTTTGTTATTCAGATCATGTTGAGTTTACGCACCAGCCATGACATGTATGGTTGCCTGTCACATTACATGTGGCATTTAGGTTCCCTTCACATGGATTAGAAATTTTGGCTTTGACCTTCTGTTTAATATAAGAGGGACACTGTCTCATTTGTTCTGCTTTCCAAATAGTACAGTCTTTCTTTGTGTTCTTTGTGTTTTCCTGTTTAGTGCATCGAAAGCACACCCTGGTTTTCTTCCTGAGTAACCTTGTGTCTCTAGCTTTAACCCTTTAAGTGCCAGCCTACCTAGATTTTTTGTTACACTCTGTTGCCAGACTACTTTTCACTTTTTTGCGCTACACATGTTGAACCTTGTTTTTGAAGGGATTTCCAGGGATTTTCCAGGAAAATTATATATTGTTTTTTTCAGCTGGTCTGGGCTTCAACATGAAATGTCTTGTTTGGCCTTTTTTTAGTGTATTCTCAATACTTTTGGGTGAAATATGTGCAAAAAAATTTAAAAAATCATTTTTTTACAATTTGTAGTATTTTTTTGTAATAAACAATTTAAGTTTGTTAATAAAATCTTATTGCGTGTGAAAGCCCTATTTCTGCCGGTTACAACTGTACCACATATGTATTGGTAGACACCCTTTCCTGCCCAGGAGGCTCCCCCAAACTAAAACAGCAGTTTAGGAGATTTCAGATAGGATACAACTATGCAATATGATTGCATAGTTGTAAGGGGTTAATTTAAAAAAAAATTACATAGGGTCCCTCCTCCCGGGGGGGGGGGGGGGGGACCTCATTTTTTGTGGGAATTTTAAGGGTAAAAAACCCTTAAACCCCCCCCCCCCCAAAAAATGACGTAGGGTCCCTCTTACCCAGCATTACCGATCTGGACCAGCTATGGGGGCTTGTAGAACAGGGCACAGGGGCCAGCGTTTGTGGCCCCTGGCCCTGTAGGCTACTAGCCCACATAGCCACTAAGTGGCCCGGGCTCTTCTTCCCCCCCTGGCCATTGGGGAGGCAGGTAATGGGGGGGCTGGGGGTTATGGCAAGTCACCCACTAGCCTCAGGTGATTGCCAGCCCCAGAGCCTTGTGAACTGGTAAAGGGGTCTAATGGACCCCTTACCAGTCCACAAATAGTTAAAAGTAAAAAAGACACCAGACAAAAAATATTTTATTATTCTTTATTTCACTTATACTTACCTCCCATCCAGTGTCCCGCGCCGCTGCAGATGACAGTTGTCGGTAGTGATCGGAGCAGGACTGGTGGGAGGCAGGGGATCAGAGCCTCCCTGCCTCCCACCCTCCCTGCTCCGATCGCTACCGACAACTGACAGATCGGAGCCGGGTGCCGGTATACGAGGAGCGGAGTGACGTCATCCGCTCCTCCAACAAGTGGGTGGGGCTAGGGGCAGGGCCAGCACCGCCCGAAGAGGATGGTGAGGGCCCGTTGCAGGGTCCTCACCCGAAGCGTGGCAAGTCCAGGAGGGGGGGATCGGAGCTCCCCCTGTTGAAGAGAAGACATCGGAGGAGCGATCGGGCTGTCAGGTGAGTTTGTGTCATTTTTTTTTTTTCTTTCAGATGTCGGCACGGCAGAAGTGGGGGGGCTATTCCGGGCCCCCTCCTGAAGATCAGAGGCCCAGGGGTGGAAATCGAACAGGTGGTGCTTGAAGAGAATCGCTGGCACTTTCAAACGAGGGGTCAGGTAAGTCTGTATCTTTTTTACTTTTTTATTTTATGGGGCTCTAAAGTCAGCTACATGAATCTCACGTAGCTGGCACTTAACGGTTGGAGAGGCAGCTACGTGAGACTCACGTAGCTGGCACTAGAAGGGTTAAGAGCTATTCTGGTGTCATGCACAAGCTCCTTTCTTTGCTGATACTCAACTATGAGCCTGGTTTTTACAAATGCTGATATCAGGTTTGTCTCAGGCCTTGTCTACAGCGCATTGATCAGTGCAGTATATGTGTCAGGAAAGCTACACAACAACACGGCTGTGACATGATTATTATATTGGCACAGACTGATCTGATTTGAACAATCACTTTCAGCATGGCTTTTGTATTGTCACGCTCCGGGTACTACAGCTATCCACTTAGATAACTCCAGTCCTCTCAGTAAGACCTCAACCCCCAATCTCCGCAGCCAGCTTCACCTTTAAGAGCCCCCGCTTGCCGGGACGCAGAGCACGCCTGCCCGGGATCGGTTGCCCCCAGGACTTCAATGGCTCAAAGATTGGAGTCTTACTGTTCTGAGGCCTGGAGAACCTGCGGCTGGAAGTGGTGCCGAGCAGCCCGATTGCTGAGCGTATAACGGAAGTCCAACAGGCAAGGGTCAGCAACGGAAGTTCAGAAATGGCAGCGGTACAAAGGATTGGACAAGACGTGGTCGAGAATCAAGCAGAGGTCGGCAACAGGAGATCAGATCGGGGATGGTCAAACACAAGCGAAGGTCGGCAACAGGAGATCGGATCGGGGATGGTCAAACACAAGCGAAGGTCGGCAACAGGAACACGGATCGAGGATAGTCAAGACAGGCGGTGGTCGGCAACGGGAGTTCAGAATAAACACTAGAGACAAGCAGCTAACAGGGTACAAGGCACTATCACAGGCGCTGAGCAACTGAGTGAGCGAACCTTATAAAGGGACAGACAGATGGGAGGTGAGTGTGTGATTGGTGCAACTGGGATCTAAGTTCACATTGGGCCAGAACCTGAAAAGGGCGTGTAGCCCAGAACCTCTCGCTTGGGCTCATTGGCCCAAACAAGGAGGGCTCATAGGCCCTTCAAACCGAACCAGGGGGCGTGCCAGTGCCCCCTGGCTAATCTACAGCCTCCGGCGGGCGCGCTGAGCACAGCGCCGCCGGAGGGAAAACAGACCTCGGGCACGCGCGCGCGCCCGGGAACAGATGACGCGCGCGCGAGGGGGGAGAGAGGCCGTGCTCGGCGCCGCCCGAGCAGACGCCGCACGGCGCGGCCGCCGGGCCGGAGCTGCTGGGGCCGGCCGGCCGCCAACGCTGGACCGGGGCCCAGGTAAGTGCCGATTGCTGACACTACCCCCCCCTTCACGAGGGGCCTCCGGACCCTCACCCGGTTTTCCCGGATTATCACGGTGGAATTTCCGTACAAGAGCTTTGGCGTGAACATCCCTCGCAGCCACCCAACATCTTTCTTCTGGACCATAGCCAACCCAGTCCACCAAGTATTGTAAAGAATTGCGCATCCTACGAGAATCCAAGATCTTATTTACTTCGTACTCGGGCTCATTATCCACAAGAATAGGTGCAGGACCAGCAAGAGGCGTATTCTTCGCCGGTTTTAACAGTGAAACGTGAAAAGAGTTGGGTATTTTCATAGTTGGCGGAAGTTGAACTTTAAAAGACACATTATTCAACCTTTTAATTATAGGAAAGGGGCCAATGAATTTTGGACCCAACTTGCAAGAAGGTTGACGGAGCGCAATATTTTTAGTGGAGACCCAAACTAGATCGCCTACTTGAAGAGTAGGTTCCCGTGATCTACGGCGATCAGCAAATTTCTTATATCTTAAACTAGTGGTTTTAAGAGTTTCCTGAACATGTGTCCAGATATTCTTCCGTTCTTGAAGCCACTCCTCCAACGCCGGCAAGTTGGAGGGTGACCCTGAAAGGGAAGAGGCTCTAGGATTTTTCCCTAGGTTACAATAAAAAGGCGATATCTTGGTACTCTCACTAGGCGCATTATTGTAAGCAAATTCGGCGAAATCAATAAATTCTGCCCATTGTTCTTGGGCATCAGAGACATAACACCTTAAGTACTGTTCCAGAGTTTGATTAGTTCTTTCCGTCTGCCCATTGGACTGGGGATGGTAGGCAGACGAAAGAGAGATCTGTATACCCAGCCGCGAACAGAAACATTTCCAAAAACGGGAAGTAAATTGGACGCCCCGATCGGAGACTATATTGGACGGAATACCATGAATACGAAAAATGTGTGAAGTAAATAGTCGAGAAAGCTCTGGTGCAGAAGGAAGCTTAGCCAAAGGAATGAAGTGTGCCATTTTACTGAAGCGATCTACGACCACCCAAATAACAGTATTCCCGTGTGATAAAGGCAAATCTACAATAAAATCCATAGAAATATGAGTCCAAGGTTCGGCAGGGATTTCAAGAGGAACCAAACCGCCACTGGGAGCCTTATGAACCCCTTTACTTCGAGCGCAAACAGCACAAGCGTCGATAAAGGCAGTAATATCGCGTCTCATGGTTGGCCACCATACATGGCGACGGGCAAGCATAAAGGTTTTTCGGTTACCCACATGACCAGCAGTTTTAGCATCGTGAAACTCGCGAATTACATCTGAACGCAAATGTGGCGGTACAAACTGGCATCCCAAGGGAACATCACTAGGAGACTGGTCTTGAAACGGCGCCAAGGTGTTAGAGAGAT
Source organism: Gastrophryne carolinensis (assembly GCA_027917425.1). Classification (NCBI taxonomy): domain Eukaryota; kingdom Metazoa; phylum Chordata; class Amphibia; order Anura; family Microhylidae; genus Gastrophryne; species Gastrophryne carolinensis. The sequence continues at coordinate 44,705,497 of CM051238.1, forward strand.
CAGGAAGTAATGCCCCGACCACACAACCCATGGGTAGAATCGGGTCACCAGTATCACCCCGATCCTTACATTCACCGAACATGCGAGATAGAGCATCCGCTTTAGTATTTTTTACACCCGGCTTGAACGTAATAATAAAATTAAAACGCGAGAAGAATAATGCCCAACGTGCTTGACGAGAGTTCAATCTCTTGGCAGACCCAATGTATTCAAGATTTTTGTGATCGGTATACACAGTTATAGGATGTAATGAACCCTCCAGCCAATGTCGCCATTCATCAAAAGCCAGTTTAATAGCTAATAGTTCCCTATTACCGACATCATAATTTTGCTCCGCGGTACTGAATTTACGTGAAAAATAAGCGCATGGATGAAGACGCTCAGGGTTACCAGAATATTGTGACAAAACTGCCCCCACTCCCAGCTCAGAAGCGTCCACTTCTACAATGAAGGCCTTACGAATATCTGGGTGAATTAACACTGGTGCCGAAGTGAAGGCCCGTTTCAAGGTCAGGAAGGCCTCACAGACAGAGGGAGACCAGTTGGCAGTAAAGGCCCCCTTGCGGGTAAGATTGGTAAGAGGTGCAACAACATGAGAGAAGCCTTTGATGAACCGCCGATAAAAATTGGCAAAACCTAGAAAACGCTGCAATTCTTTTAAGGTCTTGGGTTGGACCCAATCCTGAACCGCTGAAACTTTCCCCGCATCCATCTCTAGACCCTGGTTGGTAATAATGTACCCTAAGAAAGGAACTGTGGTGACTTCAAACACGCATTTAGAAAGTTTAGCAAATAAATTGTTCTCTCTTAATTTTTGTAGTACCAACTTAACATGGCGTCTGTGCTCCAACAAGGAATTAGAAAAAATGAGAATATCGTCTAAGTATATGACCACAAATCTACCGAGATACTCTCTGAAAATATCGTTAACAAAATCTTGAAAAACGGCTGGCGCGTTACAAAGACCAAAAGGCATGACCAGGTACTCGTAATGGCCGTCTTTCACATTAAATGCGGTTTTCCACTCGTCCCCCTGTCGGATGCGAATAAGATTGTAAGCCCCTCTTAAATCCAACTTGGAAAAAATTTGGGACCCAGTGAGTTGATTGAACAGATCCCCGATCAAGGGCAAGGGGTATCGGTTCTTTACAGTGATTTTATTCAAGGCTCGATAATCTATGCATGGTCTCAAGCCGCCATCTTTTTTCTCTACAAAAAAGAATCCAGCCCCGGCAGGTGAGGTAGAGGGGCGAATAAATCCCTTCTTTAAATTTTCGGTGATGTACTCCCTCATTGCTTGCTCTTCAGGCAGGGTAAGATTATAAATCTTTCCCCTCGGGGGAATCGTGCCAGGCAGCAAGTCAATAGGGCAGTCATAAGACCGATGTGGAGGAAGGGTATCCGCAGAACGTTCAGAAAAGACATCAACCCAGTCTGCGTATGGTTGAGGTAATCCCTGAGGTAAAACTTGCATACTTCTAAGGCCTGTAGTAAAGCAGTGACTTTTACAATGGTCACTCCACTTGATCAATTCTCCAACCCGCCAATCTATCACCGGGTTGTGGAGTTGTAACCAGGGGTATCCCAAAACCACCGGAGTCTCTGGACAGTCGAAGATGAAAAATTCTAAAAACTCAGAGTGAGAAGAGCCAACAATTAACCGAAGAGGTGGGGTCTTGGTGTTTATAGGTCCCCCCTGGATGGCCTTCCCATTGATGGCCAATACTTGTAGGGATCTTTCAAGAGGAACTAACGGAATACCTAAAAGGGAGATCATGCTCCTATCCAGAAAGTTTCCCGCCGCACCGCTGTCGATAAAGGTGGAAACTGTTTGCTTGGAAGAACCCCAAGATAGGTCAATGGGTACTAACATTTTATTTTGGCGAGAGTTGCAAAGTGACTCACCCAGATCAGTACTCTCTACCTGGTCTGGGTGCGGAAGTTTTCCGCCGGTTTCCCCTTGTTGGGACAGGACCCTGCGAAATGTCCCGAGTTCCCACAATATAGGCATAACCCATTGGACCGCCTACGCTGCTTTTCCTCTTGGGATAACCGGGTTCTCCCTAATTGCATGGGTTCTTCCTGGGAAGGAGATGAGGTATTTTCCCCACGGGTAGCGGGGGAACTAAGACTCTGGGAAGACCTGAAGGACGTGGGAGCCCTGGCTCTCTCCCTAGCCCTCTCTCTAAGACGCCTGTCTATTTTAATGGAGACCTGCATTAATTGGTCTAGGTCTGCGGGTGGAGGAAAATTTACCAAAGCATCCTTGATGCTTTCCGACAGCCCCACCCTGAACTGACTACACAAAGCGGGATCATTCCACCTCGATTCGACGGCCCAGCGGCGGAATTCAGCACTATAATCTTCAGCCGAATTCCGTCCTTGTCTCAAGGCCCGAAGCCTATTTTCTGCCGTAGATTGTTGATCAGGGTCAGCATATAAGACGCCCATAGTAGTAAAGAATGCTGTAACGGATTGTAGGGCAGAATCATGAGATGGCAAACTGAACGCCCAGGACTGCGGGTCTCCTTGAAGCAAAGAAATGACTAGGCCTACTCGTTGGGACTCTGTGCCTGAGGAGATGGGTCTCAGCTTGAAATACAGTTCGCAGGCATTCTTAAAATTGGAGAATCTAGCTCGTTCTCCAAAAAACTTTTCCGGCAATGGAATCTTTGGTTCTGAGATATGAGGTGGTACAGAGGATGCCGGTAACTGTCGAGAGTGGCCACTCTTTGAGCGAGCTGGTTTATCGCCGTAGCCATAGCTTGTACCTGCTGTACCAGGTCATCCATCTTTGGCCTGTGATAATGTCACGCTCCGGGTACTACAGCTATCCACTTAGATAACTCCAGTCCTCTCAGTAAGACCTCAACCCCCAATCTCCGCAGCCAGCTTCACCTTTAGGAGCCCCCGCTTGCCGGGACGCAGAGCACGCCTGCCCGGGATCGGTTGCCCCCAGGACTTCAATGGCTCAAAGATTGGAGTCTTACTGTTCTGAGGCCTGGAGAACCCGCGGCTGGAAGTGGTGCCGAGCAGCCCGATTGCTGAGCGTATAACGGAAGTCCAACAGGCAAGGGTCAGCAACGGAAGTTCAGAAATGGCAGCGGTACAAAGGATTGGACAAGACGTGGTCGAGAATCAAGCAGAGGTCGGCAACAGGAGATCAGATCGGGGATGGTCAAACACAAGCGAAGGTCGGCAACAGGAGATCGGATCGGGGATGGTCAAACACAAGCGAAGGTCGGCAACAGGAACACGGATCGAGGATAGTCAAGACAGGCGGTGGTCGGCAACGGGAGTTCAGAATAAACACTAGAGACAAGCAGCTAACAGGGTACAAGGCACTATCACAGGCGCTGAGCAACTGAGTGAGCGAACCTTATAAAGGGACAGACAGATGGGAGGTGAGTGTGTGATTGGTGCAACTGGGATCTAAGTTCACATTGGGCCAGAACCTGAAAAGGGCGTGTAGCCCAGAACCTCTCGCTTGGGCTCATTGGCCCAAACAAGGAGGGCTCATAGGCCCTTCAAACCGAACCAGGGGGCGTGCCAGTGCCCCCTGGCTAATCTACAGCCTCCGGCGGGCGCGCTGAGCACAGCGCCGCCGGAGGGAAAACAGACCTCGGGCACGCGCGCGCGCCCGGGAACAGATGACGCGCGCGCGAGGGGGGAGAGAGGCCGTGCTCGGCGCCGCCCGAGCAGACGCCGCACGACGCGGCCGCCGGGCCGGAGCTGCTGGGGACGGCCGGCCGCCAACGCTGGACCGGGGCCCAGGTAAGTGCCGATTGCTGACATGTATGCTCCTGCATGTCCTGCTCTCTGCTAAGCCTTTTTTGTAAAGTTTCCTCAGGAGAAACAACTTGCTGCTAAAACTGGATCTCTCATGCAGTCTTTTCAGTACATCCCACATGCCTTTCACTGTAGTCTCACTTCATATGTGAATAAGCTAACTGTCTTCCACTAGTAAACTTATGGTGGCCCGTGCCTGTTTGTTTTTCCTGTCCCAGTCCTGATTATTGTTCTGTGGCCTCTCCGCAGTGATAAACTTCCACAAGTCATCTCTGGATAATAGCATTTCCACTTTAAACTTCCATAGCTGATAATTGTCATTGTTCATCTGAGAGTTTAATCTCTGAGTTGCTGGCCATTCTCCCTCCTTTATATATAAAAACAATCTTACTTGTATACAGGAGATGTCTCTGTGGAAGCTTCTTTATGTCTCCCATTCGGTGCTTTGCTTTGCTTGGGCTGTGTCTGGTCACTGGGCTTTATCTGGTCACTGGACTTATAACCTGTTGCAGAGTGTGAGTGCTGGGTACAAGGGAGTCGAATCCAGATAGACATTTGTGGTGTAACAGGAACTGGCTTTACTGAAACATGAGTGCAGTAAGAGAACGTACATACAGAGAACATACAGAGACAAGCTCTACACTCAAGCCTTCCAAACACAGAAGAAAGCAACCCTGACACACACCTCAAATTATCTTTCTCCAGCTATGCTCTAGGTGCTGAATGCCTCTAGAGGAAACACAAACACACTTCCGAAGATTACAAATTCATGCTGACAACTTACATCTCTGTTCTCCACCTAGCCAGACTTATTACACAACCCTCATTTCCTCCCTATCAAAAAAATCCCAGACAACTCTTTGACACATTTCATTTCCTTCTCGAGCCAGACATGGCCACCCATTTCAGAGAGAAAATAAAAGAAATATGTCAAGAAATCTTCCACTGGTGCCTTTGATCCTCTTCCCTAGCCTGCCACCCTTGGCTCACTCTTCACCTTCGATCCAGCCAGCTTCGGTAATCCCCCGCCCTGCACAGCTTAAATGGCCCAGGCTCTTCTATAGAGGGATTAACGATAAAATGTTTTACTAAAACAGAAAGTATTGCCACATACAAACTTAGGTTAGCAGGATTTCTCCCATAATCCTTTGCAGTAAGCAAAGCCATGCAAATTACGTAATCTTCTCCCATGTGTTTCAGGGTCCTGACCCCAATCAGCACAGGGAGGGATGTTAACGACTGTATGGAGGATGGGATTTGTGAGTACAAAAACATATTCAGTAGCCAGGCTAGAGAGAGACCCATGTTAGGCCATATAGAGGGATTAAAGAGATTGTGAGCAATTGGTGCGAACGGCAGTGACATGGACAACAGTTCTTCAATAACAAAGGTGGTTTTAATCAGAAAATAAAGTGTTCATCAGCAAAACAAAACTTATCTCTTACGTCAGAGAACGTTGCAGCACAAATGCAAAACATTAAGTGGTTTACTTCACCAGCTCCTGTGAAAGTCCTTAGTTTGACAGACCAACAAACTATAAGTCCAGGTTACAGGGGCGTACCAGCCCACACTGCCCATCCAGAAGTCCAAGTGCAAAGTCACAAGCAAAGTCCTTCCGCTGCATACAGCTCTGTTGTTAACTTTGAGCAGGTGTTGCCTGGGCTCCTTCCTCCAGGCTATTCAACAGCAACTGACAGGCTCAGCGGATCCTTTTATTCAGACTTCCCCTGCAATCAGCCTCATCACCTGTGCAAGTCCTGGGCCGCTGGGATCATGGAACAAACCTGTAAAGAACTGGGGAATGTGACCTGGGTCCTGAAAACCCGGCATGGATCGTGCCTGATGCAGCACAGCAGGGGAAAAATACACACCATTTATGACATTTCCATACACTTTACCACAAGATCTCTAAAGAACAAGGCCAAGAATGCTTTCCTAAAATGAATATTTTTAAATATTATAAAAGCAACAATTATATTTGCTGTTGCAGATGGCTTGAAATGTGTTGGGGTCCACCAAAGGAAATCCTTCTTGGGGCCCACCAGTGGAAATCATTCTTTGAGCCACACAAAGAAAATCATTCTTGGGGCCCATCAGAATAAATCATTCTTGGGGGTTATATAAACAAAATGCAAGACAACTCTTAAAGTGGATGGAAAGGCATTTTTTTGTCCCCTCCCACCCTACTTGCCCCCCACCTCAGTACCTTGAGCGCCGCTGTCAGCTTGGTGGTGGCCCAGTTTTCAAATAAAAGCAGGCTTTTCCATCGCCAAGGCCATGTCCTGTGGCACTTTTGAGATAGCCAATTGGCTGATCTCAAAGGTTTCGTTGTGATGAGGTGCAGCCAGCTGGCCGCATCCCCTGTTTGGGCACGTGTACAATTGCGCACAAGCACTGTGGTGCACATCTACACATCCACAACCTAGGATTGCTGGAAATCAGTCGGAGCCTCCTGTTGTCTTCTCCTCCTACTGTGCTTCCTCCTCTACTTTCTCCTCATGCAGTCAGCGCAGCCCCTGCACCACCAATCTGGGCACAGCCATGGGGAAACGGCACCATGCTGTGCCTAAATTCATCTGTCTCACACCTCCCAGGAGCAGTGGACCAGCATCATTTTACAGTATGATTATAACTCAGTTCTGGTTACCTGGATATTGGGGTACTGCTGCATGGTCTATCTTTATGCTCTGGTCTCAAAACCATCCTTGCTATACAAACGGAGCGTAGTTCATGGCAGCTGCTAGTGGGTTCAATAATTACTCCTGTTGATAAATCATATTAACCCTTGGTGTACCTGCACAAAGTCAGTATCTGTATTAAAGCGGACCAACAGTCAAAAATGACTTAAAGCGGACCAAAATCCACTGAATTTGTGAAATACATTTGACCAAAGCCTCTGCCGATACTTTCTTCTTAGGGTGTAGAATCATCCTTTGCTGTCCCTCTCTGTAAGATTGTAGGTGAATATTCATTGCATAGCTGTGGCAATGACGTAATTGCCACAGACGGCAGTGGAAATGATTGGAGGAGGCGGAGCTTTACAACTAAAACAGGCACCATTATCTGGGATTAGAATGAAACAAAAGCAGTAAAATTAGGCATAAAGTACTATTCGTGGGGAGAGCAATTCAGGGGGTGCTAGTTACAAATGTGCTCATATGCATTCTTTCCCAAGGCAATTTAGATTACTGCATATAAGCAAACAAAGCAAGGGGTCCCAACACCCCTAATATTATCTAGGCAAAAAGCAGCACCACTGAATTCGAATCCAAATATATCAAATTTTATTTCATTTAATATTGTTGCCAACAAAACTCTTTTACACCCTGATGAAGTGACGCGTCTGACGTCACAACACGCGTTGGCGGTGATCCTGGGGGGCCCTAACTGGTGTCCATGAGCATGTGAGACTACATTATTCTTTATTATCCTGCCTATCCTTGACCCGGCTTGGGCTCTCTATTTTTTTAGCACTTTAAGCACTGAGCACTTTTTGTGAATAAAATTGCACATGTATTGATTGCATTGATTTGATAGATATACACTGTAATTAACTTCTGGGAAAATGTGGATAGGTTTGGCATTAACAGTTTTTAGATCAGTGATACATAGATTCATGATGATATAGTGTTAGCGCCCCCTTGTGCGTTTTGTGTTAGATGTGTTTTAGAGTTTTTTTTTGTGTCCATATATGTTTTGTTGGCAACAATATGAAATGAAATAAAATTTGATATATTTGGATTAGAATTCAGTGGTGCTGCTTTTTGCCTAGATAATATTAGGGGTGTTGGGCCCCCCTGCCTTTGTTTTCTTCGTACACTGCGCTTGTAAAAGTGCATATCTGGGTGCATGCTCACTGTTTGATTATTGCTGGTGCGGTCCAATTTTCAGTAGTCGATTACTGCACATAAAAAAACCTTATTCTAACTCCTGCTGTAGTACATTTTAGAAACAAAATGGCGGCTCGTGCATTTTAAGGCCACCTGCAAACAGGAAGTGCTTCTGGGCTTCCTGTTACTGTGCATTGTCAGTTATGCCAGTTGAATCCAGGCAGCAGCATGGTGGAGATTCTGGGAGAGGAAGCTCCAAAAAGGCAGCTACCTTTCTTTTCCAACTGTGCCAGGCTGTTGGTCCGGTTTAAGCAGCTCTGTCTGAACAAAACTGGATATGTTACATCACATCTGCTATAAATGCTTGCTGGTGATTGATTGCTTGCTACAAAACAGTGTTTTATCCTTGCTACAAATTATCCTTGCTACAAACCTATTCTTGATACAAAATGGCTTTTGCTACAGGACTGTTATTACAAACCAGTTAAAACAGAGTGCAGCTGTCCTTGCTACAAAACTGTTACAGACTTACACTTGCTATAGAATTTGATCTAGGGCAGTATTTGTATTACAAAGAGTTACTGTATCTGCTGCAGAACAGGCATGCAATGACACCATGGGGGTTATTTAAGAAGGGATAGCGCCAGTTAGTGCCTCGTAGCGGCAGGCAGCGTCTGGTGAACGCCGGGCGCTGTACGCAATACCACATTTATGAAAGCGAATCTGGTGAGAGACTCTAACAGCGCCATGTAGCGTCCGATGTATTATTACAGGCGGCTCAGTGTTAAGTACCGGTGCTCTAGCTTCCAGAGCGCCAGGTATTACCTTTCGCTCAGTGTCTGGGTTTAACAGGTTTAACCCAGGCTTCCACATCTACCTGCTTTGGTTTTGACCCTAGTTTGCATCACTACTCTCTTAGCTTAACCCTCAACCTATCCTATCCAGTTACTTGAAGATGCTTAGCTCAACCTAGCAGGCTAGGCTGAGACTCCTGTCCCGCTTCTAGTCCTACCAGTGTACTGGTGGTCAAATTGGCCTCTAGTCCTCTGTATCTGAAGAGGTCCTTTAGTTTCTTTCCTCCCTGATCTGTCACTCAGCGTTTTGCATGCTTATCAATGACACTTTTATACAATTATGCTCCCACCATACTCATGCTATAGGACCGCTTTAACACTGCTACCGGCCAGCTGCACACCACTGAGCTGAGGCAGGGCCCCTTACGCCAGGTCTGCCCCTCCCCCCGGGGGCCGCCCTAAACCATATGCTTATCAGAACAGGGCAGGTGCACACTCATTTATGGTTTATTTGAGGGTGCTTCCCTCCACAGCATTACTTTACCCACCCCAATGATTTCTGGTTACTCTCTACAATAGAAGCTTCCCAACTGACTTCTGTATGAATCACACTAAGGTGTAACTTTCCCATTTCTTATCCTATACCACCACCTTTTGTCTTATTGTGGACCTGCAGCTGTCTATATTTTATACTTAGGCCTCATACAATATTTATTGCTTTAAACAATCTCTCCCAGCTGAAGTTCATTCTGACTGCACAAGGGATCTGATCTTTTTGTACTTTTAGCAGTAACCAACTTACATCTACCACATGGGAATTTCAGGGTACAAAGTGTGCATGTATTCCCTATTCAAACCTAGGCCTGTGCCTAGGGTGCCAATCTGCAGGGGGGGCGCTGACATTACTGCTATAGTGGGGAAAAAAAGTTGATGTTAATACCTCCTTACAAATGCTCCCCTACAGTGTGTGTGTGTGTGTATAGAGGGGGACAGGGTGCAGTGGGTTAAAGGCAGTCTGCAGCCTCATTCTCTCCCCTTTATTGCTGTCACTCAGCGCTTTGCATGCTTATCAATGATACGTTCATACAATTATCCTCCCACCATACTCATGCTTTAGGGCCGCTTTAACAACTGATAGTGCTGCAGCCAGACTAGCTTAACCAACAGCAATATATAGACTTGAGCATGTGGACTGGCAGATAAGTGATGCTTTCCTTTCATCCTTTGCTCGAACAGTCCTTTTAAACATTAATCCAAACAGCAACATTAATTTCTACCATTCAAGAGGCTTCTTTTGGCAGACAGACAAACTACAAGATGGATCATTCAGTAAAATGAGGGAAATAATTTTTGTTTAAAGTGGACCAAAACCCATGGTCATCTTATAGATTCCCAGGTCGATTCCCCCCCGGCCATCCAAAATCGGGATGCCCCACTGTGTGAAACCCCCCCAGGTCACCCATACACTTACCTTGACTCCCGGTCCAACGGCGCGAGCCGTATCCCCGCTATCCCTCAAGCAGGACGCGTGAAGCACACTCGGAGCCTCTGGCCTTAGACTATGTGACTAGAGATGAGCGAACTTTTGAAAAATTCAATTCGACTGATTCGACAAATTTATTCGCGATGAATCGCTATTAAAAACGGCTATTTCTGAGCTTCCTAGAGCCTCAATAGGGTTTTAAACCATTCTGCCTTGCTGTAACACGCATAGGATGCGTGCTGGGTTAGTGAAATAATACTGTAAATAATTAGGACATGCAGATCAGAGGCATCACTATTAGAATCGCAGAGCGGCACAATTGCAGAAAGTTGAGGTGGCATTACCATGAGGGGCCCCTATATTGCCTGAAAAACACACCCTGGAGCTGGCAGCAGCACAAGCCCAAATATTGGCTGAAAGACATCCTGGACTTGGCAGCAGGAGCAGCAGGAGCCCAAAAATTGGCTGAATGACACCCTGGAGTTGCAAGCAGCAGCAGAAGCAGGAGCCCAAACATAGCTTGAAAGAGACACTGGAGTTGGCAGCAGGAGCCCAAAAATTGGATGAATCACACCCTGGAGTTGCAAGCAGCAGCAGCAGCCCAAACATAGCTTGAAAGAGACACTGGAGTTGGCAGCAGGAGCCCAAGAATTGGATGAATCACACCCTGGAGTTGCAAGCAGCAGCAGCAGGAGGCCAAACATAGCTTGAAAGATACACTGGAGTTGGCAGCAGGAGCCCAAAAATTGGATGAATCACACCCTGGAGTTGCAAGCAGCAGCAGCAGTAGCCCAACATTGGCTGAAAGAGACACTGGAGTTGGCAGCAGGAGGCCAAAAATTGGCTGAATCACACCCTGGAGTTGCAAGCAGCAGCAGCAGCCCAAACCTAGCTTGAAAGACACACTGGAGTTGGCTTCAGGAGCCCAAAAATTGGATGAATCACACCCTGGAGTTGCAAGCAGCAGCAGCAGGAGCCCAACATTGGCTGAAAGAGACACTGGAGTTGGCAGCAGGAGGCCAAAAATTGGCTGAATCACACCCTGGAGTTGCAAGCAGCAGCAGCAGCCCAAACCTAGCTTGACAGACACACTGGAGTTGGCTTCAGGAGCCCAAAAATTGGATGAATCACACCCTGGAGTTGCAAGCAGCAGCAGCAGCAGGAGCCCAACATTGGTTGAAAGAGACACTGGAGTTGGCAGCAGGAGTCCAAAAAATTGGCTGAATCACACCCTGGAGTTGCAAGCAGCAGCAGGAGCCCAAACATTGCTTTAAAGAGACACTGGAGTTGGCAGCAGGAGCCCAAAAATTGGCTGAATCACACCCTGGAGTTGCAAGCAGCAGCAGGAGCCCAAACATTGCTTTAAAGAGACACTGGAGTTGGCTTCAGGAGCCCAAAAATTGGATGAATCACACACTGGAGTTGCAAGCAGCAGCAGCAGGAGCCCAAACATTGGCTGAAAGAGACACTGGAGTTGGGAGCAGGAGCCCAAAAATTGGATGAATCACACCCTGGAGTTGCAAGCAGCAGGAGTCCAAACATAGCTTGAAAGACACACTGGAGTTGGCTTCAGGAGCCCAAAAATTGGCTGAATCACACCCTGGAGTTGCAACCAGCAGCAGCAGGAGCCCAACATTGGCTGAAAGAGACACTGGAGTTGGCAGCAGGAGCCCAAAAATTGGATGAATCACACCCCGGAGTTGCAAGCAGCAGCAGCAGGAGGCCAAAAATTGGTTGGAAGGCACACCCTGAAGTTGGCATCAGCAGGAGCCCAAAAATTGGCCTACAGACATAAATATGTTTTGCACCATTTGGAAAGTGTAAAACGTGGCACCATGCTGAATCTAGTCACATGCATCAGGCATTGGTGGGTGGAAATACTGGCTGATCCATCCCTGATTCATTTTGACAAAGGTGAGTCTCTCCACATTTTTGGTTGATAGACGAGTTCTCCTCGCCGTAACTATGGCCCCCGCCGCACTAAACACCTGCTCAGATGGCACGCTACTTGCCGGGCAGGACAGCTTTTCCAGGGCAAACTCTGCTAGTTGCGGCCACAAGCCAAGTTTGGCTGCCCAGAAGTCCAGCGGATCCTCAAGGTGTGTTGGCATGGTCATGTCAAGGTATGACATGACCTGCTGGTTGAGGTCCTGCTCCAGGTCTTCCTGCTGCTCATGAGTAGCCTCACTATGCGGGTGTAGAAAGCTACTCATTAGCGACTGAAGACTGAGGCTGCTGCTGATGGAGCTGCTGCTGCTGCTCCTGCCAACCCCCCCAGCAGCCATGGCAGTGGAAGATGAGCGCAGAGGTCCCCCCGAGTCAGACCTGCGAGAGTATGGACCATGGCGCAGATAGGCATCGGCCAACTGACTAC